>JAULKM010000006.1:12266296-12276319 GCA_032355605.1 Rubia tinctorum | reverse complement strand
TTTAAATTCATAACTTACAAAAACCAACCCCCCCCCCCCCCCCCGGCCCTCTCTTTACATACTTTTATACATATACATGTATCTCTATATCTAGTGTAATATCCACCCTTTTAAGTGTTAACCTTTAGGAAAATTCCTCTTCTTCGTGAACGACTCTAATTTTCCATTATCTATTTAGTTGTAGTTAAGAAGCACTTTAGGACTTAAAAATAGTAACTTTGAGAGGTACGACGATGACCTCTCAGCTATGTTGTTTAGGTCTGCTATTGTTTTGGTAAACTTCTGCTTCTAATAGAAGCAACCAAAAACAAGTCTGTCAACTGTGCCCAAGACTTAATACTTCCGTTTGGTAAGTCTTCGTACCATGTAATTGCCATTCCCAATACGAAGATAGGGAAAACCTTGCACACTAACTCGATTCCCGCATTGTAAAATCTCATGATGTTGTGATAGGAATGTAGGAATTCCTTGGGGTATATCGTTCCATCATAGATTTTAACATGCAGAGGTAGCTTGAAGTCCTTTGGCATCTTAAAATCGTGAAGATGTGGTGCCAATGATGGCTTATCTGCATCATCGTCTGCCACTATATCCCTTAAATCATCTTTGTAATTAAGGCTCATATGCTTTTGACTTGTTTTTGACTTATTTTCGGAGATTTTGGCTTAATAGTGGCTAAGAACTTATTGTACAGATGTTCTCTGTTGGTTTCTAAGAATGTGGTGAACGCTCTCATCTCATTTTCTTGATTTGCATTAGGAGATTCCGTTTCCTATTCGTCATCCTACGTATCTTCCTTACTGTGCTCCTGCTCTTTACGAGGAACATGTGCTTGATCTTGGCTGGGATGCATACTCTTATTGCGCCCATCTGTTCGTTCTTGTGTATGGTGATTCCGACTTCTTTTTTTCACTTATGGTGAACACCATTGTTTACCTTGAAAGGAATGAAGAACTGCAAAAATATTGTCCCCATACACGACGTCAAATGATGTGGTGTCCCTGACCAGGAAAGACAACTGTTGTTCACCGTAAATTGCCCCTTCCTGCAAGACAAGTCCCGGAAGTGATTCCAGGGAAAATGCTCTGACGATCAAGTCAATGCTCTCCTTTAGAGAATCAGAATTTCTCAGTTTAGTTTCACTTACCTTCTTAGTGTTGCTCTCCTTATATTTATAGATGTCTGCAATCGTGGTTCTGCATTGTCAGCGTCTAAGATCGTGGGTTGCATTATGGTTCCTAAAATCTTGGTTCGTGGTTAAAGCTTCAAACATGGTTCCGCCTTTATCGGTTTGTGGTTGAGTATTTCCAGCAAGACTCCGTCTTTCTCGGTTCATTAGCTCTATTAACCTTTTAGTCGTGGGCTGGGCCTAAAGGTTAGAAGCCTTTGATTTATAAGCTAATGATGTGTTCCATGGGCTACATATACACCATTTAGGTATGTTAATGTGTCTCAGAAGCCGAAATAGTCCCGATGTGGATAGGAGCCTCGAATAAATGCCGTTGCCTGGTGCATTATTTCTTCACCTCCTGGCGATATAGGAGTGGTTGAATACTTATCTACTACTACAAGTATAATTGTTTCTATAAGAAGAATAGTGCATGTGGTGAAAAGTGTTAGTTCCAATATTTGGTTGTAGGTTATGCATGGTCTGATTGATTTGAGTCCCCGACTACGTGAGATGGAGGACTATGAGTTAAAGGCGAAGTAGGGAGCAGAAAAACCGAGAGTGCAGTTTGGGGCCGCTGAAGAGGAGATCACTAGGCTGCGCGAGGAGAACGGTAGTATACAGAGCACAAGCTCTAATTCTCCATAATAAATCAAATTTTTGTTGAACCTGACTTTAAAGACCAAAGGCTTCTTCCAGATGTTTCTGGGTATCATTGTTGCCGCTTGCTACGTAGGGTGGTGGAGTTGCTTGTAGGAGTTATGGAAAGTTAACCTTGAGGGTGTGCAAAAAACTCCCACTGTTTTGAAGATAATGAATGGGCTAAGTGAACGTCGCTAGGAGTTGGCCGATCTGTTTGTGGAGAAGGTGCGGGACTACGATTTGCTTTTCCCCTTGATTGGGATTATTTGGAGAGTTTGAACTAGTCTCTCAGCCTTGACTCACTTCGCTCATGCATGGAAGCCCACGTATTCAATTGAACATGCATTTAAAATTTTACAAGATTGATCCATATAAGTCACAACTTAGCCTCTTGGGATGTTGTAAACTGTGTAAGATTATGATAGCCTACACAAAACAATAGTTCAAGATAAACTATATATACGAGCTATATTTGATGTACTCTCGTAAAAAAAAATTAGATTATATTTTCGAGACACGAGTAGTGATTACTACATGTTTTCAAGAAAAGGATAAATTAGTCATTTAATCAATCAATAAAGTTGACTGATATTTTCGATGAGTGTAGATATCAATTGATATGTTTGATAAAATTGATGGTTACTTGTACAATATGCTCTCATATTTAATAAGTAATTTATTGTGGATAATGTTGATTTAATAATACCAACTTTTAAAAGAAAGAAAGACTCAAAAAATAAAAATAAATGTGAATTTTAATTTTAAATAAATGAGTGTTTGGTTTTTCACAATATTCTCATGTGAACCAGGGTGAGGTTGGATTGGTCAAAGATGAAAGGCGTTGACTGAGGCGGAGAAAATTTTGACAGTGAATGCGAAATGACGAATATGGAGTGAGGCAGGAGGACCCCCAAAACATAGACTAGACTGTTATTATAAATGGAGGTCTAGAAGGAGCTGAGAGAGGTGGGAGGGAGATCTGTGCAACCAGACCTGACCAACGAGAAGAAGAAGAAGGAGAAGAAGGAGAAGAAGAAGAAGGAACCTGTACAGTACCAGTAGATGTACTAGGTTGTGGGTACGGTGAGATGGAGCCAGAAGGTGTACCCATCCCCTCCACCTCTTCATCCCCACCCCTCACTTCCCCGGCCGGATCTCCCGTCCTCGCTCCTCCTCCTCCTCCTCCCGCCACGCTTACGGATGACCTCCGTGACAAGATCATTAAGCAGGCATTTCCTGTTCCCCCTCTCTTCACTCGTTGACTTCCTTCTCCATCTTTCACTTGCTTCTGGTAACCCCTTACTTATGATTAATTAGGGTTTTTATTTTTGTAGGTTGAGTATTACTTTAGTGATGAAAATCTGCCGTCTGACAAGTATTTGATGAAGTACGCCAGTAAAGATAGAGGCTATGGTGAGTAATGCTTTTTTTCGTTTGATAGGCTAATGTGATTCCATAACAGTTTAGGCTCTACAACTTAGACAGACGCACAGACTCCTAATTTGACCCTTTAAAATGGTGAAGTTACATGACCATTTGTTCATGGCTTGTTATGCTACCAAGAATAAGGTGAATGTGATGAATTATAGCAGGTACTTGTGACTCGTCTGCCAGCCTAGGTGTCTCCTGGTATGGCTCTTGTAGCGGTGCCGAACATCTGGCTTGGCCTTGAATGATCTCCAACTGCGACCTGATTCACCCTTAATTCACATAACGCTCCAATCCATTCGGCATAGCTGACTGACTATCATCAGTTATTTATAAAAATAAACACTTTTGATATAGTTCTAGCCTTAGTTTTGCAGCACTCATGCAGCCCATTGTGATTTTTCTTCATGCCTTGCAGAAGTTTTCCACATTTAATATGCTCGTTTACTTTAGCTTTGCGAAATGGAGTGTAATTGGTGGGCTGTGTGGTGGAGTGATAAAATATGGATGTATTAAACATTAGTTGTGCTTTTGCCTGATGTGTATTTACATATTATCATGGTTGCATAATGTATGCATTAGGTTTAAGTTCTAAAGTCAAAAGCTACAAATGTCATAGCCTTGCAATGTTAATTGCATATACTATAAAGTCAATACTGAACCTTGTGGCATCTAAAGTGTGGGGCTAACAGTTGGCTGAAAATACAAGTCAATCATTGATCATGGAATATGTTATATTATATCATTGATCCAACAACTACCACCAACATAGCACAAACAACACAATCTTGGCTATTGGAATTTAATAAAGGACAAAGGAAGTAAAATGTGTCTTTGAACTGTAAAGATAACAATCCGGTGTTCTATTTTATCTCACTCCAAATTTGCATTATTATTCTTACATTACAAATATATATTCTTACATCCCCTCCTTCATTTCAAATATCCACCACTCTAAAAAAATTCAAAATCAACATCTAATATGTGTTTAAAAAACGATCCAAACTAGTTTTGTATCTACTGTTTGGATGTTGGATGGAAGTGAGATGAGGTGTAGAAATTCATTCTAAGGAGAGAAAACTGCACTGTATGTATGCAACCTGGGTAAACTGTCACGAAGAGAAAGTTGTTATATATCCTCTCCCCGGTCTCCTTTTTCTTTCTTAATCCATGCTGTCGAATTAAGTTTTGAATTGACCATTACAACGGTCTCTTTAACTGAATGCTGGATTTATTTTTCTTGGCATGTCTGATAAGTGACAAGATCAGCTTACAGCTTAGAATTGGGAAGTTGAATTCAGGTTTGTTGTTAAGGGTGCTTGATTTTGGCTAGAAGAACTAATTAGATTTGGTTGGGAATGAAACATATGACGGTATCGTAGAATTGGGGAGCTGTAAATTATTGGTCAATTCTCAATACTAGTATAGATAAAGAAGTTATTGGCTCTAGTGCAGTGTGTGACATTCTTTGCTTTGAATCCATATGCTTCCTCCATCCCTCAGTAAGTGTTACTATTCATTAATAAAGTTGATGAATAGTATTCATTAATAAAGTTGATGAATAGTATTCATTAATTAAGTTGATACTGTTTAAATTGTAAAAATTTATAGATATATATAAATTGAAAAATTAGCGTGTGAGAGATCTTGTTACATTCATCGTAATGTTTATTTTGGAAGATCTAATTTTTTTATTATACGTAATTCGTGATATTAAACTTTTAAAATCATCCATAAATAGTTTAAAAAGAAGTAAGACACTTACAGAGGGACGGAGGAAGTATTCTGTTTTCGTTGCAGATTTTAATCACTAAAAATATCTTATCTTTTCTCCTCTGGGTTTTTCAATGTGATTTGGTCTGTTTTCTTGGACCATCTTTACTTTAGCTGCCCTATTTTTAATCCGTAGGATTTGATGAAACTTTGTTGGTTTTATAAAGCTTCTGTCTGGATTCCTAATCTGTTGCTTGCCCTGCAGTTCCTGTTGGGGTTATTGCTTCCTGCAGAAAAATCAAAAAGCTTACCAAAGACTTATCCTTGATAGTGTCTGCACTCAGGGAATCTTCTCTTCTTGTAAGTTTTCATTGTTGGAGTTTAGCTCTCTCTTTCTTTTTCCGAGTTATAAGCTCTCTCTCTCTCTGCTGTCTGTGTACTACAGTCTACTCTTCACCGTGTCATAAAAATTTACAATCACCTTAATTTTTTTGGCAATCGCAGGTTGTGAGTGCCAACGGCAAGAAGGTGAAGCGAATTCATCCGCTTCCCTTTGAGAATAAGGACCCAATGGTTTACCCACCCCTTCTGTTTTCATTTATTTTCCTTTTCCATCTCTCCTCAAAAGGGCCATTATTCATAGGCCAACATTTTTAGTGATTGAAGTTGTGGTCCATTTTCATATTCTCTCCAGCTTTGCACTGTTGTGGTGGAAAATTTGCCTGATAATCACACTGAGGAGAACCTTCAGCAAATATTTGGTGAAGCTGGAAAGTAAGGACCTTGCTTTCACTTTAAAATTATGCATGTTCCTATATTTTGCTGTCAAATCCTTGTTTTGTTCTATAAATGCACAAGACTAACCGTGATTATTTAAATTTCTAGCATTCAGAAGATTGTCATTCGCGATCCACATGCTGCTAGGGATTCCAAAAAGCTCACAACTACAGAGAAGCTGCTTAGTGCCAAGGTATGATTCTGAAATATTGTACTAATATATTTTTCCACGGCACCTGTAATTAAGTATGATGTGGCATGAAGCAGTATGTGATTTCCATATTGTCAACAGAACCATTGTATTTTGAGAAAACTGTTGGTTCTCGCACTTGCAATTGTTTCCATTCATCATTTTCTTTGGACAGTTTCTCGTGCTTTTTATTTCTGTAAACTAAGGTCTAACAGTGACTTTGGATTCATGAATACTATACTTTCTAAAGGCATTGATACAATGACATGCAATCAGCGGACTTCTAATTTTAGAGGCTTTGTTAATTGCTAATTTCTACACTTTCTTTTACTATTTCTGTTATGTTTCAACATGTTGCTGTTTATACTATTTTTTGCAGCTGCATGCCCTTATAGAGTATGACACTGTGGAGGCTGCTGAAAAAGCTGTGAGTGCTGTAGTCACCCTATTTTAGTCTCTCCTTTGTTATTACTCTACAGTAACAAATTTACCATATGTTCTCTTTTCGTGTTTTTATATGCAATAGGTGGCTATTTTGAACAATGACCATGATTGGCGTTATGGTCTTCGGGTCAAACTCATAAAGAAAAAGGTAAAATCAAATCCTACGTAGGGGAGATTAATCTTCTAAATCCCCCGTCTTTTCAGTGGAGTGAGTATTAATTTTCTGTTAAACTAATCAGCCCAAAGCAGAAGCCAAGGTAGACGCAAGGAGAAAAGACTGGCAGGAAGTAGATGAAGTGAAGAAAAACACTGACAAAGCAACTAATTCAGTAATTGATGAAAACCACCGTTCAAGTGATTACTGTGATGATGATTCACATGATGAGGAGGTTAGACATGCATCTTGTTTATCCATGCTGCCCCAAACGCCCTCTAACCCCTTTTCATCTCCGAATGATTAAACAAAAATTTCTATTTTCCTCTCATTTGTTTGTTGAACTTGCTCTTCATGTGTTTTACTGAGAATTGCCTTGTTCTCATGTTTGCATCCGATAACTTGAGCTGTAGGTTAATTGGTTAGTCCATGAGTGATTAGTTATTTCTCCAGTGTCGAAATTATCTTCTATTTGCCCTATATGAATAATAATATGAAATTATCTTCTATTTGCCCTATATGAATAATAATATTATACTGATATCTCTTTACAACAGGAGGATCATTTACTAAAGGGGACGACTGAGGAGCACCCACACAGGGAAAAATTCGTGGAACAATCACAAAAGGAGAACAATGTGAACAGAAATCAAAATAAAACTCGTGGAAGGAGACAAAAATACCATGGCACGAATGGTCATGGTAAGAACAATTTACAGGGATGTTTTATATATATACATACATATATATACATACATATATATATATATATATATATATGTAGATGTATACATGTGTATATATATATGTATACATGTGTGTATATATATATATGTATACATGTGTATATATATGTATATGTATACATGTGTATATATATGTATGTATCTATAATACATATGCCTATTTGGTCTTTTAAAGCGTATGTTTATAATCAAAATGTCTTCAGGCTATGGAACCCCTCCAACCAGTCATCATCTTGAACCATCAAAACCACTGCCAGGGCCAAAGATGCCCGATGGAACAAGAGGATTCGCTATGGGGCGCGGCCGACCTTTGCTCTCCAAACCAAGCCCGATTTTATGATACATTCTTACCGGTTTATGTATTGTAAATTATTGGGAAATATAATGCTTGTATGTCGGTACAGTGAGTGCTTGTGGTTGATTTGCTGGATACTTGAGATGGTATAGTAGCGATGGGGGTGGTGGTTCTTTCAATGGCTTTGAATGAGCCTTTCAATCCATGGAGAGTTTAAATCAACTTGTCAGGTTTTTTTTTTTGAAAAGACTTGTCAGAGTTTTTGTTTGTCTTCGCTTGGGGGTAAAGAGTGGCCTTGCTAATCTATAGGTTGGAGGAAGGAAAGAAAGATATCAACTGTTTAGCCTAATCTAAAGATGTGAATTGGTACTTAGTAAACTGGACAGCATTATTGTTGTGTACGAACGTGAATTTGAATATTGTTACGTAAAAATAAATGTATATCTTTGAAATAATTTAATTAGTTGATAAAAAATATAAACAAATTTATATTATATATTACTAGCACGGTTCCATCGCATAGGACAACTTTTGTATACTTTCAATAACCTACATTTAAATTTTAATTTTTTTTAATGTTTAGTCAGACAACAATATGAATCATGAAAATTTTAATTAGTTTAGTTAAATATGATTCAACAATTTTGACAACTTCATCTCTAACGTATTCTAAAGATGATTCAACAATTTTGGGTGAATCAAACCAGGTAATAAGCAAAACCGGTACATCATGATGAAACTATCTCAACAACGTACTACTCACTACAAACACCACACGTTTTAAGTGGGAGCACCAAGTTGCGTGGTTGGGTAAAAAATTGGTTTAATATTCACATAATATATGTATCTCACATTTAAATTTAAAATGAGCAATAATTATAAAGAGAAACTCTCTAATTATACCAACTAACTGACGGTTAGAATAATTATGAAAAATTTGTTTCAATAATTTTTAGGGTTAAATTATAATTATGTATACAATGAGATACATTTTAAATGTTTTTGAAAGTAGTTATATGGACTTCTTTGCAATGTATAAAAACAAATATCAAATCGCCCTTTAGTTACATCGATTAGAAAATAACTTCATTTAACGGTTAATCGGTCTAAAACAAAACTTTGTGAATTATAAAGTTCATTCATCCAAAAAGAACTTTCATGACTTTTAAAGTCAAATAATCAATTTAGTTAGAAATTATTAAATAATTAAATGTGTATTTTACAATTTTATAACCTTTCGAGAAATAGTATATTATAACTATGGATTAAATACAGACAGAGTTTTGGGAAAGACGGTATTTCCCAAAACCATGTCTTTACTTAATCCATATACTTGTAATATACTATTTCTCGAAAGGTTATAAAATTGACATATGAAAAAATGAGGTTGAATAAAAATTATAGAAAGGTAAAAGATTTTAGTCGCAACATTAAAAATTCATTATGCAACGTGTAGTAGTTATAAGTTTATGACCCGATTAATGCAATCTGAAAATTTTATCTTAATTTTTCTAATTTACAGATTAAATCTTAATTTTTCCAATACTTATATAAAGATCGTATTTCAAGACACGGACTCTTAAGTAGAATATAAAAGAAACACTCAACTTTTTAGGAAAAAAACTTGTCTTTAAAAATAGAAATATTAACACAAAACAACAATTAAAATACATGTTCACTATTTCGCAAAATATGTTTCCACGATTTCCAACGAAATCAATAGAAAATAAACGAATTTGTATAATAAATTTAGAGCAGATCTCTTGAAAGACGGTATTTACATAATTTATGCAAAAATCAAAATTTAAATTGCAAATTTTAAAAAATAAAGATAATTTTTTTGGATTGTATTAATCGAGTTATAAACTTTATAAATACTGCATGTTGGATAATAAATTTTTAATATTGCAACTAAAACTTTTTACCTTTTTATTATTCTAAAAAGACCTCATCTTTCTATAAACATATGAAAAGACGGTTTTTGCATATCCCTTCTATATTATTTAGTACAACTAGATAACACTCGTACTTTGCAAGGACATGAATTCAAATATTATTATATATATAAATAAATAAACATATTTTACAATATAACTTAATTAGTGATAAAAATGTCCGTCTCTTGAAATACGGGTTTTCCATAAAATATGAAAAAAATCAATGTTTAAACTGCAAATTAGAAGAGATGAAGATAAAATGTTGAAAACTTATGCTAGAAAGTAATTGAGGAGTGTAATAGGAGTGTAGGTAATGATGTATATAGTTTTTTGATGGGTTAATCTTGTTAGTTTCTCCTCAAAGTCAAAATAGACTTAATATTTGACTTAGTGTTTGATCTTTGATGTGCTACAAGAGTTTAGGCCCAATAAGATTAGACCTGGGGTTTAATGGTGTGTTTAGTATAAATAGACATGTTGTGCTATTGTAGTAGCCACCACCTTAAAAGAGAGAGTTAGAGAGGGGAAA
>JAULKM010000006.1:12255818-12266196 GCA_032355605.1 Rubia tinctorum | reverse complement strand
TTGTCCAGAAGTAGAAGTTCATTTTCAGCTTTAGTGACCTGAGTTTCAGCCTTTAAAATGTTGTCATTTATGTTCCCGAAACTATTTTTGTTCCATTCCTTAAGGAAATTTTTAACTCTTCTAAGTTTGTAACTGAAAAGCTCCATACCATGAAGATGGCATGGGAGTTCCCAGTTTTGTTGGATTAGAAGTCTCAATTCAGTTTCCCTATTCAACCACATTAATTGGAATCTAAATGGCTTTGGCACACTAATCTGGGATGACTGTATAGAGAGTATCATAGGTGAGTGATCTGAGCAAGTCCTATTAAGAATCTGGATGGAGCTATTGGGATAGAGTTGATTCCATTCCTGTGTGCAGAGGCCTCTATCTAGTCTCTTGTAAACCCTTCCCTGCCTCCTATTATTTGTCCATGTGTATTGAGCACCTACTCTATTAATTTGTAGTAAGTTTAAAGCTTCTATCACCTCATTAAAATCAGATATGCTGTCAGGGTTTGGGGTACTACTGCCCTTATATTCAGTATGTGAGGTTATTACATTAATATTTCCAATTAGTAACTTAGCACACTGAGGTAAATCTAATATATCCAACCACAGTTGTCTTCTTAGAGTTTTAGCATACACAAATACAACTAGCCATGAGTTGTTATTCCATTTATCCACAACTTGCATTACTAGACACTGAGAAAATTGTGAGTGAAAGGAGCATGATATGTTATCATTCCACATAATCCAGATTTTCTGATTGTCAGCACATTTGTGATTCTTCATTCTTAACTGTATTTTTAGGGACTGGATTTTTGAATTGTCATGCATTGGCTCAATCAAACATAGAAGAGATATGTTGTGTCTCTTAACTAGAGCCGGGGATTGATTTGTTAAAGCCTCTACTATTCCAAACAATATAATTTCCAATTATGTTGTGTTTAATCATTTAAAAGACATGTTTTGTTCCTATTAGCAGAGCTGGGTATCATATTAAGGCCAGAAAAGTAATTTTTCAGGATATAACTTGATTCCTTTTTTACCTTTGATTTTACAGACTAGTCTAGCAAAAGAGACACACTAAATGGTTCATTACTGAGTACCTGATTAGAGGCAGTGTCAAAATCAGCATCCTCAAGATCCATAATATCTTCAGAGTCGTAGGAGGAGCATTCTGAGGGGGTTTCTGCTATTGTTTCCTTTTGATTACCATCTTTAACTGGTTCCTCTTCTCTAAGTTCCTGCAATAGGGAATAAAGGGCTTCATATATCAACACCCTTAGTTTATAATCCAGTTTTGATTGGCCTAATAACCCGTGATTTTTTCATAAAATTTTCTTAAATTGTATTTGAGTTCTCCGTCTTTCTATAGTTTATGTACTCCATCTGTTTCACTAAGAGTTGACACATTTACCTTATTGGGATGTTTCTTTTTAGACGACACACTTTTCATTTTTGGCAAAAATCCTTCATCTCATCCACTCATTCTACTTTTTACTTTATACATTCAATTTCAACCACTCATTTTATTCACATTAATCCAAGAGGCTAAACCTAATGTGTCACTCTTAGTAAAACGGAGGGAGTATATACCCTCTTTCAAAAGACAAACTCAAATTACAAAAAGAAATTTACTTATATAAAATCTAAAAGCTCTAAAATTTGACTTTTAAAAAATGAGTTTGTCTCTTGAAAAACGGTCTTTGCGTAAGTCATGGAAAAACCAAAGTTTAAAGTATAAATTAGAAGAAATCAAGATAAAATTTTCAGGTTGGATGAATCGGATTATAAACTTGTAACTATTATACGTTGCATAATAAATTTTTAATATTGCAACTAACACTTTTTTTTTTTATCTTTTATCATTTTAATTAATTTCCATCTTTCCATAAAATTCTTTCACGGTTTTTCCCCTTCTAGAGTAGACCGTACACATCATCACTTTGCCTTTGCACACAATGTTTTGGTTCCTCCGCACATTTTAAATTCTTGCGAAAGAGTCCCCCCCTCCTTAAAAAACTGCCCCGACGGTTTTCATCGGCATATTCCCCTCAGGGTAATTTTGATCAACAATTTCCCCCCTTGAAACTTTCACTTCACATGCGCAAACCCCATAATCCCTGGGCAGTCTTACATACCCCAGATCATGGGATCTTTCTACTGTCATGGTTCGAGAACCAATAGTATCGGAAATTGTCGAACCCGCCATAGTTTCTTTAAGTTAGAGCCTCGTGTCCAGCGGGTTTCATTTGATCCTCGACGTGATGCACTTCGTTCATATACTTGGTACAAGGTAACAGGAACTTCCTCGAAAATAACTGCCTTTTCATCTTTTGATTTTCCAGGATTTGTTCCCATTTGACTTTTTTGGGTGTCATAATCAGGATGTTGTTCGGCAGCCAGGAGTTTGTTTAAAGAGGAAAACCTTCCAGGTTGATGTTATGGATGAGGTAATTTTCATTTTCTTAGTCCCTATGACCCAGAAAGAACTCTCACAGAATTTTATCACTGTCTAAAAGCAAACCTTCGACCATCTATCTTTAATAAAAAAAGTTGATATTCAGAACATATGCGGGAAATCTAACAGCATGTACATGAAGGTATTATTACATATATATATCAGATGAATTTTGTGGTCAGAGTTTAGTGATTTTGATTCAAATAAAGATGTTAAGAAGTTTTTTTTTCTTTTATTTTGTTTTAGTAATTTTGGCTTTTATTATTTAGGCTGTATGCAACATATCTATCTACTTTCAAGCCTCATCTAATTTGTAGTGATCAATAATTAACTAACTGAAGGAGACGGGGAGCCTGGTGGAAACTCAATCTTAATATTCCTTTTCAGTTACTACTGCCAATATATTGAAATGTCCACATATTGAGCTTTGTTTTTATGTTGAGCAGGATTCACAAGGTATGTCTTCATTCAGTGACTGGGGTGATAGTGATAGAAATGTTGAGGACACCTTCTCATCAAGTGAAGGTGAAGATAGTGATAACGATTTAGTCTTACAGCCAATAACTGATTTAGATTTGCCTATTTCAAAAGACCGGTTCCATATTGCTGATGACTCTGTCACAATGGCTGCTCACCGGTTTCGTATGCTTCGCAGAGCACAGAGGAAAAGAAAGTTAATACTCTATCCACACTGGCAGATTAGTTTTTTTTTTTCTCGTTTCGCTCTAATATATAAAAATTATTGGAGGATCATTCTCTATATTTGATGCTCATTTAATCGAGTTCAACATCCGCTCCATCTGCCATCAAATGTGAATTTTTTAACGAACCGAGAAAATGAAAATGCAACCATGCTGTGACTATAAGTTGTGAGCTCTACCTTTTTTGCCCATGCCTATGTCGGTATCTGCTTTGAGGTTTGTAGTTGTTTCTTCACTCTCACATTAAGTAATGATTGACTTCGCAATATATTTTTGCCCATATCATTGAGTGGCTATTCAGCTTACACTCTTGGTTTTATGACCACAAAATTGCCAGTGTACATGTGATGAATTCTGTCAGGTGAATTAACTTTTGATTCCTCTAAATAACATTAATCTGGAAGGAGTTCCTAATATCCTATCATGTCTTAATGTCCGGATAGTATTCTAACAAGCACGTGTCTGGTTATTTGCTGACAATCGTATTGTTATCACAAGTTTATCCGTCCTTTTGATTTTTGCCTTGTGAATTGTCTTATGGCAGGTCTAAATATGGAATACTGAACAATGTTGGGCTAGTTGCATTCGTCACATTAATGTTTTTACTTGTGGACTCATGTGCATGGCGAGTTGTTAGATTGCCCTTAGCACCTTTCTACTTGATGCGACCTTTTGCAATATCTACAACAATCGCAAGTTTTCTAGGATATATATGCGTACCTTTCCTTCGTATTTTGAAGGTTCAATCAATAGTTAGAAAGAAAGGTTTAGGTCAATATTCCTATAAAAGGGGAACCCCTACAATGGGGGGTTTATACTTCATTCCAACTGGTATAATAGTTGCCGAAGTTTTAGTTGGATTATCTTCTACAGAAGTTCTTGGAGCATCAGCAGTCACTCTTGCATTTGCAGTTATAGGCCTCATTGACGATTTAATGAGTCTCAATAACAGTAATTATGAGCTACCTCTTTGGATGAGAATTTTGCTAGAGGTGGGTTTTCTTTTATTCCTTGCTTATGTAAGGTTCATATATGCTCAAAACTAACGACTTAGAACAGACTAACGTAATATTGTCGTAATTTACAGGTAGCTGTGACAACTGGGTTCTTGTTTTGGTACCACACAACAAAGATATCATCACCCTATGGCATGTATACCTTCTTGTATATAACTTGATCAACCTTTTTAGATGGTAACTACAGAACTATACTTGTGATGAACAATTCAAAAAGCTTCTCATTGCACTCTTCCTAAAATGCAAATGAATAAAAAAAATTAAAGAGAGTAGTCCAAAATTTGGTATGTTGAAATGAGATTTCTGATTGTAGTTAACTGGAGCCTTCATTTTCCATGCCAAAATGAACATGCATTAGGGACTTGGGATTTGCAGGTATTGAACCTGTAGATTTTCTGGTTTTATTGGGATGAAGGATGTCTTTGTCATCAAGTTGACATAAGCTGAATGTGGGGATTCTGATACTTTATTTATAGTTTCTGCTGGAGTTGAAGGATCTGAGGAAGACTACTGGCTGTCCAACGTAGTTCTGCTGCATACATATATTTGTTTATTTAGGACATAAAGTTTTAGTTTATGTTGGTTTGACAGTTTCAGAAGAATGGTTTGCCTGACAAAGCCTTTATGGTTGGTCATAAGTGATAATGTAATATTTAGGTGAAAGCTCGAATTCTTCCAGCAGATCCTTAGAAATTAAAATCAACATCAAAAGTGTAACCATTTAAATAATCAGCATCTTGTTTGGGCACATTAGAGGCATGGAGAGAGCCCTCTCTTGTTTCTTGTGGTGCTGTACATCTTTGATTGACTTGGTTGTTCTTGGCCTTATCACGTATGTATGTATGTCTGTGTATATGCAAGTAAAGAGCTGAGCATACCATTATTGCTACTTATGTGCCTTGATATATTGCTTGTCATGCAGGAAAACGCTCGTTCCACTGCCAGCACCACTTGGTCTTCTTTGCCTGGGATACTGTTATCCGATTTTGACCATGTTTTGCTTTGTTACATTGACAAATGGAGTCGACTTGACGGATGGACTCGATGGGTTGGCTGGAGGAATTGCTGCACTGGCATTTACTGGGATGTCGATAGCCGTTCTTCCAATCTGTTCAGGTTTGTCGACTCGCTCTGTTTCAGCAAGTATTTAGTTGCTGAAGACGGCTGGGATGAAACAGGTTTATGTACTTGTACTCTGAGAAGCACTTGTGTGTGCTAAATATTTTTTCTTCAGATCTTGCAGTATTTGGTGCATCGATGGCTGGAGCCTGTGTGGGTTTTCTTTTTCACAACCAGTACAAAGCATCTATATTCATGGGTGACACAGGAGCATTGGCCTTAGGAGGGGCCCTTGCTGCCATGGCTGCTTTGACGGGAATGTTCTTTCCCTTGTTCCTTGCATCTGGAATTGTTGTTGTCGACGCACTATCACTCGTGCTGCAGGTATTTCCAGCACTCAAAAAAGGGACTTGGTACTCCCTCCTCCGGCTCTCTAACAATGACTCACTTTTCTTTCTGGGATGATTTTTTAAATCGGCTCCTTCCTCTATAGGCGAATTCCAGTTGTTTTCATCCACTCAATTTACTTTTAAATCTTTCAATGCATTCTCCACCACTAATTCAATATTTTTTAAATACAAGTGCCAAAAAGTAAGTGAACCAATGTTAGTGAGTCTGTTTTATGATAGATAGATGCGGTAAATGTGATCTTTTCTGTGTTGTACAGATTAAATTGTTGAAGAGTCCCAGGCGTTTCTGGGGAACTGGCCGTCGGTTGTTCCATGTGGCGGCCCCCTTCCATCACATCCTGGAACTATGTGGAATTAAAGAGCCTATCATTGTTGGCGGTGCATACCTTGTTTCATCCCTCTTGGTTTTGTTTGCCGGATACGTGGGTCTCATCTCCGCATGATTTCCGCCCAATTTCAACCATTACCAATTGGACTAGTTTTGGTCTAATTCAAGAATCTGATTTTTCACCCATTTTTTTTTTCAATAAAAGAAACCACACAAAGGTGCGAAGATTTTTTGGCACCCAAACCGTATTGAACCACTCCTTTTACTTTAATATATGTTTTTCATAATTTTCAAAATCATGTTTATGCATAAGATTTGTAGAAATTTACCTATAGGTAGGGATTATTTGTGACTCCCCTCATCATTAAATTAGGAAATAAAAGAAGAGTTAGTTTCATAGTTGATGGAGATATATTAGTGATAATTTATACAAGAATGAGAGTTTGAATATTTTTGACAAAATGTTTAAAATTTGAAGGGTTTGTCTCTTGCGAGACTGCCTCATCTTGAGGACAGGGGTAAACTACAAATGAAATAAATATAAAACAATAGCTTCTTAAATGTTGGGGTCAATCTTATAATATTTATTATTCGGGGTCAATAATAAAATAGAATGAAGTGCTTATACAACCCCCAGTTCTTTGTTATGTGCAAATATAACCCCGGGTTTTTTGAAAGTGCGGTTGTACCCAAAGTCATCGAAGTGAGCGGTTGTACCCAAATAAATTAGGAGGAAAAAAGTGGATACTCGGGTATAAATTTACATATTTTTGTCGGCTATGGATATATCTGCACTTTTAAAAATCGACCATGGGTATATTAGCAATTTTGAAAAACTATGGGTTATATTTGCACTTTCCGAAGAATTGGGGTCATATAAGCATTTTACTCAATAAAATATTTGCAAAAGTTTAGGGGCCTGTTTGTAAATAGTCAAAAACTAAAAACCTTCCTATTCCTCATTGAGCATTGCTATAGTTCCGGCTCTAATTCAGTGGGATTCACTATGTGAATTCTTTAGGATTGCTCGATTTGCTAGTTGGATTTCAGTGAAATAATCCTGTTCAAAGCCATCGTGTTTCATATTAATTCGGTGGATCCATGTTGTTGGAGATGGTAATTCGATGCAACTAGATATCGAGGCTACAATTAGAAGGGGATATTAATGCAGAAAGCGTAAGCGGTAATCGGAGGATTTTTTTTGAAGGTCGATTTGCCGCCGTGAGGTTCAGAGGTCAAATTTGTTGTGGGCAAGGAGGTTGCCACCGTGCTAGGAAAGTCTCCGCTCTAAAATAATCCCGCTGCGTGAAAGAGATCGCCAACATGAAGTAGCCTTCGCGGATTCAACTACCGATGGGAGGGGTTTAGGTCGGGTTATCGGGTTTCATTTTTTCCACATTAATTTAAATCAGTAGAGTTTGGACTGATGATTTGGTCTTGACCATTTATTTGAATAGTTCTTAAAAATTCAAATATAAAGATAAAATATCATGTAAGACCAACTAATCTTCAGGAGAGGGACCTGACAACCCCCTACTCTAATTTCTGGGCAAAATAGTAATATTTTATTTTGGTGCATATTTTAAAATTTCTCTAAAACTACAGGGACCTTTTTGCAAATTAACAAAAAAACACAACGAAAAACGCTCACCACTTTCTTCTTCCCTGATTTCCTCAAACTCAACTCCTTGAAATCTACGTCAATCAATGAATCAAATTCAACAAATTACTCCAATCACGCTGACTCAAACCAATATGAGTTCAATCAATGAAAAATCAATAAGGTAAATGATCAATTTCTTCTCAAATATGGAAAACAGTTGAAACTTGATCTCAACAGAATTTTATCATGAAAATCATGCTAAAATCGTTGATTCTTACGGTTAGTAGCATACTCTTCTAATGAATATGCAAAATGATGAATGCTTATGGATATTATGAAGCTCCAATCTAGAATTATGAAGGTGAACGAAGACCCGAGCATGAAATTGCATAAATCAAGAAAGAAGAAAATAGAATCGTGCAAATAAAAGGTAAATGCCTAAATCAATGTCGCTGTGTGGATTGTTGACTTGTTGTACCTGAGAATTGGATTCTGTTGAACTAGTGAAATATTGAGTGATTGTTGACTGTTTTCAATTGTTGTTCATAGCTATGACCTATATTCTGTTTAATTGATGAACGGGCTGATAGTTGATGGTGTTGAAATCATGTCCATCAAACTGTGTTAGCTGTGATGGTGTTGAAAATAGATTTAGTCGGGACACCTTAATAATATTAGTTAATATTATAAGAAAATAAAATCTAAATTAACAAAATATTACTGAAACTTTAATTTGAGTAAAAATAGTATAATATTATAAGAGTAGGTTTCCTGACAAGTGGTCTGTCCATAAGTTAGGGATATGGCCCTATAATTGCATTTTTTAAATTACATACGAAATTTAAACATTCTAAAATGTATATTTTTAAACATATTTTCACATTCAAATACACATCATTAATTGCTTAAACTTATATAATACTATATTTAAAATTGTTTTAAAGTTAGAATTTGAAAGGTAAAAAAGTCAGGGGGTTTATTCATAAGGTTATGGACATACCACCTTTCTTGAGACTTTCTCATATTCTAATATTTCTTTTAAAAAAATTATGTTTTGATAATTTTTTTTCAATAACTCAATAAAAATACCTTTTTCGATTAATGTACAAGACAATCATATATTGAACTAGGAACTTATCATTCAATTGCACATGATTAGTGCATAATTAAGCAGTATATAATATTTATTTAGATTCCTCATATCAATAACTTTCTTGAAAATTATCTCGATATAACTTGATTAAAACAAGGAGAATGCAAGTGGAGTCTTAAGGCAAGTAATCATAAGAGTATTTTGTTTTATGATGATGGATGAATAGAAGGATAATTTGTCAAATTTTTATATTTGTAAACATAAAAAACCATTCAATATTTGTAATAGAATGTAAAGAGAATAATATATATATACACACACACACACTACTATCAAATCTAAAATTTATGATGTTAATTGAAATGGATAAAGTGAAGTTGTACAACTAGTAAACTTTTTTAAAGTTTATGCTGAAAATTACTATATAAATTGAAAACAAATATACAATTAAATATTTTAAAAATTAGGACTATTAAGAATTACAGGTCGGGGTCAGTGGGGGACGTGCTGCACCCTAGATCCGGCATTGGTTGAATTGATGTTCATCAAACTGTATAATATGTGATATTAACTGAAATTGATGATCAAATCTGTAATCCTTCATGTCCATCCAGTTAATGATTACTAACAAATCAATGATATTTAACAGCATAAAAAATGAACAAACTGATCAATGTATTACAGTGATGATCAACTCCATTCATTTGAATTTTAGTACATCTGATTTCAACATAATTATACCGATCTTTAAATGTTTTCCACTAATGATATCCAATATTATTTTCGACGAATCTGGTTCTCATATTAATGACATATATTAGTTTCATAATGATGTTCCCATCATAGTGAATGACTTCCTTTGATGAGCAGGTGTAGGTAACGAAATCCAAAATGTTGATATCAACGGATATTTAGAAAGGATTACATCAGCGTCTTGGGAAAAAATAGAAAACATGTATCAAAGACATGCTAATGCAAGAGTATTTAGCATAAAAAACCAACAACACGTAATTTTTCTCGGAGAAAACCAACGATCTGTCCATCACACCAAAACTGGAAATAAGCAGTAGAAACATGGAGGAATTCTACATCTCACAGACTGGATGCAGAGCACATATCAGGATCAAAATTGTGAATAAAATGTATGTTGTCAAGCACCACTTCATCAACCACAACCACGAGCTAACAAGGGTTGAATGACAGCACCTACAATGATGTGAAAGACGAATCGGCTCCCGGGTGGAAGATAATGTAGCCAATCCCTTGCGGCATCTCGTAATGAGAATGGAAAGACCTTCAACATATAGAGCTCTTTGTTCACTCCCTCGGGAAGTATCCCACTACACACCATATGGAAAGCAAGGAGGTGCTTGTTAGGATCTTCCCCTTGCCTACCAAGGAAGGACGGTTGCAAGTGTATCAACCCCTACTTCAACTCAAAATTGTCGAGAGCTCCAACCGCCGGATATGTGATGCACATAGGTTGGTGCTCAAGATTGGGAGCCATAGCCTCTCGCATCAGAATTTGCCTCACCGGGATGTTCCTCCCTAGAAGGGGAGGATGTTGAGGTGCTCCTCCTGGAATTTTACCTTCTTGCTTCTTGGGATGATCCACTGAGGTAGAAGATGTCACAAATTGGTCACTTGGAGGGTTATTATTCACACTTTCCAACGAAAACCTCCTAGCCCTTTTCAAGTTCAATTCCAACTCGGGGTCGTAGTG
>JAULKM010000006.1:12236497-12255718 GCA_032355605.1 Rubia tinctorum | reverse complement strand
TTAGGTTGTTGCATGATTAGCATAGTTACTTGACTTTGCTAGTTTTGTTGTTTTTACTTTCATAACTTAGGAACCCAGCCAACCAAAACCCCCCTTTTTACTTGCTTTTATATCTATGTGTGTATACATATAGGCTTATACTCGCTCTTTATGCATAAACCCTTAGGAATATCCCTCTTCTAAGTGGACGACCCCAACTTGCCAAACTATATACTTAGTTGTATTTAGTAAGCATATTGGGCTTAAAAATAGTATCTTTGAGAGGTACTGCGACGACCTCTCATTAATCGAAAGCATTGACATACAACCCGATTACTATAGTGCGACGTCGCATGTTCTCCTAGTGTTACTCAATCTTTTCAATTGGACTGACCTTTATGATTCTGAATTGCTAACAAGCACACATAACATGCACATTTGACGATAGCTACACTCAGCCATAAGCATGTTTATCCCACAATAAAATGCATGCATATAATTGAAAACATGTGCTCATTGTGTTCATATTTTTATGCATGTTAATGTAAATTCCTTACCGATTGTTCATCTGCTAGAATTCTTGCAACGAAACCCTTCCAACTAGATTCACTTATGAAGGGATGCTTAATTCTTGGGTTGCAATTCTTCTTCCTTCCGAAAACTTAATCCCTTACCAATTTGGTTTTGAAATCTCTCCATCTTTCACCAAAGCGTGGTATGTTTTTTTCTCAATCTTGACATAGTATCACATTCAATCTCGAAGGCATATCACATGGTCCTTATTTTGGCCTTGTAATAATCGTCAACACGAGGTTATGACTAGTACAAGAAGATATCTACCTTTGTCCTAGCAATCAAACCTATATAACTAGACCACCAATGTCTTTTCTCGCCTATGGAAATCCCGATGCGATCGAACTTTATTGGACATTTCTTTCCTTTTTCCACCATGTCAATAAATTTCTTGCATATTTCCCTACCTCGACCTTGCCTATGTATTTCCGAGGCATTCGAATCCCCCACTTCTTCGGGTCGTTTCCTTTTATCGGGGTTAACAAGTACACCTAAATAATGTTGTAATGAGACTAATCTTAACCAAAACAAAATGGTGGAATCGAATAATTTTATGTTATTTCCATATGAAATCACCTACATGAAGAAGTCAAATCATGTTGTAGACCATATACACATAGAAAAATGACATCTTTAAAGAATCCATAACACCCTACATGTATATTTAGTCCACAATGTACAAGAAAGTTAACAAAAAATAAGGCACGTAGCAATAACAAACACTCATTCAATAATACATCCCTAAGGATGTAGAAACATTGACATTAGGATCATCAAGTTGAAGAGATAGAAACTTACCACTATTTCTAGTCATGGAATCCCCACCCATATGGCCTCATGCTTATCTCTAAGTTTCTCCATTTGTGAATATATTGGGGTGGGTTTGGGTGGGTTTGTTTGTTGAGTTGTTGGAGGGGAAATGATTTGTTGATGAAGAACTTTAGGGACTTTGAAGGTGGAGGGTACTATTTCAAGCAATAAATGTGTTTTCAAAAAAAATTGGGGTTCTTTTTACCAAGTATGGCGCATATATCTATTCTCCCTCCAGTACTGTGATGTTTCACGTGTCATGTGACATGTCATTCCCTTGTAAAATTAAATCTACCCTGGGGTCAAAAGTGGCCAATATGCCCATTCCATATGAATGTACAATATCACAACTACATTGTTCTAACCTCGAGATATGTGATAAACCTCGCGATGTCAGTGATGCCAATGTTCATTGGCATGTCCTGGGCCTGTCCATGGACCTGATGGCCCATTCCCCTTGAATAACCGACGTCGCCAACTATACGTCCTCCACTCAGCTAGAAAAGAGGCATCATGCTACTTCGCATTTTAGGTTTTTATTCATTTTTTAAAATCTACCATGAGGCCAAACCAACAAATTTTATTAGGTACATAGTTTTGTCATTTTCAACCTACTATTTTATAACAGTAATATGCATGTCAGGCTTTGAACATTGCCATTTGGACGATTATGATTATTAAACTCATGTACATTCCATACCGATATTTTTCGAGGCCATAGTCCATGAGGATGTAGTGATTACAAACTTCTTTCCTTATACAACCACAAATAGTTAACCTGGAGAAGTGAGTTGTCTACATGGATTAAGTTTTGAGAATAACTTGTTCAAGGGCTAAGCTTGTGGAATGTTGGTGATTGTGTTGGCTGTTCTTGTTCTTGTCATCAATAAATTAGGTCTTTCAGCTAAATAAGTTTTCATGTTTGAATACAGTAATAGCCTTTGAGATTTGACTAGTTTAGGTTAGACACTGGCCAGTTTCACTGCTAAGATTGTTGGAACCAAGTATAGTAGTCGATGTTCTTCTGGGCCTAACGTAATTGACCCTTTCAATTAAACAATGGTTGAGGGTTTAATTTTATTTTAATGCATCATTATGATCCTAATATGGTTTAAGGCAAGAGATGGTAGTCATTCTCACACGAGTCCTACATGTAGAAGGGTCATTTATCACGAAGTGTTTTACTATAAACTCCACGAACTAACAACATCATTACTTGTGTAAGGGTACGTTTACTATTACCCTTCTGATGGTTAAGATTGAATGTTCCTATTCACACCTTCCTTCATCTGATGGTTTATTGTATCCATTTTAAGCAATTACTTCATATTTTCTTTACATGAGGACGATTAATCAACCCTACCACTAGAGTCAATTTTCGAGCGCTACCCCATCGTAAGTCCAAATAACATCTCTACTTATATACGCAGGGCAATCCTTTTCATCCCATTATTAGTCAAGCATCTTACACAAGTATGTGTTTGACCTACACATGTTCAATTAGGTAGAATTGAATAAACCCGACCATAGTCGTAGTAAATATGAACGTGTTTCCAAAACTGTTATAATTAATTGTAACCCGCAATACTCTATCCATACTATTTAGCTTGGGCCTAGCATCTGGGCTCACATAAATTCATTTTGGGTTGAAAGCCCAATATACATGTGCAGCGTTGCTTGAATGTCGGATACGTGTGGATCCTGACAACACACTTAAGCAAAATCAGATGATGTAATCAACACCCACTAATATCCAATCCCTTTTTATCACAACCGCTGAGCTGGCTTTTCTAATGGGCCCAGTCCCATTTATGACCGACATCGCCAACATATCGGTTATCCTACGATCTTGTCGACTTAGTGACCAAAATTAAAGATAAATGATTCAGATTCCATTGGAAATAGCTAGCAAAAAATTTAGTGGGACCCACATTATTTACCTTTCCTAGTATGTATGATCAACGACGTCACACGTGTTTCATTCAAATTGTTAAAGTTTGAAAAATTGGCTGCAACTTCACATTGTTTGTTTAAAAGACACCCTTCGTGGCCCAGTATATAAAGTCCTTAGACTGACCACATCACATTCTTAGACATTGACATCACAACTAAACTGCCGTTCCTGGAAAATTGGTCCAAAAACTGTCCAAAAATCGTCAAAACAATCAATAAACCGCCCACCATTATATATAATCTCCCCATTTCCCATTAAACTAATCTCGGTTGCATTCAGTTTGAAAGGTACCCCTCGAAAACCCTAATCAAGGTAACTATTCCTTACCGCGATTATATACTTATGTTTGTTTGTTTGCTTTCATTCATTTATTTAAATCCTATTATGTTCCTATCAGTTCAACAAGATTTAATGCGGTGCTTGATTGAGTCCTTCGCCATTGTTTAGTTTATGAGGTTTCATTTTTTTATGTTCTGGTTTTGCCATTTTAGGCTTATGGGAAATGTATGGTTTTTTCTGCAAGAATCATGTGTGCTTGATGTTAAAGTAGCTATGCATAAAATTGTGCTTATTTACTTAGGTTTCATTGGATTTTATAACCATTCGGGTACCCATCGCACACATTTTGTCTAAATCGATATGATGTGCAACGTCGCAGATTCATGCATATGAATATGTCACTTCGCAGATGACATATCGATCTTGACGACAGTTCTGCGAAGTACTTGCGATCTAGTTCAAAACTTAAATCCAGTCACTTAATGGTCTGTCTGACTAACCTTCTCTCATTTTATTGTTCAATAGATATCTCTAGTTAAGCAAACTGCGAAAAGGCCAAGAAACAGAAAGATTGAGCAAGTACCTCCCGCTCCAAAAAAAGTGAGGACCGTTGAGCAACCTCTGTTGCCTACATATGATGAAAAATTCTTCTTTTCCAAGGAAAACGAGAAACGTTACGCAATTGTGATGAACATAAAGGTGAAGGAGGTAAGATGCATGCGTCCCGAGGATGTGGAACCTCTCCACTTGGATGTTTTCCTTGAGCCATTCAAACCTTAAGGGATGGTTGGGTTGATTTGCCTCGAAAATCCAACCTACGAGATGGAGGTTAAGGAATTCTACGCTAATTTTGATTGTCTAACCAACATGAACTACACAATAAGAGTGAACGGCGTGACCATGCAGCTGACGACAAAGGTGATCAACGAGGCAATTGGTTACACCATTGGAGGAGATGATTATTCAGAGGTTGTGTCGATACAAGTATATTGAAAGGACTCTTGACCTTCTAGAGCCAACGAGGATGATCCAGAAGGGGCCCTCGACTCCAACCGCATGGTCGAGAATTACTTCAAGATTAATGTGGGCAATGCACCTATCGCATCGAGGTCCGTCAAGATTGATATATTGGGGCTTGAGAAGAGAATGATTTAAAACATCATTGTGCAAATTCTCGTACCGGTCGAACATCCTTCTGAGTGAACTATCAATGGTACCGTGTTTTACTGCCACATCGCAAAGAAGAGGTTGTCGATCCCGGTTACATCATCATCAACGAGATGCACACGGTGTCCCAAGCTCCAAAGAGTCGCACCCTGCCCTATGGGAACGTCATCACTTCCCTCCTGGAGAAGAAAAAAAAGATCAAATCAAGTGTCAAGATCAAGCCGAGGTACTATGATCGGAACTACTTCGACAAGAAGCACTAGCACTGGGAGATAGGGTCGTGGTTTGATCGTAACATCCCAAAGGGCAATGTTGAAGTGCCTACCCAGCCCGGTCTTGAAGGTACTCTATCAACACCCGTAGAAACGCATCCTCAAGCCGCCACTGCTGTCCCATTAACGGGTACAAAAGTTCATTTAATTCCATCTCATTACTAATTGTTGCCCATTTTAAATTATAACCATTTTATGATATTAACAATCCATTAATTTTGTCAAATAAAGGACTGAAGCATAGTACATGGGTCATTATTATAAGGGACTTGGCAGATAAAAAGGCGTTTGCACATCGCACGGAATGCCATGTACCCCAGGTGATAACGGAGTTGGCAGAGTTAAAGGCATTGTTTGCCGCTACTATTAACGTAGCTCATGTAGATCCCATGACAAATGAGCCTGATCATGAAGTACACCCCAATGAGGAAGGGGAATCAGAGAAAGAGGAAGAGTTCCCGGTCTATGAGGCAATGGAACTAAGGGGTGTGGATGAGGGGCTAGTCGACAGTGAAGACGCCACAGACACCAGCGGTGATGAGACCAAGAATGATTCGGAAGAATATGGGAGGGATAATAAGAAACAGGCATCCAATTATGGAAATTCATCGGAAGAAGATTATCTCAACCCTCTTATGTCACCCTCACATTTATTGCATTTCATTCTATTAGTATTTGAATTTGATTTTAGAGAACTATGAATTTGGTCCCTTTTATGACTTGGATGATGTGAATTGGATTTTAAGCTTACATTTGTGTGTTATGGATTCTATGTTAGTGTTTATGATGTGATTCTATATGTATCCTGGGAAGAAATGATGTAAGGATCGCCAGTTGAATGAGTCCTTATCAAATTGATGACTGTAAAGCCTAGATCGTCCACCGATACACCGACATTTTTATTAACCCACTTGCAGTGGTACCCTGCAAATATGTAGACTAGTTCCCATACTTCCTCAATCACGCCATAGTAACACATGTTCCCATAGAAGGGATTCTTATCCTTCGTGTTTCTTACATGTAAAGCTTTCGTAACAACGCTAACGCCAATATTTTGTGTAGCGGTGTGTGTGTCCCATTCAAGGGTAGCAAAGGTAAACCCATTCATATCATAGCCCATGAAAGAAATAGCAGTTGCAGAAGGCATGAAAGCTAACCAATTCAAGGTGTCACCGTGAATTTCTCCGACTACTGTATGACGCAACCAATCAATGAAGGTGTGATTGTGTTCAGAAAGTACTTGCTTCTCCAACCGACCCGGGTCACGCTCTTTGATAGTTGCTATATGCATATCTACGTATGGGCGAACCATACCTAAGTTCTGCAAAACATATAAGTGTGTTTTCATCAACTCGTCGGGGGTTAATAACCTGGTTGTTCCTTCCCGTAAACCTTTGCCACACACTCGGTAACCATGGCACAGTTTTGGTACGACAACCGACTCTTGATTCTTCATGAATTCCATACAATATTCTACCTCATCCTCAGTTACATACCTCTGCACAATACTATCATACGGGTGATATTGATTTTTCAAATAACCCTTGAATATCTTCATATATACATCCATTGAATATAAACACGACCACATATCAGTTTTTCCCGTACAACATGCCAAAAAGTGCACCATGATGTCAAAAAATAAGGGTGGGAAATACATCTCTAACTTGCATTACACGATTACTATTTCCTCATGCAATTCCTCTAATTTCCTATGCCTGATCTCCTTACAACATATTCCCTTAATTGGATTTAATCAACGTGATGAATCTTGCATGAGTAGTGATTGTGATGATGTGCTACCTAGTATTGAGACCTTACATGTTCTTACTTCTTTGAATGATAATGTTGATGATGCAAACGTTGATATACATGATGTTAGTGTTCCTTTTGCTATTAAGAATGCATGTTTTCTAAATATGAGCACTAGCATGCAGTGGGGAAGGAATCAGGCTTATGAGTTTAAACCTGCTAAACCCCTTCCTACCCCCAAAGTCAACAAGAAGTTGACTATTGTGAAGGATGAACTTGTGTGGTATGTGGCACCAAAGGTAAGAGGTAAGACTCGTGTGATGTGGAGACTCATTCATAGGGACGTAGTTGTGGGTGGAGTCATGGATGGTGATTCTGGAGACCTACCGGTAAATTTTTTTGTAGTTATTAAAAGTGCATGAAAAATAAGCCGTGAGGACAAAAATAAAGAAACGGTGATTTTATGATTTTTGAGTAAGTTGTGAAATTGTTTATGTGATTTTTGGATTTTTTTGTCAAATTGGTGGTGTTTTAGGGAATTATAGTCATTGAATTTTGAGCTATAACAGTATTTGCTTGGTCTCGTGTTTTTGGGTGCAGGAAAATTTTCAACAAAATCAGAGGAAGAAGCTTTGGCACGGGCTGTGCCAAGCCTTGTGGCGTATGCCTAGCACGAGGCATTTAACCGGCATGGGCCGTGTTACATGAATGTCTCTTGTGCTACCCATAACAGACTAATCAGCGGGCACAAGGCTTCCATATAAGTCTCGTTTCCTTCCTCCAGCAGTCATAACTTAGAACGTGACCTAAATCCTTACCAGAACCTAAATCATCCATATCTCCCTCATTTCTTACCCAAATTTGATGAAATTTGTCCTCAAATGATTTTCTATGAATTTCACACAAAACCCACCTAATATATAATCCAAAAAATAGACTATTTCTGAAGAAAAATGATTCGGCCCTTTCAAGTTCTTTCTCCCAAGAACTCGAAACTCATTCCAATTTGAGAGTTGGGAACTGTTGGATTTTGCTCTAGGAGGAGTTCCACACACTACACGGGCCTCAATTCATCAAAATTTATTGAAATTGCATGATTAGGATATTGGGTTTAGGGGTTTGATTGTGAATTTTGGGATTGATTGAATTTTAGGGGTAAGTGGCTAAGATTATATTTTGGGTTGTTACTATATTGTTGGAATGTGCTGTGTTACTTATTTTTTCCAGTTGAAATGCTAGACATAGAGTTGGCCTGAATGTTCCCTTTATGGGGTTGCAGACACTCAGTGTGGAACACGAGGAGCGATGAGAGCGTCTTGTGGGATGCCCCATCCTAGAGACTCGGTTTGGGGATAAAAGGATCCTTAAGGACCTCGAGCTCTACAAACTAATCAAGGTTCTTTTGACGAGGGTTGGTGTGGAGGGCTTTGTGGAGAAGTCTGCCCCTATGTATATCAGGTATACTTTTGAGTTCCTTGCTACTGTCAGACGAGGGACTAATAAGCAGAGCGACAAGGTGGTGAGATTCCATCTGGGGGATGAGACCCTCTCAATGACTTACTAGAAGATCGCCACATACTTTGGGTGGAAGCATGTGAGCAAGGTGCCTAAAAACGTCATGGATTGCTCAAGATTTAATGTAGGACCGTTCTGGAATGCCATCACCCGAAGGTTGCGAGGAAAGCGAGCAAGAATAGTGATATAATGCATCTAGCACTGAGGTATATAAAGAAGTTGTTGACTACAGTGGTGGTCATGAAGAGGCCACCACTTTGACCCATAAGGACTGCCAAATTTTATGGTCGATCTGCACTAGACGCATCTGCCTTGATATCGTAGGGTACTGTGTCTACCAATGTTGTCACTTTTCTACTAGGGATGGGGGCAAGATATGCGTTGGGGGTATGATATCGCTCATAGCTGCTCATTTTGGCATCCTAATGGATGATAGCATACGAGAGAACCTAGTACCTCATACACCCTCACCTTGGGCGCCTTAGTGGAGGCGGCGATGATTCAGATACATGGTCGATATGTCTACTGGCACTACAAAGGCTCCAACTTTATGAGGCTTCCCCAGGCTGCAAGGAATAGGCTCAAACCATCATTCTCACTTTGGCACATCCTTATAGATCTAGACCAGGGTGTGAGAGTAGTCGTGGCAGATGCCCACGAGGAGCAGGCTGAGGAGGACGGAGACGATGGATGATAACTATTTCCCCTATTTTTATGATAACTATTTATTTTGTCCTCCTCATCCATCAAAACAAAACACTCTCTTTTAATCCTATTTTGTTTTGATGGATGATACTATTTTCCCTATTTCTTTCCCTCGTTGTTTTTGAATTTTTTTGTTTATTTATTTTGAAAACTTGTTTTATAGGTGTGAGGGAACATTTTTGCAGTATTTTTGGGATGTTGGAATATTTGTTGGTGTTTGTTTATTCTCATTGTAGTATGAAGCCTACTTGGGACATTTTGAACTACCCAAAAAATGAAAAAATATATACATGGCTAAGTCGAAAACCTGAAAGAGCAACTTAGACAGCAATGGGAAAGGCCCAGATTAGTTGAAAAACCTATGCAAAAGTGAGAGGCCAAATGGTGTGGAAAAAGTTGATATGTGAGCTTCGAAAAAGAAAATAAAATGTGGGAAGCTAGGATGAAAATCTGAAAGGGCTCCTAGGCAAAATGAGAGAAAATGAGAGAAATTGAAACTTATTATATGCTTCTTGGCTTGTCTTTTGGTAACTTCTTTTGATAGAGTAAGCTAGTTTCACACATTCACATGATTAAACATTGCCTTTGAATGGTATGTTGGTTGGTTAGATTACTTTAGTTTCTTTAGAATATGAGAGTGTGAGAGATTCTTATGTCTTTGGGGGCTAGGGTAGTCTAAGAATAAAATGTTGGATATTTTTGGAAAATTCTTTTCATGCTATTATACGCTTAGATCTTTACTTGTTCTTGTTTACTCGAGGATGAGTAAAGGTTTAAGTGTGGGGGAGTTGATGAGACTCTAGAAGCATATGTTTTCTAACACATTTAGCATATCTTTTGTTGGTTTTGTATTGTAGATTTCTAGATTTAAGTGAGTTTACACTACAAGTGGTTTAGATGGTCATTGTTGGTTTTCTTATCTAAATCCCTCATTTTGTAGCTTATTTAGATCTAATGGATTCTATGTTCCTACGAGCGTCTATATCTGTTTTATGAGCTTTCATTTGCAAATTGCTCGTATGCATTTCTGACTGCGTAGAAGGTCATTCGCAAGAGTGGTAGTAAATAACATAAGGTCATTCGCAAGGATGGTAGTAGACTAAAGGCGATCTAAAAACTTAGTAGTAGATGGATGCACCAAAGAAAAGGAGTCAAAGTCCGGAAGATATGAAAACTGGCAAGGCCCGTGTACATTTACACGGTCGTGCTAAACCATCAGCTAAGGAGACTAAGTCCTAGCACGATCCGTGTACTTTTGCATGGCTCGTGCGCCTAGAAGATGAAGACACGGACCTTCAGTCCGCGCCTCACAAACCTTTGTCCGATCGCGCACTCAGAAGCCAAGGACTACGACTTCAGACGGCGGCCTACGTAATTTCACACGGGTAGCATCACTTAGGCCGCCAGAAGTGCTCTCCAGTCCGCAACCCACAGGCCGCACGCTCAGATTGGCCAAGAAACACCTCCAGTTCCCGGGTAATGTACTTTTACGTGGGCCGTGTGGCGCGGGTCAAGCCTGTACCGACATGGCTGCTAGGGTTTCTACTCTTTTTGGGTTTTTCTAAGGCTCATTTCCACCTACTATATAAGTAGCCACTAGTCTACTAGGGTTTAAGTTTGGTCATAATTCTAATTTCTAGATCTAAGAGTAAGTAGAGAGAGAAGGATGCTATCTCATTTCTTCATTTTATTTTTCCTCGTTTTTGCCTATGGAATTGAATCTAATGATTGTATTGGGTTCAATGTCCTTAGAGTAGTTTAATTTCTTGGGGAGATATTTCTATTCATGACTAGATGTTAACTTTGTGAGATTCTTAAATTTCCCTATCTTTATGTCCTATGAATATGTGTGCTTGATTTCTACTTTATATTCTTGTAAGATTAATGATATGCCATGTTTTATGATTCACCTATATATCCATGTGTAGTGTAACATCGTGCTAGGCTTATCATGCTATCTTGAGAGTGTTAGGTTAGACCTATTGTAGGTTTGTGAGTACTGGGGATATGAGTGCATGCATGCTAGCCTGAGAGTACCATCCCGATCGCTAGAATCTAACTTGATTGGCTCATTGTGTAATAATAATTCATGTTAAGGACGATAGTTAACCTAACGATGGGAATAAGAGAGATTAAACTATAATAAACTAGCCTCGGGGATATTTGCGTAACATGACCAATGAATGACTTTGATCCTAAATTCTATCACATGTAGGACATATAAACTTATCCTATGCCTATGCCACACCTCCCCCTCCAAATCTTATGTTTATAACACTAGCTATTCCTGACACACAATCAGAGTGACGCCCGATTGTGAGTTGTGTCTAGTTAACTTTCAAATCCTAATGTCTCTGTGGACGACCCCAATTTTACCGCTAGCTACTCTTTAAAAGTTGGTAGTGAGTACGGAAGCAACTTTATAAATTCTTATCTTTGCATCTCGGGACCGCGCGAGGTGCAAATCAAGGACATTCCGACAGATGGAGGCCAAATGAATGACCTTTTCTTTTCTGTCTTTTATCAAAAAAAGGAAACAATTTAAGGGCTACTGGACCGTTCTGGTCATTAAAGCATCTCCAATGGTGTTACTTTTGGACCTACTTTCAATATTTTAATAATTGTAGTCTCTCGCCATTGTTGCAACTGCCACACATGATGCTTGTCAAGTGTTACCGCTCAACAATACATACCACTATATGTCAAATGTCATTAATGCAAAGCGGTTTAAATTCAAATAAAGTCATTTTTTACTATATTAAATTAATTACTATGATGTTGAAAATAATTTCAAGAATTAAATATGTTCGAGCTTTAAAGAGTGTAACTAAGCATGGAAGAAGTATGATTTTTTTTTAACTTACCACTTGAAAAATGACACGAAAAGACAAACTACAAGATATTGTAGTTCACCGTGGATTGGAGATGCTTTTAAATCTGACATACTGTGACTTTGTTTGGCAAAGCTTATAAATGTTTTACTTATAAGTAAAACATTTTTTAGTATTTTTGTAATGTAGTAAATAAAACAGATTATTTTGGAAGTAGAAACTATTTTCGAGAGAAAAACGGAACCTAGTATCCCCTGATTTTAAAATAAGTCAATTTTGCATATTAGCAGCTCTACCAAACACCTCCCTTAAGCGGGTAACATAGTTGGATCCTAACGACAAACTTAACAGCTAATCAAGTGGTTCAATTAATATATTAAAAAAAGAAGGAAGAATAAAACAGCTAATTCCAATTGAGATCACAAAACAGCTCAAATTCATAACAAGACGCTGCCAACACTTTCCGTCACGTCGAAAGAATGACCGCAGAAGAAGGGAGCGGCCCGTCCAACACCGTCGACGCCCGCCAGTATTACTATGGAACTTTCCAAGGTGTGAATTCTCAGCCTCCGCCGCCGCCGCCGGTGCCCGTCGTTGGATTCCCTCAGCCCATAGCACCCCCAGGCTCCGCAGTTCCGTCGCCTTATTATTACCATCACCACGTTGGTTATCAAGTTGTTCCAGGTTTCCCTATTCTTTTCTATTGATCCGATCTTATAAACCTGTTTTTATCATCTTCGATGTAGTAACATACGAGTACCTGAGTTTTTTGTTTTAATTAATTCTCTTGTATAAATCTGATGAGAACTTTAGGAAGATTCCATCTTCTATGTAGGAATCACGTTCATTTTAGACATTTGTTCCATGGCTATCTATTGAGGGCATAAGAAAGATCATATGGTTATGTTCTTTGATGATAAGCGTTTTGGTGGCTGCAGTTTGTAACAATTAATTGCTCGGTTTTGTTTGCTTTACCGTTTGATGATTTGGTAATTCAGGCACACAGTTTTGTAATAATGCAGTAAAAATATTGAATCTTTCTTTCACATTCCTGTATATTTGTTTAATTTGCTTCAAACCTTTTTATGAATCCTCTTTTCACAATTTCACTGTGGGACAAACCTCCTTTTGGGAACTGCTTCCTCTCATTTGTTTTGTCGATAGAGTAGGCTCAGTCTTGTCCAATGTAGCACGTGCACACTGCACACCAGAATGCTGAAGATCCCCGACCTGGGGACAGCCGAGAAATGTCCCCATACCATTTCCAGAAGTTTGGGGTCGGCGATGGCGGGGTTATTCCCAGCAACGTCTCGGGGACGGCGGCGGCGGCATTGGACGCGGCTCCCCACCATTAACAGATCTAGAGAGTTCCAGCTAGTTTCCAATCCACCCTTCGTTCCGACACTTGATTGCACTGTAGTCTGTTTGTTGGTCGATTCCTTCAAAGAGTCATGGACTTCTCCAAAAAATTAAGTGTTTGTATCCCACGATCTTCTAATTGATACTTCTTTTTTGTCTGCTTCCGTACTTTTAGAAGTGAATTTATGGTGTTTAAAAACTTAAGTGATGCCCTTACAAGAATTTATAATTATTTTTATACAGTATAAAATTTTGAATTCTAGCTATACAGGTATTTTTAGAAATGTTCTGTTTTGCCGGTTTTTGTCCCCATACCTATTTACGTTCCCGTCCCCAACTCAGTGCAACATAGGTGTTGCCATACATTCCATGGTCTTGCTTGCTCTATGCATGATTTGGCTACTCTGTATTTGTATCTTGCTTTGCTGAAAATATGCTAGATTTGATTGAACTTGGGCTCGCAGTTTCACAGCGTAATGCCATTTCCTTAGCTGAGTTATTGGGCTCTGTAATCAATGTCTCTTGCCAATTAGCATAGAACTCAAATTTTGATCTTCTGATTTCTTTTTAATTTTTGTCGAAAGTGCAAAAAAGTATGTTTATTTCTTGCCAATGCCAGAAGTGTCAAGGGCTGCTACTTTCATATTTTCAAAACAGCTAGCAAAGAAAATTAGTTGAATTTTGTTGATTTTTGCCGAAAAGAATATTGATTAGTGTTGGTTGTGAAAGCCTGCATGCAGTTTTAGATTACAATATTTCATGTTTCTGCTGTTTGTGGAATTAATTTTTTGTTTTTTTTATCCCTCATGTATAAATGCTTTATACCTTTGGTGTTTCATTTTGTCTCATTGATTTGTTATGGCATTTTGTCTCTTCAGGTTATGCTGTTGCTGAAGGTAGAATACCTGTAGAGCATAGCCTTCCTTGCTGTGGTATTGGGATTGGGTGGTTGCTGTAAGTTCCTTTGTGATTCCCTGTCTATATCTATGTTCAGTTTATACAAGTAACAATTTTTATGCATCATTGTAGCATCTGATCTCAAAAACCTGTAAATGTTTCTCCTTGATATTAATAATCCATGAGAATATGATAGAACATATATGTGGCTTTGGTTTGAATAGAAAGAAAGGAGTTTTATATTTAATGTTGAGATTTTTCTTTACTAGACATAGAGGTGAGGGTACTAAGAAATGTAATATTTTCAAGGATTGCATAAAACAGATCAAGAATTGGACAATATCTCTACAGAAACAGAACCATAATTTTCTGTTTTCGTGTGATATGTGTTCACTTGGTCTTTCTAGTACAAAGTATGGACATTTATAGTGAACATCAAGATAAACTGCTGGTTATCTCTTGTTTAAAGGTTTGAGAGTAATAGGGAGTTTCATTGTTAATATTTGTTTGAACAAGGTTTGCAAACTACTTGGACTTAATGTAATCATTTCGGGTCCCTGCCTGGGGATAGTCTCATTATATACTGCAATTATTGGAAACTGAATCTCGCACAGAATGAATCTTTGTGCGGGTTTAAGCTAGGTAGTTTGTGATCTCTATTTTAAGTTTCATTCTACTGAAATATGATTCACTTGAGATGTTTGGTTTGCATATTGCTCGTTTTTCATCAACCACACAGTGGTCTGATCTGTTCTTTTGCCAGGTTTATTGGTGGTTTTTTCCTCGGCGCTGTTCCTTGGTACATTGGAGCTTTTCTTTTGATGTGTGCTAGGTTGGATCACAGAGAAAAACCTGGACTCTTTGCTTGTACATTGGCTGTAAGTTATCCGTTTATTTATTGGACCAAATTTTCCCTCCATGACAAAATAAGTACTGCATATTGGTCCGTGTGTTGATAATCGCACTCCTGTCTTGTCTCCCATATGTATCGCCATCCTGTTACCATTAATGACTGAAATTCTGATTCAACCAATGCAGCAACTTAAATGCAAAACAGTACGCACCCTGTTCCACATAATGAGTCCCGTTTCATAAATGTACACCTTTTTATTATTAATTGTGTGAGTGTATGTACATCTCCCTTTTGGTCATCTGTTCTTACGGATGTTTTGTATTTTTGTCCAGTGAAGCACTGTTTTCTTTTAAGGAAGATATACCGTTAATTAAATTTGAAGGATGTCAAAGTTTCAATCAGGTTTATTTACTTTTCTGAAACTGGAACAGAAACCATTTTTGGAACAGGATTCTTTACGAGGAGAGGGATTAGTTTTAGCTATAAAACATTATTTCAGTGAAGGGGAGAAAGAATTCGTCGGGTGATTGTATCAGTGTGTGACCGAGTTGAATCTTTTGGGTTGAACCTCTGACAATAGTATCGCAGTCCTCTGAAATTTTGGAAAGGCCAAGGGTGTTCAAGTTTTCTCATAGGTTATTTTTGTTGTTAAACTACAGGCAATCCTGGCTTTAGTAGCTATCAGCCTTGGAGTGACGAAGGCTACCAAGGCTTGGTGAGGTTCCAAGTTCCAACTATTCCTGAGATGGGCAGTATAAAGTCACGGGGAAAAAGGAGTAATGAATGAATAGATAGAGAGGTTATGCGGCTGGCCTTCTATAGTTCAATTTGTCGTATATAATGCAGGTTTAGTTTACTAATGTAAATTGGAGCTTGTGTATTTAATTCGATTTGTTTAAAGGTATATTTTCATTTTGGAATCCTGAATGGTTGCCCTAGTTTTACTACTCGTCGTCTTCTTTTTCATTCCACGTGTTTTTTTAACCTTTGGCATATACAAGATACTTGCTCTATAAGCCATTACAAACTTAGTTTTTTTTGTTATATCAAACCGCAAAATTATATTAATATGGAATTGCATTCAGTGCATCTTTTGCTAGAATCATCAAGTGCTACCCTATCTTTTTTTTAAATATATAATCATAATTCTTTAACCATTAAGGCATATTACAAAAAAGAGTCCAGTCTCTTGAAAGACGATCTTTCCATAAGTCATGGAAAACTCAAAGTTTAAAGTGTAAATTAGAAGAAATGAAGATAAAATTTTCGGGTTGCATGAATCGGGTTATAAACTTTATAACTAATATATGTTGCATAATAAATATTTAATATTGCAACTGAGATCTTTTACCTTTTATTATTCTAATTAAACCCCGTCTTTCCATAAGTTTACAGAAAGACGGTTTTTCCCAAAACTCTCTACCTTACAAAAAAGGGTGCACCGTAAGGAATTTGCACCCTGATCCTGATTTGGATAGAAAAAATCGTGAATTGCATCTCTAAATGCCGAACATCTTCTATTAGAGTTGCTACCTCCCAAGGTGGAGCTTTTGTGCGATCCTCCAACAGTTGTGATAATACTGGCAATCTGTAAAAACTTGCATCTGTGATATTCCTTCGTGCAGTGCTTGCTGTAGACCCTGAAAACAAGCGACCGACTCCTCCATTAATGGTGAGTTCATCGGACAGTGTTGTGCTGTTATTCCCCTTGCTGAAGGATTTGGGGCTAAAGTCCATGCTGCAGCTCCATGATTTCTTTGCTTCCAATAGGTTCCATCTATTTTTAGGGTTGGATTTTGGGGGTCATCCCCAACCTGTAGTTGACCACCCCTTCGTTGCTGACTAGTGTATACCCGACCCATGAATTAGAGGGTGATGGCCTTTAGGCCTAGCCCAAGGTTCAATCACGAACCAAAAAAATGGAACCATGCCACGAGCCAAGCAAGGTGGATCCTTGTCCAAGAGGACTCAACCACGAAACGAGAAAGGCGGAATCACGACCAAGACTCAGCCATGAACCGGGATTATAGCAACCATGATGCAACCACGATCTAACCCACAATCTGAAACCCTAGTAAGGCAGAGTCATGACAGTAGTCTACTATAAATACAAGGAGAGCATCTGGCTTAGGTAAGTGACACCAAACTGAGAAATACTAATTCTTAAGGAAGGAACTGACTTGATCATTAGAGCTCTTTCCATGGAATCTCTTTTGAGATCTTTCTTGCAGGTTCTCATTGACCACTAGGTGAATACCAACCGTTTTGCTAGGCCGGAATACCACATCATTGGCACCGTCTGTGGGGACAAAAAATCTTTTGAAGTCCCTCATTTTGTTTAGGATTGAACATGGTTTTCACTAGAAGCGAAAGAAGCCAGAACCATTCACAAGAACGAACAACTAGGTATAGCAAGAATATGCATCCCAGTTAAGACCGAAAATATGTTCCTAGTAAAGAACGAGAGCACAACAAAGAAGACACAGATGACGATAAAGAAGAAGCTAAATCACCTAATGCAAATCAGGAAAAGGAGAGGAGAGCTTTCGCAGCCTTCTTAGAAGCAAAGAGGGAGCATTTGTATAACCAGTTCCTAGCCACAATTAAGGCAAAATCCCCAACAGAAAAAAAATAAGTCAAAGGCATGAGAACCTTAATCACAAAGAAGAATTAAGGGATATAGTGGCAGATAATGATACGGACCGGTCACCGTTAGCACCGATTTCAAAATGCCAAAAGAAATCAAGCTACCGTTGCATGTGAAAATCTACGATGGGACAATAGACCCCAAGGAATTCTTACATTCCTATCACACAGTATGCGATTTCGTGATCCAGAAATTGAGCTTGTTTGCAAAAATTTTCCCATTTTCTTATCTGGGACAACAATTATTTGGTACATAGACCAGCCAATGGGATGTATCCGTTTGTGGGCACAGTCATCGGACCGGTTTTTGGGCCGCTTCTATCAGAAGCAAAGGTTCACCAAAACATTAGCGAACCTAAACAACATAGCCCAACGAACTGATGAAAGGCTTGCAGATTACCACAATAGGTTCGTTATCAAAAGTTTGCAAGTTCGCAATCTGTCGTTTCAATTGTCACTAGGCGCATTCGCGGGTGGCATGCGATCAGGGGAATTCTACAAGGAACTCACAAAAGACAAGGCTGAAAACCCAAGAGAGTTGCAAAAAATGATTAAAAACTATGTATGGACTGAAGAAGTGAACAACCGCAAGATAGAGCGCGAGTGAGGAGAAAAAAAGAATAATGGAAGATCCACAAAGATGATTTTTCAAAAAGGGGGAAAGGAAATATCCTTTTCAAAGGAAAAGAATCAAGGGCATAGATGATACCATTTCCAGAAAGTCCTTTGACAAAGTCACGAAAGGATATTTAGCAACGAACAGGGAGTTGTTTCGCGAACCTATGCCTATGATAACACCACTAGACAAGCAGTCCAGAGAGTACTATTGTGCCTTCCACAAAGACCATGAACATGACATTGAATACTGCGGAGATGTAAGAATGCAAATAGAGGAGAATTTAAGAAATGGAAACTTGAGCCAATACAGAAAGGAGGATGGAGGAAACTGATACAACGAAGCCAACAAAGTGGGAAACTCCATGGAAAAAAACCAGGGCATAATGAATGTGTAGAGCAAAAAATAGAAAATGACAGTGGCGGTGGATTACGAAGAGAACCTGACTAATGATGTCCCAGAAAAATTAATCCTATCGATCCATGGATCGACCGAATCTCTGTCTAACAACGCCTAGAAATCCAAGGCTGAATACTCTCCACCACAAAAGCCTGTTGATAAAAGACTCTGTCTTGATAAGACAATAACATTTAGCGAAAAGGATGCGGTTCCCAACGTTTCACCTCATAATGACCCCATGGTCATTGTCGCTAAAATTGGAAATGCCATAGTTCACAAGGTATTTCTAGATGCCAGGAATGTTGTTGAAATCTTATTCATTGATTTCTTTGATAAACTGGGATTCAAGCAAACTAATTTGAAGAAGTCTACATCCTCTCTAGTAAACTTTACAGGACAAGCAGAGACACCTTTAGGAAATATACAGATGCCTGTTACCATAGGCGAGAATGATAAAAATTGCAATATCATGTGCGACTTTGTGCTCATGGATCACAAAGCCCATTCAACACCATCATTGGTAGGCCATGGATGAATACTGGGAGGTCGTCGCCGTACCTCTCAAAAATACATTTATAAGCCCAATATGCTTACTAAATACAACTAAGTAGATA
>JAULKM010000006.1:12219347-12236397 GCA_032355605.1 Rubia tinctorum | reverse complement strand
TCAAAACTCCTAAATTACAATATTTCAAAAATAATTCTAAATATGAGCACACTACCTCATTAAAAAACCCAGTGGGAGAAAGAGTATAGTGTTAAACTCCTAAAAATACTAAACTAAGAAAAATATAATAAATGTTATTTTTAACATCGTATCACGAAATCCGACCTGATCCGAGAAATATTGACTTGAACCCGACCTGAACACGACCACACTCAACTCAAAACCCAATTTTGACCCCAGAAATATTGACTTGTACCTAAATCCGACATGACATAATTCAACCCAAAACATGAATATGACCCGATACTGGACCCGAACCCGAGATTAACCCAAACCCAAACCCGAGATCAACCCAAACCCGATCCAAGCTGAACGCAATTCAACCCGAACCTAATTTAACCCAATAAAACAAATATATAACCCTACGTGTAATCAACCCAAAACAGATGTAATTATAAAAAGTCAATTAACATTTAATATGGAACCAACTACTTGATTGTGAGTCAAACTAATAAATTATTTAAACATATTTATTAGAATGAAGTGGCGTTTTTATATATTACGAGTTTACAGATATGATTAATAGTACGTGAAGTCAACTCATAACAAATCTGAATACATAAGATTAATTTTAAAATGCACAAGGCTAAATTTATAAATCTAATGAATAATAGTAAAATAAAGAGAGATGCCTAATTAAAATTATGATTTTGAATTAGCAATTGTAGAGAGTCGAATACATATTAATTTTAAAAATTAGTTTGAAAAGTATTGTAAAAATATTATGTATTAAATTATTACAAATTCTTGTTATGGACTACTTGTTCCAAAAACATTAGTGTGGCGAAACTCGACCGGTTGCAAGCGATGATAGTATACTTTTTTTGTCTGATGGAGATGTACTTTCCCCCTCATTTTTTGATATAATTGTCCATTTGATAGCTCATTTGGTCCGTGAGATCAAGTTGAGCGGACCGGTATTCTTAAGGTTGATGTACCATTTTGAGAGGTATATGAAAATATTCAAACATTTTATGAAGAATCGGTACATACCAGATGCAATTATTGTTCAACGTTATGTGGCGGAAGAGGTCATAGAGTTTTGTACCAATTTTTTTGAAGGATGTTGATTCTGTTGGTGTTCCTAATGCTCGACACGAAGGGCGAGTACTTGGAAAAGGTTTGATACAGGGAAAACTAACGAACCCTAGTGCGGAAGATTTGTGTGCGGCTCACTTTTATGTACTTCGGAACTATATATATGTTGTTCTGTACATCGAGATACACATGAAGGAGATAAGAGTTATGCATTCAAAGTTCAATGAAGCGCATGCTATACAACAACATACAAGCACCTTTGTTTCATGGCTACACGGTCGTGTAGATATCAGTGATCATCTGCTTGAAATGGTTAGCTTGTCGACAAATGGACACTGTACTTTCGTATGAAGGATACGACATTAATGGGTTCACTTTTGGTACAAAAGCAATGAAGGACAATGGTGTATCCCAAAATAGCAGGGTGATAGTTATATTTGAGGCCCTTCACATTGCGAGTGCAAGTGACCACAATCCTATGTATGTGCATTCGTGTTACGTTGGTACCTTAATTGAGATTTGGGAGCTTGATTATGTTACCGTTAAAGTTCCCATTTTTAAATGCCAATGGATTGATGTTAATAATGGTCAACATATTGAGGATTTTGGATTCACTCTCGTTGATCGTAGTCGAGTTGCTTGGAAAGAAGATCCATTCATATTGGCATCCCAATCTCACCAAGTATTCTATTTGAAAGACCTTGTGGACCCTCGTTGGGAGATAGTTGTTGAGGGAAAAAGAGCGTTTGCTGAAGATTATGAAGTTGAGGATATAATTGGTTACGATCGGTATGCAGAGAATGGATCCAATGGTGAAGACGTCACACCTGTGGAGGATGATATGAGTTTAGTTGGTCATTTAGGGCTTACTGATCATGATGAATGCATTTGGATTGACGCCCGAGGAAAGATCAAGAAGAGAAGACGAAATCAGAAAAAGTTTGGAAAGAAGAAGAAAAAAACTAGGATTCCGTTTATTAGGTTTATTTGTTGTTGTGTCATTGTAATCGTAAATGATGGAGGAGGTTCTAGTCCCGGAACCTCGTCTTGAGTTATGGTAAAACAACTATTTTAGGTAAATAACCTAGTGTCCTTAAGCTAACAAATTTTATACTTTTAAAAAATAGTCATCACAAATATTAAACACGAAAGTCAAACATAACTATATTCAACACATATAGTATGTTTTTTTTTTAAAAATAGTCATACAAGCATTCATCGTCGAATTTCAAATAGCTGTTGTCGTGAAGCCGTTGCAGAGGCGAAGCTTGGGGCTTCCTGCGGCTTTGAAGCGTCGAAGTAGAGACAACGTCGAAGCGTCGAAGTAGAGATAGCGTCGAAGTAGAGATAGCGTCGAAGTAGAGACAACGTCGAAGCGTCGAAGTAGAGACCACGTCAAAGCGGCAGAGAATTGTCGTGAATTGCAGAGATGCATTGATGACCTAGGGCATAACACGACGGAGCAATCGTCGAGCTCATCGGAGTCGGAGTCGGAGTCGAAGTCGAAGACCGATGCTGCCATTCGATCTGGTGGTTTCATGACAAAGAATCAGCGATAGTGATTGGTGAAATTCAGCCAAAAATTTGATGGAAAACTAGCAAAAACTGTCGGCCGGTGGCCGCTTCCGATGGCGGTGGCAGGTTTCCAATCGGTTGCGGAAAAAAATGAAAATGGAATTTCGGACATTTTGTAATATATATAATATTTCATATTGTACAATATGTCCCTATATTTATTAGCATATTTTAAAAAAACTCCATCCCAAATAAACTTCTTATAATTGCACAATGAACCCTAGCCTAAAATTTAGACTGTGTAAAACAAGACTTTGTAACCAAATAATTATTAAGAGAAGGTCTCAGGAAGGGCAGCCTGTCTATAAGCTTATGGATGGGTCAAGGAATACTTTACAAAATGGGGTTCAGTTTGTAATTGATGAAAAATTAATCTTTTAGTTGTATTATATCCCTGGTTCCTCTTTCCTTTTGCAACTCTTCTTCTTCTAGAGATAAGGTCTCTTCTTTCTCCAACGATCTCTCTCTTCTCTCCGCCTTTTCTCTGCCTCTTCTCCGACTCTTCTCCATTTCTCCGTAACCGCACGTTTCTCAACCTCTTCTCCGTGTTTCTCCGCATTGTCTCTTTGTTTCTCCGCCTCTTCTCCAAAATTCTTCGTCCGCTCATTTCTCCGATTCTTCTCCGGCTTCGCTGTTTTGTTTCTTCATTGATTGTTCATCGATCGTTCGTAGGATGAGGTATGTCGTATATGTAGGGTTTATTTTCGATAGTATTATAACATAATTTTTGTTTGATTTGTCAGATTTTGTATGTTCTTTGTTTTGTCGAGCATTGGATAGACATCATTTAAAGTGTTTTGAGTTTCTATGTGTGTTATTAGAGATATGATTTTGAATTGTCCTCTTGTTGTTACAACAAATTTGTTCATTGTTCATTTTGAATTACGAGGTGCATTTGTTTACTTATATGTTGCACATGTTATTATCTAACGTGTACCTGTTAGTTGTACTGTGAATGACCTTTTTTTTCTTATTTTTTTTATTGATTGTTCGTTTTGAATTCCGAGATGCATTTGTTAACTTATATGTTGCACCTGTTAGTATTCAATGTGTACTTGTTAGTTGCACTGTGTATAACCTTTTGTTTTCATTTATTGTTAATTGTACGTTTTGAATAACAAATTGCATTTGTTTACTTATATGTTGCATTTGTTAGTATCCAGTGTGTGCTTGTTAATTGTGTTGTGCATGATTTTTTTAAATAAAAATGTTGTTGTTTGTTCTTTTTGAATTGGGAACTACTTCTGTTTAATTATATATTGCATATGTTAGTAACTAATATGTACTTATTAGTTTTATTGTGTTTTGACTTTTATTTTCATTGTTTATTATTGCTTGTTTTGAATTACAAATTTTACTTGTATATGCTGCAACTGTTAATATCTAATGTGTATGACTTTTTGAGGAGTTGGATCTAAACTTGAAGTGGTATGGAACCACATAATATTGAACATTGGACTCCACAAGACATTTTGGCACGAGCTTGATTTAGATGAAGTTGACACTGAACTCAAGGAATTTGAAGATGATCTACATTTGAAGATTAATAATTGATTCATTGTATTAGAGATTGTTGGTTTATCTAGATAGGAACACTATTGTAATTGTAAATTCCATTATAGAAGATTTTTGTTATGAGCACTTGTAGGATTTATCAAGTATTTTGCCCTTTGTTCAAGTGTTGAGATTTTTTCTCATGTATGAAACTTACAACATTTGCATGTTTTTTTTACACAAAGTATGCAATACTTTTACATGTGTTGTTTTCATGTCGACAAGATTTTAGTGGCATCTCTTTAATTGAAATCTAGAAAAAATTACTCCCGTGTTTGGAAAAAAATAGAAGTTTTGAGGTAATTAGTACACATTGTAAGGTATTAAATGAATTTCAAATGATTTTTATTTTAAAATTACATAATTATGTAACCTCTTTTTATAGTATACTATAAGAAATACTAGTTGTAATCTAACATATGCATGTTTTAACAAAACAAAACAATTCATAAGATAACTTATGCACTACCTCCTGACAAAATTTTGATATTCATAAAAGGAATTGATAATTTCAAATCAGGTGCATATTTTTTGTTTAAACAGTACATGTTGTAAAGTAATCAATCCACAATTAATATGTCAATTTTAGATCATCAAATTTTAGTTTAACTTATGCACGATCTCCTGGAAAAATTTCATAATTCATATTCTTAGTCTTTATAGCAGGTGCATGTTTTAATATGAACGATATATATTTTACGGTAACAGATGCACATATATATACATATATAAATTTTAGCTAGATCATTTTTGGAATATTTGCCACGTGTTTTTCACATGTTCATAACAACAGAATTCATAGCTGTAGAAGTTTCAACAACAGTTTCTTTTACATCGAAGACAATTTAACAACACAAACTCAATTGAATGTGAAAATTCATATATTGAACACTATTAGGCGAAATTTCATTTTCTAGAAACTAAATTTCATTATTTTAAAATTGAAAAAAGCCTTTTGTGAGGAGATTTAGGGCAAGCGCAAAAATCATAAAAGGTTATAAACTGACCCACTCAATTATTATAATTATATGAAACAGTTAGTGGAAAATTAGGCACGACGTCCGACACTTCTGAAACAGATCAAAGGGGACAGTCGCAGTATACTTGCTTCTGGATAATGAAGCGGTGTTTGTGTACTAATGATCATGTAATTGCCATTGAAGTCGCTAATCGCAAGAATAAATTGTTTGATTGAACGCGTTAGTTTCCCGACGACTGAAATCACTTATTTTGAGGAATTTCTTTACCCCAACTTTCCTTAAAGTTTCAACCGAATATAGCAACAAGAAATTTCCACGGAAAATTAGTGCACTTACTCGTATAATCGAAGAGGGTTTTTCTACGTAGGGTTGTTTAAATGGAAAAACGCGGGTGGCATTAGGTACAATTGGTTAGATTGATCAAAACTGTACTCCAACTCCGGGTGTGTGTGTCATTTGGAGTACGAAAAAAAGAGAAAATATGGGAGGATGCTTTTCGGATGTGAGGGGAGGGCAACAAGCTGTGGGAGGTGGTGGGGTCCACCAGTTGGTTGGCGGCGGCGGCGGCGACAACGACGCCGCGGACTTCTTTTTCCGGTCGAAAGGAGTCGAAGCGCTTTGCACCAAAATTGAGGTTATGTTTTGGCCTAATTTATTGGATAAACATTGATATTGTGTCACTTTCACTTTCACTTTCACTGTGCAATTGACGTGGCTTGTTGACTTCTGATCATTATATTTTACAGAAAAATTCTACATTTCACTATCTGGACTTGTCTTCTACATTATGTCTAAAGATGCACAGTTCTTTGTACCTTTATTCTGCGAAACTAATGGACTATATCAATTTAGTGCGTGCGGTGATTCTGCAATCTACAGTCAGGGAATGGTTAAAACTTAAGAAACTAATGGACCGTATCAATTTAGTGCTTAAAATTGCTGAAATGTACGCAACAACTCTCTTAAGAAGGATTCTGATCGTTTTAGCTTTTCCGGTGGATAGCTTGTGAAGAACTGTGGTTGAAACTTTTTTTTAAGGCTCAAAGAAAGTTTTACTTCTGATGTTTTCTGCAAGCCTGAGAGCAAATCAACCAGGAATATTTTTGTAATGGTTGGAAATTTGATGTCAATTTCTACAGTATATGACTTTATTCTTTTATAATAGGCTAACTAGTACATGAGAAGATCATCTCTGTTGATGAAAAATGTGTTTAGAGTGAAATGTTCTGTGGCGACATCATACTCCAAGGTTCAGGTTATGCAACAGAAGTCTTACGTTTATTATTATCATGTCGCAGGAGTTAATATGCCCGTTTACTCTTAATTTGCTTGTATGTGATGGCCAAGTTTAGGCCTGTTCATGTCGACATTGCCTTCTCACCAAGCATCTATGAACTTTTGTATCATAATTATTAGCCATTACCAAGCCTTTTTTTGTCCTTGCTAATTACACCGTCCTGTCCAGTTTGTGAAATTATACAGATGATTGCAGTACATTCAAACACTTGGGCTGTTTTGTAATTTTCCAACTACTCTATTTTTAATTAGTACTTCTTCAATAGTGTGGGACAAGTCTTCAAGAAGTTAAATATATGTTCCAAGTGTTTGACCTTGCTTTGCGGGGTCACTATTCAATATTGATTTCTTCTGGCTATCTCCAACAAAAGTTACTTTATTCAGAGACAATATCCTTATTATTAAATGCAGAATGGTTTAAGGTCAAATTATATGTTTTTCCCCTAAAATCTTGTGTAGACCGTGAAACATGATAGCCAAAAAAAGAAAACCTTGGCAGTGTCATGCAAAGTATGATAGTAGTTTATATTTGGTTAAATAAGATTGGAAAATGGGAAGAGGAAATGTGATGGTCTGAATTTGCAGTAAGAGAAGGTATATGATTCTTAGTAGGTGGTCTATATTCTGAGAGTTTGTCATCTCTAATCTTTGTTGTTTGTAACAAAATCCGTATTCTTTTCTTATCCAGACACGGGGATAAGAGACTGGTCTAATTGTTGGTTTGTTTGTGACATGCAGTTAACCTTGTCAGCAGCAAAGTTGCGAGATCTTGATGTCGCCTCTAAGGTATGTAGTTCATTTAGCCTTAGATAGTAGAAAACTAGAGAAGCGCTCACCTAGTCCCTCTTATAAACCTCTTTTTTCTCCAAACGAAGGTTCTAAGGAAATAGAACTCTCATATATATTACTCTAGAAAAGAGTTGTGTGTATCATTCATGATCTGCATGTGTTGAGATGTGCATTCCTGCAATGGTTCGTCAGCGTACAGCTTGTTACCTCTCACTTGGTACTCATGTAACTTAATAAAAGATCACGTAATGTTACTTTTACAAACTTTTGTTATATGGCTCAACTATTCCTTTTTTTGTATTTTAGATAAAAAATTTGGAGAACATTCCCGTACCTTTGCGTTTTACTCACCTGATCATACAGAGGATTTGAGTTTTCTGTATGATAAAATTATGTCTCTAGAGAGAGTGAAGATGGCGGGAAAACATGCATAAAGTAGTACAACCAATAAATTTGACATCTAGGTCAAATAAATTTCTCATTGACATATAAGCCTCTGCTTAAAGTGTATATTTGTCTATTCAGGTGATGCATCTTTTACTGCTAGTTTAATGGCTGATGAGAGTTCAGATCATAATATAAAGTACATCATACTTTTCATGTTCCAATCTGTTTTAAGAGCCTCTGTTCCATTATATTTTATTGTTTATATGTTGAAGTTATATTAAGTTTGCTCTTTCATGATCCTGTAATCTGGTGTATTTTCTTCTCTAAAAATCTGGTATTTTTCTTATGCTACCAGAGTGATCCTATGGCTGTGGTTTATGAAAAGAAACGGGATGGAACTCTCCACGAATTTGGTAGAACAGAAGTGATTTTGAATAATTTAGAACCTGCTTGGATAAACAAAATCATAGTTGATTATCAGTTTGAGACTGTCCAACCATTGGTGTAAGTACTTTTTTATGTCTTATATGGGCCAATTGTCTTTATTTTAATTGCAATGCTGACTTTGTGAACTTGTGCTTCTCTAGCTTTCATGTCTATGACGTTGATACAAAATACCACAGTATACCCGTGAAGGTATCCTACTTTTTTTGCTATAGAATATAAATTTGCCAAATTTGCTAATTTGTTGAATCTATCTTTTGCATCGTGCTTTATTCAATGAACTAAAATACCTTGCAACAATAATCGATGAGAGGCTTGCAGTAAGTATGTTTTGAGAAGTTTTAACCGTCTTATTCAATCCCAGGTCTCTAGTGTTCATTGAAAGTCACCAATGAGTTAAAGCAATATCATGAGTCAGTTTACAATGTTGACAAATTCCGGCTGCCATATAGATTGAATGGTTCCCTGCCATACATTATTGTTCAATATAAAGTTTTTAATGAAACGGATTTTGCATTAATATCAAACATCAAATACAATGTTTTTTCAGGAGATTACATTTAACTATCTAAGCACATCAGCAACTATAATAAACAATGAAAAGACTGTTGGATCTACAATCAAGCTTTAGGCTTGTTCCCGTTGGCTATTGCTTTTGAGCATTTTATTATGTCATAAAAAAGGACATTCGATACACACACACACATATATGCTGCCTTTTCAATATTCTAATTACTATATATATATTGCTTTCGTTATACATGTCAAAACAAAGTAAGTTATAATATGTCAAATCATAACAGTCGAGGTATAGTTAGGGGAGAGCTAGAGTTCATGGAAAGTAATAGGAGGGTTGTTTGTAGAAAAACAGTTTATATGCTGCGATATAGTGTAATGAGACTCCTAAGTCCTTAATCAAATGTTAATTGGAGCTCAAATAATTAACATGTTACATTGTAGGTTCTCTTCACATGTTAGGTTTTCGGCTATTAAATATAAATTAACTCTGATCATCTATCCATGATATAGATGGCTCGAGGGACTAATTTTCTTAAAGGAATTTTTACATGGACTAATCAATCCATCTGAAAAAGAAAACAATGGACTCTAACGTTAACTATATACCGGTTGTCCAATATTTTACCAAGTCATTTACTTCTAATATGAAAGATAGTTAATATCAGATACTCATTTGGTTCCATAATAGAACTTCACATGACATATTCTCACCATAAGTCTCCTATCAATTAGAGATATATGACATTTTTATATGACATAATTATATTTTATAGGTCCGATGGAATACTTTCATATGTAATTGCATCTTCTTCTGTAAATATAACAATTCAAAGATACTTCAAATTTGTTTTCAAGTAATTAGAACCACTTTAAAATTTTGAAGATAAAAGAATAAATTTCCTGCTGATAAGTTCAGCTTGATTCTCTTTATACACTGAGCACTAAATAGACCTGTCAAAATATATGTATACCTATTTATGGTCCATTCTTTCGGGAGCTTCTGATTATGAAATCTCTTTGTAAATTTGAGTTGATTTATTTTATAAAAATATTGCAGATGCTTAAGTTGAAAGATCAAGATTTCCTAGGTGAAGCCACGTGCGTTCTCTCTCAGGTGGGTAGCTTCTAAATAATTGAGAACGAGAACAACTAACGCTGCTACCGAAGTTTTTCAAACGACATTAAATTTTATATTTACTCCTCCTGTTAGTAAGTACATCTGAATTAATGCAAGGAGATTGGTATTTTAGAACCTTGTGAAATTAATTAATTTGTAGGCTGAGAAAACTTGGTTGAATGTTACGGAACATGCTAAGATTCTTAACTGTTTGGCGTGATATGTTCTGATCTTACTTGAAGAACACAAACAGGCTTAACTAAGTTCCAGTTTACACCTAGCTGGAATTTAGAAGTTGTTTCTACTTTCCAGTAACCTCTGGCTTCTAACTAACCTGATATGTGGCATAGCAGTCTGGTTTGTTGCAGGGATTTTTCTGAATTTGGATCCCTCTGATTGTGTTAATAGCTTGCAGGACTGGTGTTAATGTTTTTTTTGCTATAGATTGTTACTAGAAGAGATAGAACTTTAACATTGGATCTTCACAATCGTGATGGACACGGCTTGAACAATCGTGATTGTGTTAATGGCTTGCAGGACTGATGTTAATGTTTTTTTTGCTATAGATTGTTACTAGAAGAGACAGAACTTTAACATTGAATCTTCACAATCGTGATGGACACGGCTTGAAAAATTTCGGTACTCTTACCATCCAAGCTGAGGAAACCGTTGCTTCAAGGAGTGCTGTAGAGATGACTTTTCGATGTTCTCACCTGGACAACAAGGACATCTTTTCTAAAAGTGTACGAATATCCTAAGCATAGCTCCTGAAGAAGTTTCAAATGATTTCTTGTTTAACTTTTCTATTTTAATGTTCTCAGGATCCTTTTCTAAGAATTTCCAGAATTGTTGAAAGTGGGACTTCTATTCCCATTTGCAAGACCGAAGTCATTAACAACAACTTGAATCCGGTCTGGCAACCATTATGTCTTACCATGCATCAGTATGTTACCAAGGTCAGTTTTCTGTCGTTTAGCAGTGCATTCGTAAAGATGAAAGAATATCTCCACATTTTGGGTAGCAGCAGCCATCAATTCCAGAAAATAAACCCTTAGATCTCAAAATTAGCCAACAAGAGAAGCAAATTATAAAATGATTTGGCATCTGCACTTTACATGGAATTTCTATTTACTTTATATATGATTGAGTGAGTTTGTGTTGCAGGATAACCCGTTGATCATTGAATGTTTTGATTTCAACAGCAATGGCAATCATGTACCTATCGGGTATCTCTTGAAAATCTAATCCTCCAGCCCCTCTCCCCCTTTTCTGTCAGATATTTCTAATAGTCTTGCTGAAACCAATTTTCACCGTTATAACTGTATTTTCCTACTTCTACCTTTTCATTTCATTGGCATTTTGACAGGAAATTGCAGAAAACAGTTGCAGAATTGGAAAATCTTCACAACAATAGAACAGGAGAAAATCTTATGTCCCCAACTTCCCGTTTAAATGGTGCTGGAAAGGTTCACATATCTCCAAACACAATTATGCACGCGTCCTGTTTATATTATTTCTTTAGATCCCATCTATTGACTCTTGCCATTGCTTCACTTATTGTATTATTCGACTATTTTAGAAGACAAAAGGTCAGCTTTTTGTGGATGGATATGTTGAAAAGCAACTCTTTAGCTTCATTGATTACATCTCAAGTGGGTTTGAGCTAAACTTCATGGCTGCTATTGATTTTACTGGTGAGAAGGTTTTTTCAACAAAATTGTGATTGTGCCGTGAAGCTTCAGTTTTCTGTTTCCATTTGAAGTTCTGTTAATGGATTGAACGTTCATTGTTATTTAGCTTCAAACGGACATCCTCGTAGCTCAGATTCCTTGCACTATATTGATTCTTCGGGGCGACTGAATGCATACCAGCAGGTAAATTGCGTGCCCACACCTACTTTTGTGTGTAAAACTGATATAAATTTCCCAGTAATCTCTTCTTTAATCTGCTAATTATCTCGTTTCATTTATGCAGTCTGGTATTTCCGTGTCTCTTTTAGAAGACCTACAGATGCATGCTAAATTTAACGATTTCATTAACTCATACTACAGTGTGTAATTTGATTTTAAACTCAAAGAGATTGTCACACTCGGTGCTGGAAATTTGGCAAATGCATTGGCTTAGATTACTTCCTTCAGATATGAATCTTAACTGGATTATAACTAGAACCTTGTTTTCTTGTTATCAATCTATTTGACCTCTATTTTTAATGAATAGTCAATGTCGGGTGAGGTTGCGTAGTTGTCCTGTGATATCCATCATCAGTTGACTGTTAGTTGCAAAAAGTTTCCTATGCAGATTTCTATCTATCACTTTTCGCTGCATAGATCATCATAATTTAGTTACTGACTAAATCTCATTGCAGGCCATAATGGAGGTTGGGGAAGTTTTACAGTTCTATGACTCTGATAGACGCTTTCCTGCTTGGGGCTTTGGTGGAAAGATTTCTGGGGGTTCTGTATCTCATTGTTTCAACTTGACTGGAAGCCCCACTGATTCTGAGGTATAAACTTCTTTTGTAACTGTAATATGATACAAACATTTTGCATTCTGAGGTATAAGTCCTTTATCACTTGGCCAATATCATATATGATGTTTTGGTCAGTAACAAAACTACTTGAACTGTTTATGGAGTTTATGAAGTGAATTAGTTGAATTTTTGGTAGTTTGGATGTTCAACTTTTCTGTAGTTAGGGGAGAGACAAAGAAGTCCATACATGGTTAACTTATTCCTATGATGATAAAGACCCTGCTAACGTCTGCTTGGCTACAGGAGTTACTTTTCTGAATTCCGTGAAAGAGTTTTGATTGTGTGCGTGTGTTCTTCAGTCGGGGCTTATTTAAGTATTTAGTTGGAACTTAGATTAATTGATTATTTAAACTTCATATTTCATTCAGGGAACATTGGTCATGTAACCATTTTCTTTCAAAAAAAAAATTGATTTTCAGTATTGATGTTTGAGAAATGTGGGTACAGAGTGTTAGCCCACACAGAAGGATATGCTGATGAACACATATAGAAGCTCTTGCATGTGTCATGTGTGGGTCCTGGAAAGGTTGATCCGTAAAGTTGTCAGATGTATAAATCTTTACCATAATTTTCTATGAGAAACTACCTTAAGCAACTGAAAATCCGTATACTTATTGTTGTGCCAATGCTTGCTTTCACGGACATGTCACATTGAAATATTTATAACATTATAAATGATTTCAACTCAAGTTCATTCGTCAAATTAGTAAGGAAATGGTTTTTATTTGTGTCCAATATCGATGCAAACAATTATAAAAATTAAAGAGCTGTGGATACTCTGCAGGGAAATTTATTCTTGTTCAACCATAACATTGGAATTTGTTTTACTAGTTTGGTTACAGAATGGTCTATGAAATTGGATTCTTCTATTCAATGTTTCCAACTGTGATTGAGATAGTGATGAGCTCTATTGGATAAATGGTTACAAATATGTTGATGCAAGTAGCCAATTCTTCTTGTTTGACGCGTTTTTCAGTGATATTATCTCACGAACTCTTCAATTTGGCAATTTACTACCTTTTTCTCCCTTTTGTTCTCAGTTTTGTAACTTCTAGACAAATATCATTGAGAAGCAAGGCCATTAGGCTCAATGGAATTTATCTGCATCCATTGCTGCTGTCTATAATGTTTCATATGAAATTCTAATTGATTAATATTTTAATTCACAATAGGTTACTGGCATAGAAGGCATAATGGCTGCATATGCGAGTGCACTCTATCACGTCTCCCTTTCTGGACCAACGTTATTTGGTCCTGTTATTTCAAAAGCTGCGGAAATTGCTGGTCAATCCTTTTCTTTGGGCCATAACAAATATTTCATCTTGTTGATCATAACTGTAAGGAGAATGCATCTCTTCACTGTAAACTGTGACCCGTTTCTGCTTTGATATTGAAATCTTGATTCTTTTGTAATTTTCGAAGGATGGGGTCTTGAGTGATACCCAAGAAACTATAGATTCTCTGGTGAGGGCTTCTGACCTGCCACTTTCAATACTTATTGTTGGAGTTGGGAGGGCCGATTTTACGCAAATGGAGGTACGTTCATTTTATATGCATTTTCTGAACTTCCTCTGCTGTCTATGAATTCTTTTGTTTTTTGTTCTCCCACTCTCTTCTCATTGAGATTTGCATGTTTGGATATTGAAACCGCTTCTGACAGATCCTAGATGCTGACAATGGATGTCGTCTAGAGAGCTCAACCGGAAGGATGGCCACACGTGACATTGTTCAGTTTGTTCCGATGCGTGAAGTATCTGGTAAGTGCTTATCGCCTTGATTTGTTTGGCTTATTAGGAGTTGGGAGTGCTGGATTACCAAAAATCAAGCTGTTAGCTTCAGATACAGTTATAGCCTCATTTTACGGTCTGATAATGATGGAGCCTCATTTTGCTATCTTTCACGTAGGCTGCGATGCAATTGAAATGTGATAAGAAGCATGTTAATCCTATAGTTTGCCTATTGCCATTTTACGTATTCGACAACAATACAAATTGAAGTGCTTCTTCTCTAAACTGCTTTGCTGTTTCGGTTAATAGTTTTCTTTCATCGTTGGACAGGGAGGCAGGGGTCAGTTGTTCAAGCTCTCCTGGAAGAACTACCTGGGCAATTTTTAACTTACATGCGCAACAGGGATATCAAACCTCAGTTCCCCCATGTCAACCAAGCTTTCCCCCCTGGTGTCTTTTGAACTTTGAATCAACCAAAACGGTTGCTGTAGTCTAGGACAGCTGAAGAAAATATGAAACATCTATGGTCTCAATCCAAGTGAAACTTGAATGTGAATATCCAAGTGTGGCTTTGCACCACACTTTTTGATCATACTGCATTTGTATGTCCGATGATTGTCAGATTTTCTTTGCAGCGTTTGGGTTAACTGAAGAAAACAAACCTCTTTTCTTTGCCAAAACATTTTATTAAAAGAGTATAGTGCACTCTTGGAGTTCTCAAAAGCATCAAGTTGAGGGGGATTTATGGCGCCTAAGCCGATGAACAATTAAACAGTCTATTAGAAGAAAAATATTGCCTTTTAAAATTTAGATGAAAGGCATGATTTATTACAGTATTTCCACCATCAGCTATGGAATCAGGTCAAAATTGAAACGAATAAGTTCTTAGAGGAACAAACACTTTGGAAACGAGAATTAGAATTAAAAGGGTTAAAAGAAGAGGACAAAGTCTTATGTAAAATCTTCGTATTAAAGATTAATGTTCAATATAATGATATGTAATTAGAGATGATGTTCCAAATATAACTAAAGAAAATTTGAGGGAATAAGGAGGGATCTAGGGTACAAATATCATAATTTAGGGGTGCTGGATATAAATAATTGGGGAATTAATGATTTCGGATAATAAAAATCTCGCAGGTCAATCCGGGTCGGGAAAATTCGCTGATCAATTTTCCCCTCATTTTCGTGTAATGCGGAGTTTATACTATCAGAGTTGATGTTTCATTTTCTGTACTTGATATTTTAACCAAATCTTATGATATTTTTTTGATATTTTTTCATTAAAATTATGTGTTTTAAAGGTAAAATTTGATCTTTTAATGTAATCTTGTGTTTGCTTGCTAATATTTTGTCACTTTTAGTATTTTGACACTAGTGTGATATTTTATTGTCTTTATTTTTAATTTGCAATCTGTACTTTCATTTTGATTGATATCTTAATTTTTCATCATATCTTTTTAAAATAAATATTGCTGTTTTCGGGTGCATGTCTTTTAAACTTAAGTGTTGATAATTTATTACATGTTATGTATTTAACATTTAATTTATTTTGATCATAACTTTTAATATTTTATTATCTTATTTTAATTTAATTTTATAATTTCATTTTGATTGATATGTTATTTTTTCAGCGTGTCATTTTAAAAATTAATATCGATGTTTTTCTTTTCGAATATTAGGCTTTCAATTCATGCATATCTTGATGTAGTATGAATTGATTTTTACAATTTTAGTACTGATGTTTACTTTCCTTGATATTAGAGGCACATTTGATGTTTTTAAAATTAATGTGTGTTTTTATTTGATGTTTTAATATTAAAATTTATTTTTTTCAATATTTTAATTAGATGTTCAACTATTTTTATTTAATATTTATTTAAGGATTTAATTTGATGTGTATTTTTTAATTTTTTTAATTTGATGATTCATTATTTTAGTTTGATGTGTATTTTTCGTGTATTTTTTTACTTTTAACTATTTCAATCTAGTTGTGAATTTTTATTTTTTATTTGATGTTTAAAATTTATAATATGATGTTTACATATAGTGTTTTCATATTATGTTTAACTGGTGTATACCTAGCCCATGGACCACAACATGTTGACCTTCATGCCAAACCCAAGATTTAGCTAGCGGACTAATAAACACAGAGTCACGTCCAAAAATTCTCAGCCACGAACCGAAAAAAGTGGGAGCATGTCCAAAACCGAGAAAGATGGAACCATGATCGAGACTCAATTATGAACCAAGATAGGAACTGAGTTTATAGGGGCCACGGTGCGAACCACGATGCAGCCCACGATCGGAGGTCCTAACAATAGAGAGCCATGACTACAGTCAGCTGTGAATACAAAAACAACAGCACTGACTAAGATAAGTAAAACAAAACTCAGAAATACCAATTCTCTGAAGGAGAGTATTGACTTGATCGTCGGAGCCCTTTCCCCGAAATCACTTCCAGGATTTGTTTTGTAGGTTCAAAGTGATACGCGGTGAATATCAGCTATTTAGCTTGATCGAGAATAACACATCATTGGCGTTGTTTGTGGGGACGAGAAGATTTTTCTTTCTAAAGCCCTTCATTCCCTTCAGGATAAACAATGGTGTTCACCAGAAGAGAAAGAAACCAGAATCACTATACACAAGAACGAACAGCTTGGCGCAATAAGAACATGCAGCCCATTCAAGATCAAGCACACGTTCCCAGTAAAAAGCAGTAGCACAACATAGAATATACGGAGGATGATGAAGAAGAAGCGGAATCTCCTAACACAAATCAAGAAAAAAAGAGGAAAGCTTCCGCGGCTTTCTTAGAAGTCAATAGAGAACATCTGTACAATTGGTTCTTAGCCACTATCAAACCGAAATCCCCAAAATTAAGTAAAAAGGCAAGGCAAAGGCATGAAAGCCTTAATTACGAAGAACAGTTAAGGGATACAGTGGTTGGGAGGCCGTCATCGTGCCTCTCAAAGATAGTATTTATAGCCCTAATTGCGGCTAACTACTAGAAAGTAGATAGTAGCAAGTCGGG
>JAULKM010000006.1:12192973-12206402 GCA_032355605.1 Rubia tinctorum | reverse complement strand
CCATTTTTCTTGGTGGCAACCTGGTTTCATGGAGTGCTAAGAAGCAACCTACAGTCTCTCGTTCTAGTTCAGAATCATAATACTGGGCTATGGCTAACACTGCTGCAGAATTAGCTTGGTTGATGAATTTATTAATGGATTTGCGCGTGACTGCTAGTGCCCCGCCTGTTTTGCTGTGTGATAATAATAATGCTCTCTTTCTTGCTCAGAATCCGGGTTCGCATAAGAGAGCCAAACACATTGATACTGATTATCATTTTGTGCGTGAGATGGTGTCTTCTGGCAAGCTCAATGTTGCTTATGTTCCTACTGATCAACAACTTACTGACATCTTTACAAAGAGTTTACCTCGTCCTCAGTTTGAGTTCTTACGGTCCAAGCTTTGCGTCACGATAAGTCCCACACTTCGCTTGAGGGGGTAATAGAATATTAAATGAATTAGAATCAGTTTAAGAAAGGAATACCCTTTCTGATTGGTTTTGTATATATATTTTTTTATATCTGATTCTATCTTGTATACCCTTTTGTACTCAGTATATATGAATAGTTACATGCACAATTATTTGTGGATTTTACATTGTATCGCGAATGAATGTAACTCCACTTCTCAAAATACTGCAATCGGTCAAATTGGGTTGACATATATATTATGCTTTGAAATAAGCGGTGCACATGTGGTATGTTGACCTTAGTGAATTTTTGATGAAGATTATCAAAATGATCTGATACATCCTTGTGTTTTTTTTACCAAATTATCGGGATCAGAATTTACAATTGTTGCAGTCTATATTGGTGATTTTAGTAACACTAAAGTTTCTAATGAGATCTAAAATTGTGTTTAAAATTTAAGTTAAAATTGAAAAAACTTGGAAAAATAAAACTATGCCTTGAACCGAAGACTCAACGCTTAGATTTTTTTAAATTTTTTTTGTACTAGTCATGTTCTATTGTCAAAGTGATAAATAGGTTTTTCCGGGATAAATTACCTCTTCAGACAGTTTTGAGATAACTTGATGTGATGAATGACCCATAAATAACTACCTCGTGAAGAAGATAAAGAACTGTCTGCTCTGGAAATACCATGTCTCAACACTAGTTTGATTTTGACATACCTTGCAAGTCATTCCTGTTAGAAACATTTCCTTCTTCATTCTCTTACGTGCTTCCTCTATTTCTAATCTCCTGTTTTTATCCCCCTTGGCCTTCCTTCCATATATCACAAGTTATCGTTGCTTGTGAAATTGTGAAAAATGAAATAGGTAACTAGAATCTCAAACTTCCAACGAATTGTAATTATGTCATCCTTTCTAATTTAGAGGATTAATAATATTCTTTTTTTCTATAAAATTTCTTCAATTTCATCTTATTTTTTCAATTCTTAACTCATCTTATTTCACTAATTTTACCCATACAAATTCATATACTCCCTAGTCTCATTTTTTAACTTCATATTTATCTTTTTACTCAATTTATTTTTGTAAGCTGGTGTGGCAGAATTTTATTTTTTTTTGCATTTTGATGAGGTCAGAAAATCAGTCTTTGTAACGTTTTGCATAAGTGATGTCATAAATGGTGTCAAAATTAACAAATAATGGTAAATTTAAAGTTTTAATGGGGTAAATTTAGTAGATTGAACGACTACATATGAAAGAATTATAAATAAGAAGTAATTAGTGAGATAAATTAAAATGAAAAGTAGAAAGTTATTGTTGTGACGGAGGGAGTATCATTTGTGTCATTGTTGGAAAATTGGAGGAAGTATTCAAAGTTTATAACTTTTACTTTATTAGAGAAAATAAAAAATAAAGTCTAAAATAGCAAAGGGCCGGGGAGTATTTAGTTGGGTGTTGTTGTTTGTACCACTTTTTAAAGTAATGTGGGTGAAAGGAATCTAGGAAAGGGTAATAAGGTGAAATGTTTGATAGTTATATATATGGCGTAAATAGAAAGACTGGAGTTATTTACACCTACCTTGTGGTCAAATTTGTATCCAAGTACGTTGCACATTTATTTAGTGATTGACTATGGATATTTAATAAATTTATTTTCATATAATTTTTTATTTATTTTAACACACTCGAAATAGTTATTAACTCGAACTTTCAATCGATGCAAATAAAAATTAAACGATTAAAATGTATCATTAAATATTTTAAAATTAAATCTTATTACTAAATAATTTTTGGATAAATATAACTCTTTGACTGTGGGCGATTTCACCTCAAGTATGTGTAAATCTCCAATCTTCTTGGAATATCGATCCGGCGAGTAATGTACGCTTCCATGGGTAGATGGGTGGGAGGGCGTCAGTGTACCTCTCAAAAATACAATTTATAAGTCTTAAATGCTTACTAAATGCAATTAAGTAGATATTGGCAAGTCGGGGTCATCTACAAAGAAGAAAAATTTTTCTAAGGGTTTTCGCATATAAAGGTGAATGCTACACTAGATATAGAGATAAATACAAAAGCATGTAAAGAGGGGGAGTTTTGGTTGGTTATTCTAAATTACGAATTTAAGGAGAAATTAACTAGCAAGCAATGTAAATCTAGTAAATATACAACAAACTACTAAGAAGAGATTAAACACGAGTTACGGGACCTTGGGCGCAATTGATTTCCACTTCCAAACCTCTTATCTATCCTTGAACATATAACCTATTCAATATTTTTACTACTTATTGTGAAGATAAATCTTCTATCCTTCTTTGATAGTATTTTGCTAGAGTGAATTCGACATCTCTTGCTAAACCTCACTAATGACTCATTTAGTTAATCAACGCCTAAAAGTATTCCACTAATGGCATGAAGTACGAAGAATCAGCAAGTTTGGTAACACTTATAAAAATTACACCGTGTCTAATCATTGGTCAAATTCATGCATTTACACAAGATTAGTCAAGAACGTTCAACGTTCATAAACTTCTCCTATTTGCTACACAAAAGAAACATGACGAAAAATTCGACATTATCACATTCATCTAGTATTTATCAAATCATCAACCATATTAGAAACTCTAATTCATGCTCTTGGATTACACATCAAAAGAGATTCATAGGGCAGAAAACGATTTCCGAAATCGGAAATGTCTTACGCGATAGAGTTTCCGAGTTCGGAAATGATTTTAGAAAAAAAAATTGCTCTTCAAAAAAATTCCAGAGACAGGCCGGAAATGGGATACGAATTCGGAAACTATTTATCATTGTATGAAGGGACGGCACACAGCTAGTGCCAGTTTCCGAGTTCCGAAAATATAACAATTTTCGAACTCGAAAATGTTATCAAGGTACGACGGAAACACCGTATTTTCTGAGTTCAGAAATAAATTAAAGGCGGTTCCTCGTGGAAATCAAAGGCGGTTTTCAGCCGCCTTGAACGACAATTTTTAAAGGCGATTTTCGAAACCGCCTTATTTTTAGATTGATGAAAGACGGAGCCAACAAATGCACATAAAAAGTGCCTTTAAATTGCCAATAGAACCGTCTTTAATAGTTCATTCCTACACTAGTGAGTAATGAATTGAGGAAAGACAAGCAGATTCAGAAGGCGATGGAAGTAAAAAATGGAGATGGAAATTAACATGGGAGTAGTAGTGGAGCTGGGGGTTAAATTGTCGAAGTAGCAAATCAGTTTTTACTTGAAAGGAAACCTAATGATGGAATATAACTAGACAGATTGGAATATTAGCGGTTTAATTAAACACCACAAGCACAACCTGGTGAAGAAGCTTTGTTTGCAAAATAGAGTTGGATTGTTGGGTCTGCTGGAAACAAAAATTAAAAAAGAAAAAAGAGGAGGAAATCTGGAAGAGTGTAGGGCTGAATTGGAAGCTTGAAACCAACAATGAAGCAGTATCTGAGGTAGAATCTGGTTGTTAGAGAAGGAGGAATTGTATGAAATCAAATTGCTTGACAAAGGGGAGCAATGGATTGACACTGAATGCTAAACTAGGAGCACACAACTGTGTAGCCACATAACCCTACTTTATGGCTTCGATATACATCATAAGAGATTGGAGTTGTGGTCTTTTTAAAAGGGGATAGACAGAAGGGATCGAACATGGACATTTATGGGAGATTTCAACTCTCCTTTAACTATGGAATATAGAATTTGAGGTCAAATTGTGGATGAAAAAGAGAGAGGATTTTCAAGAAGTACTGGGGAAGTTGGAATCGACTGAACTAAAAACTGAAGGGCACAATTTACGTGTAGTAACAAAAGATTTGGAAGTGCGAGGATAATGAGTGAGATAAATAAAGGTTTGGTTAATGAATAATGGATGAAAAAGCTGGTGGAGGTATACTGTGAAGTAAAAATTGAGCCAACTTCAGATCATCTGCCTTTAGTAATAAGGTTTGATGCAAAATATTGTAAACTGGGAAGTCCTTTAAGTTTGTCAACCATTGTTCACTGTCCTCTATTTTTGGAAAAATTGTAGAGAGCAAATATGAGAGAGTAGGGAAATCAGAAATCTGAAAGATGTGGTAGGAGTTTTGAAGGCATTGGAGAAACCTTTAGCAAAACCGAATAAGAGGAAATTTAGGGCTATAGAAGAAAGGGTTGAATCAGATTGTTTCATATGTGAATCAGATTTATGTTTACAATGCGCATGTACGCTTCTATGGTAGTCTGATGTTATATTCGAGGGAAACAAAATGAAAATCTTTACACTTTTTTTGTTAATTGTTTTCTTTAAATAATATTTAGAATTATTTCATCAATAAATTTTATTTTGTTTTGAAAGATTACATACAAGCAACCAATTACATATTAACATCATAATCTAAGATTTAATTAGGAGACACCACCATTGAATCTGTTGAATCTCAGTAGAACCTGAAACTCCATCAATTTGAATAGGTAGGGACGCCCTCCTGAGAACATTCAAACGTTGCACCACCAACGAGCCCCATCACCGAAACCGAAACCACCACAATCTCACCATCATCGACCACCTGCAAGTTGGGAAACCATAGCGGAGACCACCGACACGGTCCCATGACGTTGGGTAAACCTCATCAAGAAATTGCTCATCAATAGAATTTATTAAACATTAGATATACTAAAAAAAATTGTAGTTAAGGTTATTATGTTATCGAAATTTGAAGTGAAATTAAAAGATAAATAAATACTAAAAGTGTAGTATAAAAAACATGTAGTATAAAATCAAAGTTAAAACGTGGAGTATATTATTAAAAATGTGTAGTATAAAAATAAAGTTAAACACATTTTATAAAATTAATCAAATGACAAGCAAATAAATAATCTAAACAAAAAATAATAAAATTGTGTTCACCTAGATAGTAACACTTAACTAACTTTAATGAGGGTGGTGTAAATAACACTTATTCTATTTACACCACCTATATATATATAGTTGACATACTCTCTCTGTTTCTTTATGAGTGATCATAAGTTTAGGTGTTTGAATTTAGGTGAATAAAATGAGTAGATGAAATTGAATGTAGGATGTAAAAAATAAAATGAGCGGGTGAATTGAAGTTATTTTACCAAAAATTGAAAGTATGACAATAAAAAAGAAACAATTTAAAAAGAAAGTGTGTTAATAAGAGAAACAGCGGGATTACTTATGTAAATAGCAATAAGGTGGTGCATATAGAATAACCATTTTATTTAAGAAAGTCAAATTCCCCGTTTATCCATCACTTTCCTTTCCTCTCCTTTCCTCAAGCAGGCTAGCAGCCATTGATTTATTTTACAAGCTTGAGAAAATTCAACAGAGGCTTTTTCATCAGAAATTAGAATAGATAGAGGAGTCCTCCCCCTCTTTTTTCTTCCCTTCTTCAGTTGAGACTCCTTCGAAAATCAACCCCTTTTGGGTCAGAGCGCGCCTGCCTGTTTCAGAATCTCTGCGTTCACTTCTTTTCAGACCAATAAAATTCCGCAGCTGCCAAAAACGAACAAAAGGTCCCTTTTTCCCCATTGACCATCTTCTTCATCCATCCCTTTCAGTGGACCAAAATTGAATTTTCCTGCACTTTTTATATACCCATACCAGAAACACTTCAGGGGAAAGAAACTTCATTATGGGGTCGCCATGGGGTGTTTTTTCAGAATACATGCCATATGCGATCTCTGTAGTTGCCTTACTTCTTGTTATTGAACAGATCCTTTATCTCAGGAGGAAAAGGTTCTTACCAGGCCCGACGTTAGTCCTTCCATTCATTGGCAACGCGATTTCATTAGTCAGAAATCCGACGAGATTCTGGGACAATCAATCCGCCCTGGCGAAATCCACCCCTCTTGGAATCTCTTCCAATTACGTCATCGGAAGGTTCATACTGTACATCTACTCCACCGAGCTGTCGCATAAAATCTTCGCCAATGTTCGGCCCGACGCCTTCCACTTGATCGGCCATCCGTTCGGGAAGAAGCTGTTCGGGGAGCATAATCTGATATACATGTTCGGGCAAGACCACAAGGACCTGAGGCGGCGTATCGCGCCCAACTTCACCCCAAAGGCATTAGCCACCTACACTTCCATCCAGCAAGGCATACTTGTGAAGCATTTGAGGTCCTGGATTGAAGCGGCGAATGGAAAGGCAATCCCTCTTCGCATCCTGTGCCGCGACATGAACCTGGAAATGTCTCAGCGAGTTTTCGTGGGGCCTTACTTAGCTGGTGAGGCGGCAGAAAGGTTTAACGTTGACTACAACTTCTTCAACGTTGGGTTGATGAAACTCCCCATCGATTTGCCGGGTTTCGCGTTCCGAAACGCCCAGCTGGCGGTTGGGCGATTGGTGGACACGCTGGCGGCGTGCGCGGGGGACAGCGAGGAGAAGATGGAGAAGGGAGAGGAGCCCACGTGCTTGATTGATTTCTGGATGCGGGAGAATATGCGGGAGAAGGCGGAGGCTAAACCGCACGACGAAACTAGTAAATACAGCCGCAAAGAGCTGGGAGGCCATTTGTTCGACTTTCTGTTCGCGGCTCAGGACGCTTCAACCTCTTCATTGCTGTGGGCCATCACGCTTCTGGACTCACATCCCGACGTACTCCAAAGGGTTCGCTCGGAGGTCCTCAAGTACTGGACGCCGGAGTCCAACGCGCCGATCACCGCCGAGCGAATGCGGGAAATGAGGTTCACGGAGGCGGTGGCGCGGGAGGTGGTGAGAATACGCGCTCCGGCGACGATGGTGCCGCACATTGCCGGGAGAGACTTTGCGCTGACCGACAACTACGTGATTCCAAAGGGCACTATTGTATTCCCCTCCGTATTTGACTCGTCCTTGCAGGGATTCCCCGACCCGGATCGGTTTGACCCGGACCGGTTCATGGAGGAGAGGCAGGAGGACCGGGTTTACAAGAGGAACTTCCTGGCTTTCGGAGCCGGGGCCCACCAGTGCGTGGGCCAGAGGTATGCCATCAACCACCTGATGCTGTTCATAGCTCTGTTTTCAACTCTGGTGGATTTCAAGAGGGACAGAACGGACGGCTGCGATGAAATCGCGTACGTGCCCACCATTGTACCCAAGGATGACTGCATGGTATTTCTCTCCCAAAGGTGCAGCAGATTCCCCACCCTCTGATTCATTCATTATTCTTCTTCTTCCTTCATTTGTGCTGGTTTTTCTTTACTTCTTTACCGTTGGTGGAAATTCTCTAGCTGGTGTGAAATGTGAATAGATTGGAGGTCTGTATTCTTTTGCGGGTTTTCATTGTCCGGCTGATTGGCTGGCAAAGCGAAAACGAAGGCGAAAACAAAAACAAAAACAAAATTGTGTGACAATAATTGCACTGCACTAATAATTCCAGTAACTGTTGGGGGGTTCTTTAATTAATCCATCAGAATCTTGAGATTAGTAATCTATCTGTACAGAAGCCGTCACTCTAATTTGTGACGTTGCTGCTCTGTTACATTATCATCGGGTCTTTTCTCCCAAAGAGAAAACAGACAATATCTTGTTGGGACCGTTAACATCCATGGAATTGCAAATGCGAGGTTGGCATTGATCTGGAAAAGTCTGTCTTTATCCAATTTCCTTTTTAGCCTGGGTCAAACGGTCCAGTTGTCAGCGTTTTAAACAAATTCCATTTGTTAAGTAATCAACAGGTCTTTCCAATTCAAATTTCAAAGTAATCCGGCAATTAGTAATGATGGCCCTCGTTTAATTAGGCGGGCCCTGTATTTCCAAACATATCAGGTGTGCCCTGTTGGATAACGTGCGTCGACATCACAAAAGGTTAATGATACTGTCATCTGAGTCTTCAATTTTAGGATTCATTGGTCATTGCGAAAATATTATTTCGGTTCAAAGTGACAATAATCCCCGGTAATTAAATATGGTCGGAATTCTTTAAAATGATCATTATACTCATTTGAAGAAAAAAAAAATGAAAATGGAAAAAGGCGATATTACCCTTCTCAGAAAGTGATCAAACTCTCCCGCCGGTCAACGCCGATCAACGGTGTTCAACAATTGTCAACGGTGGTCGGGTTAGATCAGTGTATGATACATTAGATTATGAATTTGTAATGAAGACATATTTATAAGGAGTAAGCTCTCATCAAAAAGATTTTTTTATGATAATGTTGATCCGACCCTATCATATTTACATAAGTGTTGATTTAACCCTGTATTTTTTTTACTAAAGTGTTAATCTAACCCTATCTTATTAAGAAAAGTACTGATCATTTTTACAGGTGCTTCTCAAGCCAGAGTCCTCAGGACAAATAATGAAATGGGCAATCTAATTGGGGGAACACGACATCCAGTTCCGCCAAAGAACAACTATTAAGGGCTAAGCCTTAGTATATTTCATTGTGCAAACCATAGAACCAATTGAAGTTGGTAGTGAGAAGGAGTTTGAGGAAGCATGGAAACTATACGTTGATGGGTCATCACACTCGGGGTGAAGCGGAGCTGGCATCCTACTCACAAGCCCCGAGAAAATAGACTATCCCTACACACTACACTTTGACTTCAGGGCCACTAACAATGAGGCAGAATACGAAGCAGTGATCATGAGGCTTCGACTACCAAAAGACTTAGGGGTTCGAATCCTTGAAATTTTCAGTGATTCCCAGATCGTGATTCAGCAAGCTAAGGTAGAATACAAGGCTAGGGAAAAGAGCTTGCAACGCTACTTGGAAGTGGTGAAACACCTCCTAGAACAGTTCCATCATTATACTTTAACGCAAGTCCCTCGGGAAAAGAACCACAAGGCTGATGCCTTGAGTAAGCTGGCCTCATCAAACCTGGACCTTCAGTCCCAAGGGAACTTGATGGTGGAAACTCTTAGCGAACATAGCTTTGACAAAGAAACAACAATAATAATAGTGGAGGAGGAAAACTCTTTGATAATCCCTAATATGAGCTACCTTAATTCAGGATGGTGCCCTCCTTGAGAATGTCATCGAAGCAAGGAAAATCAGAGTGAAGGCTCCCAAGTATGTGATCCACGAAGATGTGCTCTATCGACGGGGTCATGCAAAAACCATCTGGGGGCTCGATCAATAGCCAAGAAACTACATCTAGGGGAATATTACTGCCCCAAGATGTTTGATAATGTCAACAAGCACATCTAAGCTTGCCATCAGTGTCAAAGGCACGCACTGATCACTCATATTCCCCAGGAAGAAATCATGAACATAAACAACTCCTGGTCATTCGATAAATGGGGAATAGATCTGGTGAGCCCCTTTCCTGAAGCCTACAACCACTTTCGATACATAATTGTGGTTGTACACTACTTCACAAAGTGGGCCGAGATGGAAGCCTTAACCAGAATAAAAGGGAAAATAGTGATTGGCTAGAAGAATATCATCTGTCATTTTGGGATCCTTCGAGCCATCATAATCGATAATGGTACCCAGTTTGTTAGCAACCCGTTCAAAAGCTAGTGCAAGGAATACAAGATCCGACTGAAGGTCACCAGCGTATACCATCCCCAATCCATTGGGCAGGTGGAGCTCACGAACAAGACCATTGTCAATGGCATCAGGTTAAGGCTTAAATGGGCAGGAGGAATTTGGATAAATGAATTGTCAAGTGTGCTTTGGTTGTACCGGAAGATAGAATCCTCTGCTACGGGTGAAAGTCTGTATGACCTGGTCTACTGTTCGGAGACAGTAGTCCCCGCTGAGATAAGGATGCCTACCTTCTGAAGGTTTGCTATCAGCAATGAAAATCAGGAGGTCAAAGATGAGCAGTGCCGGCTGGACCTAGATCTTCTTGAGGAAAAAAAGAGAAAGGGCATCCCTCCACGAAGCCAAGGTGAAGGATAAGATCAAACAGTGTCATAAACAGAGGGTCCAAAAATTTAGTTCTTCCCTGGAAACCTCGTGATGAGGAGAAATGAAAAAAGCCGAAGGGAGCCCGAAGGCAAACTGGGAAGGATCCTATCGAGTCATCGAAACACACCCCGGAGACAGCTATTTGCTGGAAACACCCCAAGGAGATTCGATTGCTCGTGGATGGAATGTCTCGAATCTAAGGAGGTACTATTCTCCAAAATCTCAGTAAACTTGGTAAGGCCAGGGAGTAGCTTGCCCAAAAATAGCTATAGGCCAAGGAATACCCTCGACAAGAATACTTGATGTAAGCCGACGGGATTTCTTAACTATTGTTACCAGTATTTTTAAGTGTGCTTTTTTACATTATTCCAATTTACCATAAGTACTCAAACACAATATGAGTCGAGGAGGTAGAATCCCCTCACTCTCGTCAACAGGAAACATCAAGGCCTCTGCAGCCGTCAAGCACTCGGGGTCAAACCCCTTATATGTCTGAGCGCCCAAGGATCAAATTCTTGAAAACACTCAAAGGGCTCCGCGGCGGTCAAGAGCTCGGGATCAAACCTCTTACATGTCTGAGCGCCCAAGGATCAAATCCCTGCATATACTTAAAAGTCATCTACGGCCTGTCAAGCGCTTGGGGTCAAACCTCATACGTGCATGAGCGCCCAATGATCAAATCCCTACATATGCTTAAAAGGCCTCTGTAACCTGTCAAGCGCTCAGGTTCGAACCCCTCACATGCACGAGCCCCCAAGGATTCGATCCTTGCGTACACTTGAAAGGCCTCAATGGCCTGCTAAGCTCTATGGGCCAAATATCAACTAACAAAATCTCTGGGTCGAACCCCACAACTACACGCAATTAGCCTCGATAGCTCACAATATTGGGATCAAATCCCTTGGGGAAAATAAATTACTCTGACTAAGCTAACCAAGCTGCAAGGACCGAGCCCCCCCTCCAAGAGTACATAACTATTTGCTTAGTAAAGAAAGAGGTGAACCATGAATTCATTTCATATATAAAATGCCACAATGGCTTACAGAAAAAGGGAATGAGTTCCCTACATACACTTGAAGAAATATTTACAACATTACAGTACAACAAACAAGTATCTACTTCTCCGACGTTAAAAGGCTTAAACCTATGGAGGAGCTCTTCTAAGGGGATGAAGGGTCTTCCATAACTTTGGACTTAATAGGGGTTATGGCTGTCAAGAAGTCCTTAATGAGATTCAGCCTCTCTCCTTCTGAATCCTTGGCCCCTTACACCTGGGATAAGCTTAAGGGTCCCCCTCTCCCCTCTTCGGCCTTCTGGCCCTTCGACGCAAAGGGAAATTTTCAAGGTCTTCATCCTTCTTAGAAATATTGATTTCCCTATCTAAGGCATACCCTTGATTATGGGTCAAAGGGGTCCTATGACTGATGTTGATGGAGGGGGACCCTCGCTTAGTGTTGGTGGCGCTTCCTTAACGGACTACCAAAGTCGTAGACTGAACCCATCGAGCAAAGCTAGCTGGCTGAGTCAAGGGCATAGTAGGAGCCCACTGTTCTGGCCTGGAAGCGGCAGAACACGGAGTCACTCCTTATACAGGGCCCAGAAGAATGCTACCCTGGGACCTTAAGCCTGCAGATCTCCTCCGCAGTGAAAAGTCATCCAGAGGTCTTCAAATGCTCGAGCAGGGGGAACTGGATTCCCCCATCTTGAATGGTCTTCCCCCATTGGTAGTCCATCTGGGAGGGCCAGCTGTTATTTATGTGCACCTCCAGCATGGTGGCGTACTTAACCGGAAGTTCTTTGCTAAGTGAGGTGACGAGGGCATTCCAAGCGATCCCCATGCAGGTCCCGGACAAATATGAAAAGAAGTCTAGGAATCCATGAGTCATCACGAGCTTGTAGGGTAGGCCTTAAACATGAAGGCCTGCTGCTCGCGGAGCAAAGGTTTGCCATCCAGGTATTCTAACTAGTCAGTGATTCAACAGACTTCTCTGTCATCGACAACCTCTCTCGAAGCCCCTTCAATTCCCCCTCATGATCGGAGGTGGCCTTATTGAGCTTCTCCTAAAGCTCTCTCATTTTGGTCTCGTGGGACTTTTGCAGCTTCCTTGCCTCGGTCGTGGCCTCCTTAGCCTGACGCGCCTTTGCCAGGAATTCTCAAAGGAGAGAATCCATGGCCCTCACTGCAGTAGCCACCCCCGAAACATGATGAGGGAGGGATCGACAGAGCCCAAAGGAATGAGGCTACCCTCCCCCAGGGTGAACTCGACCCCGGAGTCAGCATAGGTGGTGTGTCCATTTTATATGGTAATTTTGGGGACTTTTTGTATTCACTTTTGTATAATTTTGTACTCTAGATGTGGCATTTTGCCTTGGAATTCTCTAAGATGATTTAAGAGCTACTTTACTCTCGTATTACTCTTCTAGGGGATTTTGTGTGACAGGGAAAATATTGGACGACTTTGAAGACTTCGAAGACTATCTTTGAAGATTTGAAGACCATGAAGACTGCATTTTTAAGACTACGAAGACCTAGAAGACTAGGAGAAGAGAAGAGAAGACGGCTACAATTAGACCAAGAAAGAAGACAGCATTTGAGGGCAGAGCACTCTGACCTTCGCGAGTCACGACGAATGTTCTGTGATCGTGATGGTACTATGCCCGTCGCGAGTAGCGATGAATGTGTCGCGAGTCGCGACAGACGACTGCCCAGATATACTTTTTGGACTTTTTGTACTATAAATACTCGTCTCTTTCCCCTTTTCCAAAACTCTTCCAACCCCAATTTTTACAGGTTTCAAACCCTAGTTCTCTTCTCTTTCTTTCCTTAGTTTTGTAGATTGGTTACGGGTTTTTATTGTTTAGCTTAGTAATCTCCTTGGGAGCCTTGGATTGAAGCTTACTTATCTATGTCTTTAGAATCATATCTATCTATTTGAAGCTTTCTTTATTGTGCATTTAGTGTTCTTGAATTTGAATGTTGAATGATTAATGGTATTAGAAGTTTGAGTATATGAATTGCTTGTATGATTATGCGTTAGGGTTTGGAGAAAGTAGATAATTCTCCTTTGCTTTGATATGAAATCCAAGAGCATGAATTAGAGCTTCTAATGTTGTTAGTGATTTGATAATTGATAGATGAATGTGATAATGTCGAATTCGTTGTAATGTTTG
>JAULKM010000006.1:12180605-12192873 GCA_032355605.1 Rubia tinctorum | reverse complement strand
TTCGCGGCTCAGGACGCTTCAACCTCTTCTTTGCTGTGGGCCATAACGCGTCTGGACTCTCATCCCGACGTGCTCCAAAGGGTTCGTTTAGAGGTCCTCAAGTACTGGACGCCGGAGTCCGACGCGCCGATCACCGCCGAGCAGATGCGGGAGATGAAGTTCACGGAGGCGGTGGCTAGAGAGGTGGTGAGAATACGCGCTCCGGCGACGATGGTGCCGCACATTGCCGGGAGGGACTTTGCGCTGACCGACAACTACGTGATTCCAAAGGGCACTATCGTATTCCCCTCCGTATTTGACTCGTCCTTTCAGGGCTTCCCCGAACCGGACCGGTTTGATCCGGACCGGTTCATGGAGGAGAGGCAGGAGGACCGGGTTTACAAGAGGAACTTTTTGGCTTTCGGAGCTGGGGCCCACCAGTACGTGGGCCAGAGGTATGCCATCAACCACCTGATGCTGTTCATAGCTCTGTTTTCAACCCTGGTGGATTTCAAGAGGGACAGGACGGACGGCTGCGATGAAATCGCGTACGTCCCCACCATTGTACCCAAGGATGACTGCATGGTATTTCTCTCCCAAAGGTGCAGCAAAATCCCCACCCTCTGATTCGTTTCATTGTTCTTCCTTCATTCATTTGTGAACTGGTTTTCTTTACTTTTCACCGTTGGTGGAAATTCTTTAGCTCGTGTGAAATGTGAATAGATTGCTCCTGTATTCTTTTGTGGGTTTCATTGTCCAGCTGATTGGCTGGCAAAGCGAAAACGAAGACGAAAACTAAAACAAATTTGTGTGACAATAATTGTATTGTACTCATAATTCGAGCAACTGTTGGGGGCCTCTAATCGGTTCTTTAATTAATCCATCAGAATCTTGAGATTAATAATCTATCTGTACAGAAGCCGCCACTCTAATTTTTTACGTTGCTGCCCTAAAAGATGTCTTTTCTCCCAAAGGGAAAACAGATAATATCTTGTTGGGACCGTTAACATCGATCGAATTGCTAATGCGAGGTTGGCATTGATCTGGAAAAGTCTGTCTTTATCCATTTTTTTAGCCTGGGTCAAATGGTCCAGTTGTCAGCGTTTTAAACAAATTCCATTTGTTATGTATTGTTAAGCTCTCCCTCCTTAACTCAATCTACAAAGACACATTTTTTAGCCTGTTTTCTCAAAGTAAATTTAACTATTAATAACTTTTGCTACGTATGTTAATATCATGTAAAATTTTAATATTTGAAAAGTACATGTGTATAATCCAAAGATACTTCACATGATAATATTATTATTTATATATTACATTAAATTTATGATCAAACGTGACTTGAGAAAGTTGTGTGTCAAGAGTAACCACCACCGAGCCTTTCCAAATTTCCAATTCAAAGTAATACGGCAATTAGTAATGATGGCCCGGCGTGCCCTGTATTTCAAAAATATTAGGCGTGCCCTGTATTTTTCTTTAAAATATTAGGCGTGCCCTAAAATTTCAATTTTTTTGGATAACGTACATCGACATCCCAAAATGTCAACGACACTGTCATCGGAGTCTTTAGTTTTAGGATTCATTGGGTAATTGCGGAGATACTATGGCTCTATCTAGTAGACTAGGCTGGACTTATAAGTAAAGATGTCTTCTGTGATAATAGGTCGTTTAAAAGCAAAACACTTTTAGTGTATGGTAAATTAGCTTTTTAGTGTTTTTTGTATGTTGAAAGCAGTTCAAGTGTTTGGTAAATTTAAAAATAAAAGTGTTTTTAATTTACAAAATAACCATTTTAGACACATATTTTAATCTTAAAAAGAAAAGGAAAAAACAAAATGAATCAATAGATATCTCGCTTTAACTTCTCCTGTCAAGAGACTTCCAAACCATTCAAGCCTCAAAACTTCAGTAAAGCAATTTTTAATCTCATTTAACAAGTACATGAATTTTTTTGTCGAATACTTCCAAATCAAAGGCCTCAGTGCCCTTGTTGGATTCTATGAACAGGGATACCAGATGGTTCGCAAGCATTCGTCTTCTGTGTGTGATATATTCTGCAAGCTAAAAGGCAACATGGGCTCATCTAATACAGATGTAGATTTGCACTGCTACAATATGTTTTATGCATTCCGCTCCAAAAAAATATGATGAGTATAGCAGACAACATTCAATTCATACACGAGAGTATGGAGGCTCAAGAGCTTGATGGACCACTTGTTTTCATCCGTAATTTGACCACGTCCGTGTTCTGTGTGCTCTCTGTAACTGAAAAACTGTGTGTAAAAGGCAAGCTCTCCATATAGGCATAAACACCAGCCTCTGCAGACCCTATTTGACTACCCCGCCTGATAAGATTGCCCTACTCTCAAACACGAAGATGAGTAGCAAGATGGAACCATTAATTACCAAATAAATAAACCAGTAACTGAGCAAGATGGAGCTATTAATTACCAAATAAATAAAAGCTTATAAGAGTTCGAACTCAAGAAACGTATATCAATGTTGTAATCTCCAATAAACTAAAAGATCACATATATAAAAGTAGGGGCACAAATCACAAAATTGCAGATAAAACATGATAATTGCATGCTTTTGAAGATTCAGAAGAACATCTCTTTTCTTAGTTCAAGATGCTCAGCACAGACTGACTGCTTTTGTTGGGACCTTTGGTTTTAAATTAACCTATGAAGCAGAAACGCATAGAGCTTTAGTTGGTTTAGAATAATCTATAAGCATAAGTGTGTGTTTTTCATGTTTGTTGGGTTATAATGTGACAAACGCAGCCAATCAACAATCTCTCTTTAAATCGTAGAACTAGTTTTTAATAGTTACAACCCTAATCTTTATCAAGGATAGGAAGTTTATACAGCTTCCCATGGCTAAACATTTTTATATAGAGTCAGGGATAGAGAATCAGATTTCTAAGGAAATAAACCCGAAATTCAACCGGAAGTTCAACAAGATGGAACCATTAATCAAGAATAAAATTCAGTAACCGAGCAATCAAATTCAGCAGCCGGTAACTAAACTCTCACATTCAGCAAGTAAAACTACAAATTGAACTCGACGAACACAAATTTTGTTGAACCTAATTGACCCAACAGAAATAAAGGGGAAAATAGAGCAAACTTACCAAGATGAGAAGCTAAGAACGACGGAGGACACCCAGGGAAAAAGATGAGGACGATTGGATCGGAGGAAACAGATTGACGGCAAAGCAGAGAAGTCGAGATATATCTATCGTGAAGGTGGGTGGAGAAGGCATGAGGGTGTTTGGGGAAATAATGGAAAAAATTAATCTTGGCTTTTTTTTAAAAAGCTGGTATACACCGGTTGCTGTTTTACCGGTTTCCGGTTTTTTTAAAAGCACCTAATTTATAAGTTACCAAACATAAAAATGAACTGGGCTTATGAGCAGAGCATCTTATAAGCCCCGCCAAACAGATCCTATTTATGCTTTTTAAAAAATATCATACTTAGTATTTCAACTTTCAATTTACTAAATTTTATATAATTAATGGAGAAATTTTCATGTTAGATCGACTAGCAGATAGACCAATTAAACAATTTGTTTTAATAACTTTTAGAGTGAAATTACAACTATTTATACATCGCAATACATGTTAAAATCTTTTTAAAATTATAAGAAACTTGTTGCAATAAATAAAAACAAAACATCGAATCATCCAATTGATAACATTAATTATAAAATGATCGCGTCTAATGGTTAGTCGGTCTAAACTTTGTGAATGAATAATAATAATAATTTAATGTTTTTGAAATATGAGTTACGATAAATATAAAAGAAATCTCATGTTAGACCAACTTACGGTTAAACCAATTATTTTTTAAAAAAAACTCATTTTCATAATTTTTAAGGTATGGCTATAATTATTTATATGCTCATATTCATTTTAAAATATTTTCATAATTATAGGTATCTCATTTCAATAAAGAAAAAATATAACCAAATCATTAGATTAGTCATATTAATTATAAAATGTTCTCGTCTAACTTTTACTTGGCAGGCATTGACGGTGGAAAATCCAACGTGACTGTCCTAGAAATGACCTAAATACACCTGCTTAGTTTTCTTTTTAAAAAAATTGGACAATTTTACCTCTCAAAGTTGGCCAACCAAAATCGAACAAGATTTCTAAAGTTATATCAACACTTAATTTCTATTTGTGGGGGTTATGTTATAGGTAGGGGTATGCAACCCACAAAACTAAGTAAAACACAAGCAAGATGCTTAAGCCAATGAACTCAGCACCTCGCAGGAAAACCAACAAGGCGTAAAACACTTATGAGGCCACAACCACATACAATTATCACGATAACCACAATCTAAGGATCGTGGCCCACCATAGACACTACATTGGCCCTCAAGAATATGCCCTACGTAGACCTATTATAGCTAATTGACGAAAGAGGCCAGCTAAGTGACAACAAGAGAATTAATATCATATACTGCTCCAAAGCACTAACTTTAGTGTCAGAGCTTTTGCCTCGGATCTAATTCGGGAGATTCTTGAATGTGAAACAACACAACACTCAACGCCAACAAGGTTTGCCACTATTAGTCAAGGAACCCAAACCACATCAGTGGCGCTGGATGTGGAGGACTATATCTCTTACATCAACGTTGTTCTCTTTGAATCACAGTGGGTACCAGAAGGCATGCTAGTCTTCCGGAAAGCACGACAGGGCCAATACCACCCACAAGTGATTCACCCTCCCAGAGGCAACCGTCAATTAGGGCGGAGGAAACCCAAGAATCTAGAGGCAACACAGAGGAATAATCCCTTCCCCCGACCAAAAAGAAAAAGTTGGCCTTCGGAGCCTTTTTGGAGGCCAGCGGGGAACAACTCTACAAACAATTCTTCAACACCAACATGAAACAAATGACAAGCTAGCTTCTTGAGGAGGATGTGAGACGGAGAAATAGGTGTTCAAAAGACTCTGTAAAAATCAACATGAGGTCAAACATAATGACGTCGAGGACAAAGTTGTACACTCTCTTGTAGTAGAAGAATTATAAAACTTTGGAATACCAAAATGGAAACTGAATACAAAGAAATTACAACAATGAGATACTCATTTTAATCCATCATGTTACGTTTAAATACTGCAAAATTCGGTACAAAATAACTAGCTTCTAAATTCCAAACTACCCAACCTATAAGTTGGGTGGTGAAAGTAACATCTGGAGAGAGTGGCTGTGAAGTCCAAGTGAGGTGTTTGATTATTATTCGATTCACGAGCAGGTCTCATACTCTGTGATGCACCCCAATCGTGGATGTATCAACCAAAAAGTAGGCAAGTATGCCAGAGAACGATAAATTGCCATCATTCTCTACTTGCTAGAATAATTCTTTCGTTGGTCGAGAGGTTCGACCATGTGGGTTGTGTTCTGAAAGTATCAAGCGACAAGTACATAATAAGTCTTGATGATGTATGAGATTTATTTTTATATTCCTAGGATTTCGTGTGTCCTATTAGTTTGGTAAAGAATAACGGCAGAGGTATTTCTAAAGATACTGAGATTAGAAATTGATGGAGGACATAATTAGTTGTTATTAATTATGGTAACATCACATAGAAAAAAAAATTTATGAGATTATAAAATTTGGTGATGGTGATAAGTTAGTAAAAATGTGTTTTTTGATGTATTTTATGCGTACTTTCCTAGCTCCAACTACGAGAAATATTATCGATATGAAGCTTGTAGGTGCTATGGAAAATATTGGAACTATAAAGCATCTTGATTGATGTACTCATATGTAGGATTGTTTGTGTGAAGGAGTTGAGAATTTCAAATATGAAAGTAAACGTGTTTCTTCTGTTAGTGGTTGTGTATTTGTTGTGTTGCTCGAGTTCATGTACAGGTTTCCTTTTAGAGGCTAGCATGATCCTATTAGATTGCCACTGCATATGCATTGGTCTAATAAATCCTTATTGAAGAGGGCTCATGTGCTTCAGAAAATTGGATATGACAGAGGGGTAATGGTTCACAATGAGTATCATTTGAGCAAAGACTTTAAATTGAAAGAAAAATCCTCTGTTGAATTTAAGAGAGTCGATACTCCAAGGGTCATTATTCCCACTGTTGATGTTGAAGAGGGCTCATGTACTTCAAAAAAAATGGGATATGACAGAGGGGTAACGACTCACACTAAGTATCTTCTGTGCAAAGACGAAACATTGAAAGAAAAAATTCATCGTTGAATTTGAGAGAGTCGATACTCCAAGGGTCATTATTTCCACTGTTGACGTTGAGGAGTCTGGATTATTGATGTACTCCATTCCAAATGAACTGGTGACCAAGGAGAGTATCGATGGAGGTGCAAATAGTGTAAGTTTATGATAACTTCTGATATGCATTTGTTTACTTAAATAGTGCATAAGTTAGCATTCAGTTTGTTGTAGTTACTAATATTGTGTATGAGTGTTTTCTTTTTTTGGTTGACTATTTGGTTGTGTTTAGTATTTGGTTTGTTGAATTTGTTTTAGGATGTACATATTCTTTTGTTCAAAAGCGGTATGGAGGCCGTCACTTGAAATTTGGTGAACATTTTGAAGAAAGCAAATGCAATTCCTATTGTGCAAAAAAATACCAATGAAGATTATGAGACTGTGATAAGAACTCTGGATGTGATAGATGAAGAAAACTCGTTCGGTTGTTGAGTTTATGAAGAAAACTCGTTCTTTTGTTTCATCATTTTCTCTTTGAAATCAGGAATATAATGATGGATATGTTTTTATGTTGAAAAATGTGCATGAAGGTGCTGATAATGTTTAGTTTCAACCTTGAATGTATTTTTTGTAATTAGATTATTTTGTGACTGATTGGTGTAGAACTGAATAGTCCTTCTATCCCAACTCAAATTGTCCACTTACTATTTGGCACTATTCTATATCATATTTTGATCGCATATTTGAATAGATATATAAGCAATAATACTATCGTATGTGAAATTGTTGGATTCTTCATAACAAATGCTCTCTCTGTCTCTCTCTGTCTCACTCTAAATTGCTTATTTACTTTTTCATGGTATTCAGTGAGCATGTTTGACAGTAAAAATCTCTAGTTGCATATAATTATGCCATATAAAAATTTGATATTTAGATAGCAGATGTTAAGATAAACCGAACAATATATCACATGATATTTTTATTATTTATATATTAATTTATAATTAAAGTCAAAGTTAACACAGTTTTACTCTAAAAAAGTAAATAAGCAATGTAGAGTGGGACGGATGGAGTAGTTTCTAAAATGTGACTTTTTGTTTTCCGTAATTATATGTATTTGAATATATTAACGATCAAACATGTTTTTTGAACATCGTGAAAAATATTCTAAGCAATTTAATATGGGACGGAGGGAGTATGTTTTACTTGTATTTTGTTGTGATTGGATGATTTAAGAAGGAAGCTAGATGATCTTAGATTTTTTTTTGGCTGGAGTGTTGTGTCAAATAAATGCATGATTTAACTTAACAAATGTAATGTATAATTTAAAAAGTTATATATCATGCAATTAATTTTTCTTTTTAATTATGTTATTCATTCGAATGGCATAAAGTAATGATTTTTTAAAAGAAACAAATGTATGATTTTGACTAAGAAATTCTAGTTGTAAGCCAAGAAGTGATGCTTTCTAATCTATGATATGCAAATGTGTGTTTCATGTAAGGAAAATTATTTTAAACAAATGCAACATATAGATTAAGAAAATCTAGTTGCAAGGTAAGCAGTACATTTTCCAATGTAGGATATGGTGTTAACTACTCCCTCGATCCCAAAATAAACTTCATAATTTGACTTCTAAGAGTCAACTGCATCAATATTTAACTACAAATATATATTTGACCAAATTTTTTTTTGGTCCCCAACATATGTTGCAATACCATCTTTTGGTCATCGGTGCCAATTCCGCCTCCTTTCAGTACCCAACAAATTCAAAATAATTGTTTGGTCCCTAAGGTGGGTTTCAAGTGATTTTGGGGACCAAAATATGGTATAAGATCATATATTATGGACCAAAAAAATAATTTAGTATACCTGAAAATCACCTGGAATCTGGTTTGGGGACCAAACAAATCATTTTAAATTTGTTGGGTACTGAAATCAGGCGGTATTGGCATCGGAGACCAGAAGATGGTATTGTCACATAAGTTGGGGACCAAAAAATAATCCAGTCTATATATTTTTGTGCATGTAAAAAATTTCTGAAAAATAATTATTTGAAAATATATGTTATGATGGGTCTAAAATCATATCATGTGATAGTAGTACTACATACTTCCTCCGTCTCATTTTAAAGTTTCGAATTGCTTTTTGCACAAACTTTAATATAAGACTATGTGTCATCTTTTTAATGGGTGATGATAGTGAGTCCACATAAATCAAATGAAAGGAGGAATTATAACCACATATTTATGGCTAAATGTAGAAAGATTAGAAATAGGAAATTATTAGTGAGACGAACCAAAAAGGAAAGTAGGAAGTTATTAGTGGGACGGAGGGAGTTTATGTTAAGAGAATTAATGGTGGAATTTGGATTGGTTTGACTCCAGAAAGTCAAATTAGAAAGTTTGTTTTATGACGGATGTAGTATTTGTTTTCAATGTAATTAAGTTAAATAAATTCAAGATATAGGTTAAGAAATTATCTTTGTAAGCTAACTTATACATTGTCTTACATGTGTAACCCAGTAGTACGACTTTCACAGTAGTTATTTTTGTGCCAAAGTTTGTAATATTTTTTTGTTGGTTTTGCCTTTTCTTTTCTAAAACTAACGTGAATCTTCAACATGAGGTCTATTTAACTTCAAAATAGTTTGATTCAGTGACATCTAATCAAGGAATTTTGTCTATGAAGTGGTCAACTCTTCAATAATATTATGTGTAGTATAAGAAATATTTGTTGTAAGGTAACTTATGCATGTTTTAGCAAAACAGAAACTGTTCATAACATAATTTACCATCTTCTGGCAAAATTTAAAAGTCATATTCATAGTTTTAAAACAAATGTGTGTTTTAATACAAAAAGTACGTATTGTAAGGTAATTAATGCATGTTTTATTAAATTAGAAACAACTCATAACGTAATTTACAAATTTGTGGCAAAGTTTTATAAGTCGTATTCATAGTTTTAAACAAATGTGTGTTTTAATACAAAAGTATGTATTGTAAGGTAATAAATGAATGATTTATATAAAATTTTCACCAGCATTTAATTATTATTTTTTAGTGTTCACCACATGTTTTTTACATGTTCATGGCAGTTGAGTTCACAAATTGATACGAATATCAAAATGACATTTAGTATTTGGAGTAAATTTATAATTTCAATCATGGATACGTGGAAGGAGTACATCTTGTGCATGAAGAACACACCAGGAAATATTTGACTATCATTTTAAGGAAAACCTATAAGACTTTGCCAAGAATACACAATATCATTTTTCCACTGGTTTTTTAGTGATGTTGTGTATCTTGACATAATTATAAGTGGAAACGTGGACAACCAAAATGATACTGATGTCCCTGCGCTCGTTACAAGAAGCCCATGAGAAAGAAGCCAGAATTTATAAATTATAAATTTTAACAATCGGGTGCATGGGTCTTGTAATAGTTAGATTTTTGGTTGAATACTATTATTTAGTTGGTTGGTTGGTTAGTTAATTTGTTGATTATTTCGGCTATGACATTAAAATTTCAGTCGAGGTTTATTTATGTTTGAATTAAATCAGGACATTTAACAGTAGTTAGTTTAGGGCAAAAAAGACAAATCCAGTTTGAACTAGCTTTCTGCATAATTCTGTATTCTTTGTGTGTGCCGATTCCCTATACATAGGGGAGGCATCCGCGGTTTTTATACACACTTTTTATCAATCATATATTCAGAATTTTGGGATTATTATCTGAGCTTGCAAGCTATTTTTCATTGTTACTTAATCATGCGGGTTAATTAAGTATCAATACCTTCAATTTGTGAACTAATCTCGTGGGCTAGTTAGCTTCACTTATCTCGAGTTGTACAAGAACTCGAGGGCTAGTTTTGATCAGTTTGTGCGGCTATACTAGGGTTTGCGAAATCCCTCGTTTAGACAAGGATCTAAAATTCTGCAATTCAGAGTCTTTGCAAGTAGATTCATATCATTTGGTATCAGAACAAAGCAAAAAATCCATGTGGCCAAAAATATTCAGGGGTTTTGAGTTTTCTGCATTTATTTATAACACCCCAGATCCACGACTCACTTGCTAAACGCAAGTATCGGGTTGGACTGGGTGTGCTACCGAGAATCCAACGAATCGGATTACTCAAATGCAGTAACGAACAACTACAGTTATGCGGAAGCAATTTAGAAAATCCAAAACCTAAATTACTATTGCAGTGAAAGTCTTAATACAAGCATTAAACGGGAGTTTTAACTAAAGTACATGCAAAAGTTCTAAAGGATCCGGTAAGGATCAGTTTACATTAATATTTTACATAATTATAATACGACCTAAACCAAAAGATTCTAAAATTCGTCCAGGATTCATTCCCAAAAGAAGTAAAGGCATCACCTACTTCACTCCAATTGTTTCGCTACACATGTTAGGGTTGATTAACTAGAGTAAGCTTCTTGCTTAGTGAGGTTCCAGCGTCAATATTTACCGAGTTAAATTTAGTTATCACATAATGCAAATAGCCACATAGATCCTATCACATAGTAAAAGGATACAAGTGGATTATGACAAGATGTGGTCAAGTTCCTATATAGCTACTGTGATTGGCATCAAGGCATAAACCCTACAGTAGTGCCCAAAGGCTATCACGATCCAGAAATCCGCAATCGTCAACCACGCCCAATATGTTCAGTTACAAGCTCATATCAGTACCAGATGGTTATGTTAGCATACCAGAAATTCCACGAGTAGCCGATCTAGTCATACAGTCCGGTCAATACCGTTCCCTGCAAATCTAAACCAAACTCCAATCGTATCGGGGACCTCGATAAACACAGACAAGCGATCAAGTAGCATGTAATCTAAGTTTGACACAACAAGATAAAGTACAAGCCAGTCATACACATAAAATATCAGGGCAAGTAATTCACTTAGTTTCACAATAACTAAGCATAGTGTGATAAAATACACACCATGCTTAATTAGTATGAAACCAAATAATATGTCTAATATTATTAAACATTTCATACAACATGTAAAACTCTAAACTAATATATTCATATTTGACAAGCATAAAATAACATGTGATGATAATTTTTAATTCAATTCGTGATAAAATGATAAAAACAATCAATTTAAAAATGGCTGCGAATGATTAGCAAGCAGGAAAGCTGAGCGTTGAATGGTACTAATGCTGTGGAACTTAAATTGATCAGTCTGAGGGATATTGACATTTGAGCTCTTCTTGAATTTTCAAAGAACTCGGCGGTAAGGTTCCGTATTTATAGGGGCTGAGATTGATGGCTGCATGTTTTGCTTCTTCTCCTTGTTGACACGAAGAGCACACGTGTCTTTGTGGAGATTTATTATGATGCTGAATCGCTGATGCATCAACTCTTGAGTTGTGACAAAGGCATGAAGGAACACCTAGCCTACCCTATAATTTTCCTATTTTGGCCTATGGTCCCCTCTTTCTCTCTTTTCTCTCCCTCCTTGCGCACACAAGTAGCTAGGGATGGAAATGGACCGGGTTTCGGTGGAAATACGTCCCGCATCCGTCTCAATGGGGGCGGGTATGGATATAGTTTTCGTGGGGTAGACATATATGGGTAGAAAATTGATATCCGCCATGAGTAGTGGGTCGGACATGGATATTAGTTCATACTCGTTCCACCCCCGCTCCGCCTCACTCTACCCGCTATGTATACACTAATTTATTATATAATATATTATTATTTATACATAATGTACATGTTTTACTTATAATATTTCATGTAAATATTATTAAACTTTTAATATTAAAATTAGTAATTTTAAAGTAAAACTTGGGTGTTTTTGGAGATATAAATGAGGTGAGTAAAATAGATTTGAAGTGGGTATGAAGACCCAAGTGAGTGATGGGGTGGGGTGGATTTTAGATAATACCCAATGAGGCGGGGATGGATTTTAATATTGTACCCACCGTGGGTGATGGGGCCGGTATGAGTATAAATGAGGTGAGTATGGGTATGGAGGTATCATAATCCGTACCCGCCCCGCCCCATTGTCATCCCTACAAGTAGCCTTTTATGACTAAGAGCATGTGCAGTGGGGGGGGTTTAGAGTGA
>JAULKM010000006.1:12170250-12180505 GCA_032355605.1 Rubia tinctorum | reverse complement strand
TCTTCTAATTTACACTTTAAACCTTGGTCTTTCCATGACTTATGGAAAGACCGTCTTTCAAGAGACGGACTCTTATATATATATATATATATGAACCTTCAGGAAAATTGCTCTTTTTCGTGGATGATACCGATTTGCCACTATCTATTTAGTTGTATTTAGGAAGCATTTAGAGTTTATAAATTATATATATGAGAGGTACTGATAGGGAGGGGGCGTCGGGTTAATCGGTTTTTGGTTTCTTCGATTTCCCCTTAAAAGCCCAAAACCGAAACTGACCCAAATAACCCAAATTATCCGAATCGAATTCGGAATTCGGTTTCGATTTGAAACCGAATTGATTGCAATTTTTTAAAAATAATTACTAAAATCTTATAACTTAATTTAAAATTAAATAAAAATACGTAATCTAATATCTACATCATCAAAATCAAGTTTTCAAAAATAAAAAATCAACAAGTACAATACAAATTCAACCATAACAATTTTAGCATTACATTTAAGATTAAAGAAAATAGTTCATTTAAATATTTATCTTCAAAGCTTTCATAATTTCAAGTATTCAAACACTCTACATTCACATTCACCTTCAAAAACTCCACAAATTTACTTATGGTAACTTGTGTTATTTACTTATTCCCCAAACTTACTTAGGGTTTAGAATTTGGTGATAATTTTTTAGATATAAAGGATTGTTCTCCAACTTCAATTTATTTATAAATTTAATTTTTTTTGTTTTAAAATTTAATTATTATTACATATATTTAATTTAATTTATTACATTTCGGTATTCGATTTGAGTTTCAGTTTGAGTTTTAATATCTAAAACCGATCCAAAAACCATATTCATGAATTCGATTTATTCAATTCGGATATTCGAAAACCGTATATTAAATTCGAATTTGATTATTCGAATTTGGATGATTATTTTTGGTTCGTTTTCGGGTTTTTTCCACCCCTAGGTACTGAGACGACCTCTCAACTTTGTTTATGCAAATCATATTGAAATTATAAATGTGAAAATAATATTGGAGATGAATATTCTAAAGATACTGTCAGTCCATTCAATTTACTTACATCACAAAAGTTCCAATCAAAATCCACCACATGGAATCTAGAAATACGAAAAACTCTTCTACCATTAGAGATGGTCTAATGCATAAAAGGTAACTGTTTGAGTTGAAATCACAATTTGCAAAGAAGATGAATTTTGTTTCTCTAAATGGAAGAAAATTTTAGAGGTAGTGTTGGACTAGGTATATTGTTACAAGCTATGTACCTGGAGGGAAATACAGGATCCACAACATAACTAAAACTAAATAGCCTACAAAAATTATTGCATAGGAACATTATTGCAAAATACAACGGGGATTTGCTTCAGTGATCTTTAGCTAATAAATAATGGTCGAGCAATCTTGACTTAAAAGATGCACTCCCAATTAAATCTAGGAGGAGCTTCTCTAACCTTTCTGCTGCTGGACCGGGTCTCAGAATGTCACTGCTTCCCCATTCTGAGCAAGAAACCCTGCCGCTCCATGCTCTTCCCAAGCACCACCCCCCTGGTGCAATATCTCCCCATCCCCGATTAAGCCTGACCGTGTCAATCTTGTCCAGCATTGGATCATCCGCCGGAAAATTCCCAGCAAAAGCAGCTCCACTTGCAAGCAGTGCCCCAGCATCCAAAAATCTAGAACTTTTGTCGCGGTAGCCACAAGGGGCATCACAATAATTTATTCGTAAATTAGAGTTAATGATGCTGTGAGAGAACTTTGAATTGTGAGCAAGAGTCTGGAAATAAGCCTTATGAGAAAGCCTGGTGTTTGTGAAGTATAATAGCAGAGTCCTAGGTAAATTTTCCCATCCTAGGATTACAAACTTGAGAAAATCATGATTGAGAATCACATGTGGAGAACCTGGGGGAAAAAACAGTAATACAGTCAATGTACAGATCTAAGTGAACGTTGATGAACAAATTATACAAGGCCTTATCCAAATATGTGAGTCGGCTGTAATATTTATCCCTTGTATTTCCTAGAAACGATTTCTTTTACAGTCCATGTATCATGAAGCGTGATAAAGTTTCCTGTCTACTTTCAACCTATCAAAAAAATACCACTATAGTAGTAAAACCAAAACTTCTGACTTGGAATAGGCAGCCAACAAAAGGAAGTAACTTTTTATGAGCAAAAACTAAATTGCAAAAAGAACAGCATTCTTTGGAATCGAGACAAGAAGGCCAAGGTACTCAACTATGGTGGCTATCCATTTTGAGAGCAGATTAAACATGAAAAGTGGTGCAAAAGTATAAAGAGGCATACATTATATCAGGTTCCATAAAATTTTATCATAGACCCAGGCGAGTGAGCATTCCCTTTTGTAAGTTTTAAGAAACAATTGTAATTATCATTTTTTTAACGCACATTTGTATGTACACTCAAACTATATTAAAAGAGCAGGTCGGATCTAGTTGAGGGAAAAAAAGTGCAGTGAATAGCTAACCACCAAATATTTTAGATATGCAGTGCTTCTTTAATAACCCCTAAGTCTTAACTTTCTGATTGTTTCAGATCCATGTGAACAAGAAGCATCCAAAAAGAGGACTCGGAAATCTACCTGCAAAAAATGTGAATGAATTTGGTGTTGTTCGCTTTTCTTTGCCAGTGAACATTTTCCCTCCTGATTGAAGATAAAGGCGAGAATCAACAATGACTTCCAACACCCTTTCATATCTGACAACAGCAACAAAACTTATAGCAAGCATCTTCAAGAAGTTAATGAGCTACCTTTTTCCCCAAAAGGAATAGATTTAGAGAAGCTTACTCCTGGCTTGTGTTTGTCTCGATAAAATTGAGGTCTTTTGGTAAAAAAGACAAGATGTGGAGCAAATCTGCCAAAGCGTGATGCAACATATGTCAAATATTAGTATGAACAAGCTGAATGGTGTTTCTTTAGCTTCGAGATAAAAAGGTAAATACATGTGTACTTATCACACAATGAGATAACACATAGTGTACGACAATGTTCATAAATAATAATTTGATCAAGTACTCCATACTTGCCAACGAATATGACAAGTGAATATCGCCAACATACTAACTTAATCGTGTGCTACTGGAAAGAGCAACTTTAATCCCCACACTAGGTAAGGGGAATCAAGTGTCGGTTCCTTCCCACTACTCCCAGGCAAGGAGAATTCAGCATTAAGATTAGTTTATCTGTTCAACTAGAAGGGCCCTTTTTTAACACTAAAAACAGTATCAAATTTGGAAACAGACTCTTCTAATGGAATGGAGCTAGTTATACTATCTTAATTCCACATGACATACAGAACTCAAAAGCCAAGATGATCTTTTCGAACCATGCATAAGCTTGTTGTATCCAAACACTATAGTTTTCCATTAAAGTATAAAACTTTGGCGTCAGTTTTAATGTTTTGGCATGACATATAACTAAATGGGACAATTATTTTGTATAAGCAAAACAGTGAACAATGGAGACTGCGAAGAAGCTAGACTTACATTTCTTGGGTAATATTGGTCCAAAATGTTGGCATATTCAAAGTTTAATGTTGCTGGCAATAAAAAGAATGACAGTGCAAAATGAAATCCAAAGATTAGGCCAAATAAACTACATCCAAAACCCATCACGCAAACAAAAAATTTACCTTCTGGAGGACAGAAAAACAAAAAAATTACTAACTTAAAATAAACACAAGTTTTCATATCCGTAGACAAAATCAGGCATAAATTAATGTCCAAATTGACAACAATGTTAATCCAGAAAGTATTACGTCCATCCCAGTTAATGTTCACTTTTCTGTTTCTCACAGTCTACAGCCAATATTTCTGACCACTGATAGATCTAATTAAATAAATATAAAAATATTTTTTTTTGATTATGCTGCCACAAGATCTCGTGCGACAACATTCACGCATATACAAGGGCTTGCAGTCAAATAGTAGTTGGTAATTGAACAGACATACCGTCCTGAGGAACGAGAGGATAGTCGGAAGCAGCGAGATTAATAAACCAATCCCAGTCAAGTTTCCACCTGAGCAAGATGGCAGCAGCATGAAGAACCAGAGCAAGAGGAGAGGACCCCTCTTCATTAACAAAGTCAGCATCTTTCACAACAGCCACATTCCCAGCTTCCACGAAGATGGGCACCGAGGCCACCATGATGGCAAGCTGGTCCCTCTGCTTACTTGAGGCGCGCTGATCCAGATGCAGCAAGTAGTAGTTTCTGGGGTGGTAAGCGGCTTGCAGAAGCCGCACCATTCTGGGACCGTCGCGATTTGAGCCGGAGATGAAGTAGGCGAGTTTCGGGGGCGGAGGGAAGGGGTTTGAGAGAGGGGAATCATTGTAATAATGGTGGCGGTGGTGGTGGGTGGGGAGTAGGAAGAGTAGGAGGGACAAAAGGGAGATGGGGAGAAGGGAGAAGAGAAGGATTTGCTTCATCGTCGCCGGGGATGGTGGAATCATCCAACTCTTTGATTTTTCTTTCTACTTGCTGAGTTCGGCGATCATGTTCCGGAGGAAGACTCGTAATTTGGGGGTAATGTAATCTCACGAGTCATGAGCAACGGGGATTAAGTGTAAGCGTGCGTTTTGTACAGCTAAGCTAAGATACCATCTTTTATTTTATAACTGAATATTTTTTATACAATTCTTATACCTCATCCCTGGGTATGGTGATTGTGTATTCTATATACGTAAAATTTGCATTTTAATACTATTATTTGCGCATACAATTTATACAATAATCACAATCAAATTATGATAGTAAAAAATTTACATAACATAATACACATCCATACAAAATATCCCTGGGATATTCATGGTACCCCAAGAATATCATATAATTTTTGTTTTTGATAAATTAAAACAAAAGTTTTGTTTGCTAAGGATATTAGGCATTCAGCCATTCACAATTAAGGGTGAGAAACAAAATTATATACTGTAAATCAAATTAAAAATCAAATATTCCAACCTTTCATAAGCCGAACTAAATTTGATATGCAGGAGTACGATTTTTCAATTTGAACTGAGTAAACTGAATTCTAAATAAGATTTTTGGATCGATTTTGGATACTAAAATCCGACATGAATACCGAATTGTAATTAATTAAATAAATAAAGTATTGCACCCATTAAAATATATAAATATATACTCAATAAAGTATATACAAATTGATGATAAATAATTTTATCCTCAAATTTTAAAATATACTAAGTTAATAGCTTGAATAATACTAAGACCATATACAGTGGGAGTTTCAAAGTGGTTTCAATTAGAAACTGAAATCGAATTAAAACCAAACGGAAATTGAAAACCTCCACAATGAGGGGTTCAGTTTTTCCATGCAACCCCGCATGATGCTGGCCCCACTTTTTTGGCTCCAAATTTGTTGTCTAGCCTTTTTTTATCCCATTTGGTTTTTTCACCAAATTATTTTGGTAGTTACTAAATCACGCCCTGTATTTTACTAGGTTACGGCCTAATATGTACACATATATGTATTATTGTTTTTATTTTTATATTTTTATATTTTAAATTTGTGAAAATTTATATCTATAAGTGAAAGGGTAAAATTTTGAGGTAATAAAATTTCATCTCTCTCCCTTTCACCATTGTTGTCTCCTCTTCACCTAAACCCCCTGCCGACACTGATCGTCGCCGACCACGGTGACGCCACCGCCTACCACCGACCAACGTACCTCGCCTAAATCTCGCCGAAAAAGTTAGTTTTCCTTTTTTTTTTTTAATGAAATTCAATTTTGTCGCTTGAAATGTCGTCTTAATCTCCATTATTTGGTCGGAAATATCGTCTGAATCTCGATTGTTTGGGTTGTTGTAAGAACTCAATTTTTCCGTCGACCTTCGTGTCATCCGGTAAAATGTCCAAAGGCCAAGACTCGTAGTTCCCTAAATGTATGGATCTATATTTTTCCGGAAATGTTTTTTTGGGTTTGGTTTTCTGGTTATCCGATAGGGAGGGGAGGGAGAGACGTCACTGGCATCGGGCTGAAATGTGATGGAGAGGCGTGACCAGAAAATGGCTAAAAAGGGCGGAAGAGGAGGGAGAGAGTGGAGGGGTCGCAGAGGCTGAACGGGTGGTGGAAGGGAAGAACGGTGACCTGATGGGGGACGACGGGCTTGGGGGGGGAGTGGGTAAGCTAGCAGTGGTGGTCGGCTAGTTTGGGGGGGTAGGTAGGGTTTTCAATTTTTGATTAAAAATATAAGAATAAATTGTTTATTTGGTCCCCAACATATATTAAAATAGCATATTTTGGTCCTCATTCTCAAAACTGCGTACATTTGACACCCAAAAAACCAGAAATGATGTGTTTGGTCCCCAATCCTGTTTCCGAGCGATTTTCCGTCAATAAGGGCGCACGTGACCGGCATGTAACATAATTTTTTGGTATGCCCAGGGGTAAAATTGTAATTTTACTCGTCAACACCATTTTTAACTTTAATTCTTCAAAGACTAACCAATTACCAAGACTCGTTTTCTGATACCCATTTCCGATCGTTGTTTCCCCAATTAGAAACCCTAATCCCCAAAACCTCTGAATCCCACCTGAATTTCGCGACGGTTGAAGATGGTGTCAGGCGTTACCGTCGCAAGGGTTTTGTTCCCGACGATTTAACTGGCCGACTTCACGACGGTTGAACCCCAGCGTAGCCAAATATAGCCGGCGGCATCGCAGACTCGTTGGACAGTCTGATTGTTGTGGAACCCTAGGTAAGCAAACAAATTGTCGATTTGTCTGTTGTACTTCCCCCCTATAACCGAGCATGTGGGTTTTATATTGTAATGAATAAAGGGGGTGGTAACGATTTGGTTTGTGTGAATGTAGGTGAAAATGGACGAGCATGAGATGCTGCGGTTGTGGGATAATGGTAGATTTTTTGGTTGCAGAACAGGATCTCCTAACTATGGTAAGTGCGTCTAATCTATGAGAAATATCTAATGATCTGTGAGGATGGGCTAGGTTTATTTATAAATTGAAGAGAGAGGTTGATGGTAGATTCGTGGTTGTTGGGTATTAAATAATTTCGTTCTTGGTGTTGAATTGGGTGGTCCCCAATTTTTGGCTTATTAATGAGTTGTAGTTAGAATAGGATAGTGTTTGGACCACAAGTAGTTATATATCATAGGATTCCTATTGTTGGCTTGTTTGATTAGTTTAGATTTCGATGTGGAAGATTTTGTGGGATTGGATTAATTTAATCCAAGTGGGGATTAACATATTGTGTAGGTCATATTAGGTATTTTTAAATATTAGTTTAGGTAGGGTTTATGTTTGATTTATATTAATTCCGTTTTGTTTATTTTTCAGCTCATGGTAGCAATAGGTTCTATATTAGAATACATTGTCATGACTACATGACCTGGGATCCCATACCAATGTATGTCAGTGGTTCAGTTTTTCTGGCCAATTTCTGTGATCCCGATTATTTCAATTTGGGTAGGCTGGATTCGACCTATAGCTATTTTGGTTATAAGGGATGGTTATGTGGAGTGTATCTGGACATGGGAGTTAGCTTTAGTTCAGTGCTAAAATAACCCTGACTTTAGGCTGAAAGTGCCAATATAACACTGCAATCTTAGAAAGTGCCAATATAACCTTTGACTCATTTGACTTTTCAGTCAACTGATTTTTGGCCTGATTTATGTGAAAAGATGATTTTGACCCCGATTTTAAAAAAAGAAAATAAAAGACAAACAGGCTTCCTGATTGTTTTCTTCTTCCCGGTTATTTTCTTCTTCCCATTTTTTCTCTGATTTGCCCCCCTTCTCGATTCTCTTCTTCTTCCCGCCACCACTCTCTTCTTATTCTCGTCCCTCCGCGCGGGTCCCGGTGCTTAGCTGAGCGGCACTGGGGTCTGAGTGGCGAAGGTCGTCCAGGGGCTTGGGTTCAGTGGCGGTGGTGCTGCCCGGAGAAATTGATTGGTGGTGTCCTGGGGCTAGGATTCTGCAACGGAAACGCGGCCCAGGGAAATTGGGTGGTTGTGGTTGTGATGGGTGGTTGTGGTGGCTTTGATGGGTGGTGATGACTATAGTTGGCTGGGGTGGCTGTGACGAGTGGTAGTGCTAGGTCAGGTGGTGGTGGTGGTGGTGGCTGGGGAGAGGGGTGACTGTGGGAAGGAGAAGATTTAAGGTAATAGTGGTGGAGCGGTAATGGCGATTTCGAGAGGAAGAAGATTCTGGTGTTGGAGGGGTAATGGCGGATGTAATTGTTTGGTGGCAAGTGGGGGGGTGAGAAGCAGAGAAGGGATGGCAAAGGTGGCGAGGGCGAGAAGGTTGTAGAGGTGGCGTAGGTGGATCCGAGAAAGGGTGGCAGAGGTGGAGTAGGTGGAGCTGAGAAAGGGTGGTGTAGGTGGAAATGATGAGGAGGTGGTGGAGGTGGCGACGACGAGGAGGTAGTGGAGGTGGCCTTGCAAACGCCGAGAAAGGGTGGCGGAGGTGTCGGAGGCGGATCTTTATGGCGGAGGTGCCGGGGGAAGAGCTTTTTGGCAGCAATAGTGGTTGTCGGAACGAGGTGGTAACTGGTGCTGGTGGTAGGGGTAATTTGGGGATAAAGTTTTTAGTTTGTAAATAAGGGTAGTTTAGTCATTTCATTTAATATCATTGCCGAAATTGAGAGGTCAGCGCTGGAATTAGAGAGTTTGGTTATATCGGCACAAAATTTTCAAAAGTTAGAGCTAGAATGACACATACACTAATTAGTTAGGGTTATTCTAGCACTTTCTCAGATTGCAGGGTTATATTGGCACTTTCATCTGAAAGTCAAGGTTATAAATGTAAATAACCCTTTATTTAAATAATTTAATTAAAAATATATATGCCAAATAAGAATTGATATTTTTACATAAAAATTAAAGAAGAGCAATTCAAATTCAATTCTTCCATTGGGATTTTTAAAAAAACTTGCCCTAAGAAGAGCAAAGTCCACGGTAGGCTCTGTTTCTCTGCCATTTTCATTTATATATCAAAGTCCATGGTTCATCCACTCCTGGTTCTCTTCGAAGCGGTCGCGACAGCTTGAATGATAGTCCTATAATTCCCAGAGCCATCTTGCATCACCACAATATTAGCTTTCAGAGCAGAAGCCTGAAGCATAGTCAAGCGGCGGCAGTAGGGCTTTGATTTTAAGGGGTTGGGTTTTGGAATCGAATGGGCTATATTCGAACGGGCTTTGATTTAAGGGTTTGATCTATGAAGACCAAAAAATAATTAAACCTAATACTTAAACGACGTCGTTAAAGTACTTGGGTTTAAATTAAATTTTTATAGAGGTCGTCTTCTTCATTGGAGAAAACAGGGGTGGAGGTACAAAAGAAGAGGTGGCGGAACCGGAGATTCTGGTGGTGCCCTAGGGTTAATTTTTGCACCAATGGATCCTACGGGTGGCGCCAACATCCCCTCACCCACCCCTGGTTCTGCCACTGGGGAAGGGTACATGCAATGTTCTCCCTAATGGCCCAGTTGGGACGACTTTGCAGGTGGAAGTTGAAATTCCAGCACCTCTTGGTGGAGGAGGTAGATATACGTATAGGAATAGAGCTGGTCGATTTGCCCAGTCTTCAGGTGGATCGTGCGTGCAATGTACATAAGGCTGGCACTGATAAGGGTGTTGGGAATAAGAGAAAGCATGTTGCTGATGAAGCCTGGCTTGTGTGCGGGCCAATGGATGGTGGCCCACAAGATGACTTTATCCTAACATGAAATTCTTTTTTGAATTCTTTTTGAATTTTTTTGTAAAATTCTTTCGCTCCAATAAATAAAATATACAAACAACATATATCCTACCATGAAATTAAATTCACATATACATATATGTTTGGTCTATACGTCATTCTAATAATTGCATGAAAGTAACTTACATGTATTTAAATTAACATAATACTCTCTAGGATATAACACATCTATAAGCTACACGCGATATAGCGTTTAACTACTCACTACAAGTGACAAATTTTATAACCATATTATTCTATAACCACATCTATAACCAGTGGTCCATACATAATTCTAACAAGTAATAGAAGACACCTACATATTTTTATGACTTAGTAATGCAAATTTTATTCATTGGTTCCAACTTTTCTCAAAATTAGTATAACCACATTAAATTTTGTTATATTATCACTATTAGAATCATATGTTTGATGAGACGTCAAATGCATGTATTTTCCGAAACATTTAACATCTCTTTTGTTATCTTTTTGTTGGAAGATTGCTAG
>JAULKM010000006.1:12145995-12169013 GCA_032355605.1 Rubia tinctorum | reverse complement strand
GTACTGATTGTATTTAACATATTTACAATTTACAATATAGTTCATTTTGATTCATTTCACTTCAGCTTTATTCAGTTTGGTTCATTTTGATGCAGTTCGGTTCATTTTTGTTCAATTCAGTTTAGTTTGATTTGGTTCGGTTCAGTTTTTTCATTTCAGTTCAGTTTCGCTCAGTTAATTTGATTCATTTCAGTTCAGTTTGACTCAATTAAATTCAATTCAGCTCGTCTCAACTCTTCTCAACTCTTCTCAGCTTAATAAATTCATTTCAACTCAACTCAACTCAACTCATACCCGTTTCAGCTGAACTGGACAGGGCCTACATATTAAACTACAAAGCAATATGGAATTAAGTACTGGTAAACTATATTGGTACTTAATTTTGTAAACAATGCTTCAGCAGATTAGAAAGAGATGTAGACAGTGAAGGGTAAACTTTTGCTCTTCTTATAATTCTGTGGGAAATGGGAGTCTTAGCAAAGGTAAAAAGATTCAGAATCACAACAGTGTATAGCACTGTGTATCTTTTGTTTGACGTATTTATTCATGGTCAACCGGAAGTCTGTGTTTGCCTATTCTGGGGGTTGCGGTCTTTTGCAGTCTTGCTATGTATTGAGAAATCTACCCTTCTTTTTTTAACTAAAATCGTTTTCAGGAACCTAACCCTTCATATTAATCAAGTTAATTATAAGCCATTTATAAAATAGGGCATTGTTTCTATTATATAAAGAGCTCGGAATATATCTATTTTACAAAGTGTGTCATCATGGTGAGACCAGATATAAATGAAAACATAGAGTAAAGGTAAATTAAATTAATTTGGGGCTCAAATTGGCTTGAGGATCATTTTAATGTACAAAAAGTGGAGGACCTATTGCAGTTACGCATAAAAATAGCAAAAACATGCGTTCTCAATGAAGGCGTGAAAACGAAAAATACGCCTTCCAACTTAATCCTTCTTTGAACGAGATTCACCCCCAAATTCAATCACAAATCATACGCGTTCCAATCTATCCTCCATCTGTTGTTTATAATCGTTGATCAACAACAAAATCGACCAGCATCAACAAACTACTAGACATGTAATTCATATCATCAATTCTTGTTATTGATTCCACATTATTCATCAATAATTTATTGATTTCGATGAATTTTGAAGAGTTTCATATATCTTTTTTTTAAAAAACTCATCTACATGAGTGAAAAACATGAACACCAAATCGACACTCAATTAGCAATCATAGAGCTATCTCAACATTTTAATACCATACAGCAAATTCAAATTGGCCTCAGCAAAGAAGAGAGCATCATTCCTACAAAAGATCTGCATTTTATATATCAACTGTTCCTAGAAATTTTCTTAGCTAGAAATGAACTACAACTGTTCCTAAGTAGATGAACTATTTCTCTGGCCAAACCTTGTATTTCCCAGGGAGCTTTATTTGGCTCTTTTCAACGATTTTTCCAGGATGACTGAATTTCTGTATAAAATGGCATGATTTACATCTGTCCTAATGGATGCTTTCACTGCTCTCCAACACGTTTCCGCTTCTGCTTGAAGAGGATATATGGATAGGGGAAAAAATCTGACCCATAAGTAATCACCTGATTATTGTCATATTACTTGATTTCCCATGCCCTTGCCCCTATATTTTTTGTTGATTGGAAGGAGCCAACAAAGTTGATATACGTGGAGTGTGTCTATTGAGAATTAAGCATGTCCTGCTGCTTTTCATGTTGCACAATCTCTATCATACTTATCGTGTCTTGTGCCTCCGATGCATATCTTTTAGCAAAGACATATTGATCCCTTGTTGCTTCCCAGTTTTGGATGGGATTATCCTCCTCTCCTTGTATTGCTTTTTTGTTTCGACTCTTCCATATTTCCCACATTACAAAGGCTAATAGAATTATGTCTTTCGTATCTGGTGCATTTTGGACACGTTGTGAGAACCAGGAAAGAATGTCTGTTTGATCACATGAGACAAAATAAAAACCAAGGGAGGAAACTTTTCATATCCTCTTTGATGATTCACATCTCATGAATAAATGGTGAACATCCGCATTCTCTCTGTTACACCTGAAACATGTTGCCATTGTTTTTATGTTTTTCTTCATAGTCAGCCTCCGATGGAATGACATTATTTAGAACCCTCCATGAAAATATCAGGATTTTTTGAGGCAGTTGTAGATTCCATACTTTCCGCCACATTTTCTTTGTTTCCTTCCATATGTGCTGCTTGATTCATAATAGTTTGATTTTGAATATTATTCATAGGTATATGATATCCTTTCTTAAACATTCACCTGCCATCTTAATTATGTTTTTATAATGCCATATCCTTACCCTTGATGTTACCGTATAAATGAATATTTAGTATATGAGGTACTATTTGTGGTGGGAAGATTGTTCTTAATAGTGCAACTCTCCAGCTTCTATTTTGATCAACCAGGTATGCTATCTTAAGATCGGTTATATAAGCTATTGTTTACTCAATATGTATTGGATTTTGTTGCTTCGGAATCCATTGATCATGAATTAGGATTGATTCCCCACTCACAACTCTCCAAGCAAAATTATATGTGATGATGTCTTTTGCCCAAAATATGGATCCCCAAGAATCTCTACTTCTGACTTGAACCATTATGAAGTCTTTATTTCACAGATATTTGGCTTTGAATGTTTGTGTCAGAAGATTGGTTTTGTCCGCCCTTAATGCCCATGCATGTTTTGCTAAAAATGCCTTGTTCGTGCTCTTCATAGATCTGAGGCCAAGTCCTTCATCTTCTTTAAATTTTGATGCATGGCGAATGGCGGCAAAGATTGAAGAAGCGATGGATCGCCGTAAAGGTTCGATACAATTTTAAATGTAACTTCTGCGTTCGGAGTCAAAATCAGGCAAGGCCGGATGCGTTGGAACCGTCTCGAAAAATAGATGAAAGTTATTGCTAAAATAGGGATTTGAGGTCCGTTTCGTCATTTGAGGTCGTTTAAGGTCTCAAGACGCCAAGTTACTGTTTTTGAGTGTTTTCCGATTTTCTTTTTATTTTGAAAATAATTCTGAATTTCACTTTTTTACTCTTCCGGGATTCATTTTAGTATTTAAAGATCTCTTGTATTCTTCAGATTTTTTATCTTCCATAATACTATTTTTCAAGATTATTTTTTCGCTGGTGGATTCCAAAACCAAAACCTAGGGTTTGTGCTTGCAGACCTTAATTGTTCTTCAAGATTCGTGCTTGTGGATCTCTTGATATTCTGACTGCGTCAAATTTAGTCACCATTTTCAAAGCTATTAAATGAATTCTTCTTCCATCTACATCTCTTCCCCCACATAGATGCAGTTGTCATTTCATCCAACTTCTTTAGGATGCTATTTGGAATACGGAATATACCCAAATGGTATATGGAAGCTGATGATAATACATGTTTTGCCAACGTGATTCTTCCAGCCAGGTAAAGCTTTTTGGATTTTCAAGAAGCAAACTTGTCTTTGAACTTCTGAATACGAGTGGAAAAAAATTGCTTTTTCCCGGCCCTTAGTATGATATTCATTCCCAAGTATTTTCTTCCTATCCATGTGCCATGAATGTTCACTGTGTACCTTGTGTATTCTTGCATTTGTCCAGGGGTGTCAGGGATAATATATATCCAACATTTGACGAAATTAAGTCTCTAACCTGAGAATCAGGCATAGAAATCACTATTTTTTTCCAGATCATTAACCGCTTGGTATATACACCTTGTGAAAGTAAGCAATCATCAACGTACATGAGATGATATCAGTGAGGTGCTCCTCTTAATATTTGTACTATGAGATTTTGATTTCCTCGCAGTTTAGTTTCCATCCGTGAAGACAAGTGCTACTGAGTGATTATGAAGAAATAGGGAGAGAGCGAGCATCCTTGTCCGAGTCCTATGTTGGGTGCAAAGAAATTGGATTTTCTACCATTGCCACCACTTAATATGTGACCAATTGTGAACACTGCATGATTAAATCTACCCAGTTTGAGGGGAAGCACATTGTTGTTAGTGCTTTCTCCAAAAACTCAATGAGACTCTATCATATGCCTTACTCATATCCAACTTTATTGCAGCATAACCTTGACCAATAATCTTCATTTTCCTCATGTAATCAATTATTTCATGTGCCAACTGAATACTTTCAATGATATTTCTTCCTGGCAAAAAATCATTCTGACTAATATCTATCATATCGGCAATATGTTTCTTCATCCTCAAGGGAAGTATTTTAGTTAAGACTTTATACTTGACGTTGCATAAGGACATTGACTTGAAATCACCTGGTTCCAATGATACCTTTTTCAGATTAATATGATTTGAGTTCTATTCCAGGTATTCCGGAAATGCTCTCCATTCAGGATTTTCAATATAGCTTGGGATACACCATTACCTATTGTCTGCTAATACTTCTGGTAGAACCCCTCTAGTAAACCATCCTCTCTAGGTGCTTTCTAGGGACTTATCTCTTTAATAGCATTCCATACTTCTTCTCTAGTGAATGGTTCGTGAAGTTCTTATACCCGTATTGGAGATAATCTTTTAGCATTTACCTGTATATATTGCTGCTATGATATGTCTCCTCGTGAACCCGGTGGATACCATTGAGGTTGAACAAATACTAATTTGATGTGATCAGTAATAATATTCTTAACTTTGTCTGGATCAGTAATTCATTCCCTGATGGAGATAATATGCCTTGTATAAAGTTCTTGCACCTTTTCTTTGCTGCCCATCTATGATATAAGGTTACATGCTATGCAGAGATGTCATGATATTTGTCGCTCGGCACAAACACAACACGAAAGCTAGACCAAACACGACATGAAGGCCATACCAAAGGAGAAAATGGGATACAAGCACGGGGAATTAGCCACGATGGACACATTAAAACATCTCCAACAAAGCAAGCACAGAATGGAGGAAATTACAATGGAGAATCATAGAAATGAATGGATCATACATCCACCAGTCTCTGGAACCAAATAGACGACAGATTCGCAGCCCGTTATCCGTGAGCAAGAAGTCAGCAAAGCTAAGCAGCTAGAGATCTCAAAATCCACCAAGCGATATCTTAATTAAACCAAGTAACATGATGAACAAAGGAAAGACACACCCAGGTCGCAGCTGCATCCTTAACCAACAACTTTGAATAAATTAAGGTATGCTCACTAAAGATACACCCCTTACACAACAACAACCTCATTCAATTTGATACAATATATAAATTACCACTATAATCCCCCACATATCGGAAGATGTAGATATAGGTAGCGTTTAGTCACATTAATAGGCACGCTAAGCGTGTTGGTATCAAACAACATTATATTTGTATCAGGATCCAAATTATTACATTGAAGCCCAAAGATTAAACATCAAGGTCCAAACAACACCAGGTTGTGCAAACCTGAATTAGAATAGTCAGAAATTGATTGATAACCCAAAAATCTTATAGATCAATCAGAAAAATAAAACATCCGCTGGATAAAAAATAGAATCACAAGTTTAGTCATCCAGTCATTAGTTTTTCAATTTGCCCTAATTTCCACATTCTCAGTTTTCTCCTCTAGTCTACGAACGCAACGACAATGCATGGTCCTGCAGTGGGAACGAAGTGGAGTGGACAATTTTGTGGAGCCAATGAGTTCAAGTAAATGGTGCGATCAATTTTTGGGTTTACAACGTCGTTACTGTCAAAATTATACGGAGATTAGCGGAAGAAGGAGTGGAGCTTTGACTGAGAGATGTAGAAGAGGAGAAGGTGGTCGGATGCACGCGAAAGGAAAATGGGGTTTAGGGCTAGAAAGATCCAATAATTTGCATAAGACGCTTAAAGTTCCGCACATTTAAAAATAGATCTTGAGCCACAAATAATTATATATTGATCCTAAATTTAATATCTCGTATTTTGTATCTTCATTATTCTTAATTATACACGTAATCTTACCATGGAACATGCTCGAAAGATACATTCATTTGATTTGTTATGTACTCCATCTGTTTCATTGGATGTGTCACACTTTCATTTTTTGGTTTTTTTTTGATTTGGCACATTTTCCTTTTATAGCAAGATTCCTTTAATTTCATCCACTCATTCTAATTTTCCCTTTCTAAATTCAATTTCATCCACTCATCTCATTCACCTAAATCCAAACACATAAGTTTAAGGTGTCACATCCAACGAAACGGAATTAGTACTGATAACTTTGAAACATGAAATGTAAGAGCTTTTGACCAAGTTTCTCTCTTTAATAGATTAATCAAAACCACATACTCTCGTCCTTCTATACGTGAATTACTTTCCTATTCATCAATAAAATTGATATTATTTGAATTGTAAGAATTTATAGATATATAAATATTAAATTATCGTGTGAGATATTATTACATTCATCGTAATAAATATTTTTACAATATCAATTTTTTATAATTTATTGCTATACATAATATAAGATATTGAAATTATAAAATCATCGAAAAATAGGAAGTAAGACACACTTAGAAATACATAATACTATTTTTCTAATGAAATTAAGTTGTTGCACAAAAAAAATGAAGTTAAGATGAATCAAAATGGTAATGGATCCATACATGTTTTCTCTTCAATTCAAAATCTTCGCCACTAGAGCTGCTATAGAATGATACGCCACATTGCATTAAATGGGGGAAGAAAAAGACCCCATATTATTATTATTATTATATTTATACAACACATAAACTCCATGAAAGGAGAGAGACATTCAAAACATTTTTTCTAAAAACAACATAAGTTTGCACCAGACCACTTATTCCAATATAAAAAACATCTTATGCTCAACAAAGTTTCCTAGGAACATAATATACACAGCCTTTTTTCATTCATTACATATCACCAGAAGGTGGATGAAACCGTTGCAGAATGATAGACGAATACAGCACTAAAAAGTTGAAGTAAATCATGAGAAGTAAATCATGAGAGAAGAAACGTTATCACCGCTGCTTTACCGAGCCAAACAGTTCCTCAAAAGTACGTTTTGGAGCTTCAGCACGAGCAACTATCTCCACCACCTTGTAATTGGATTCCGGATGCAACAGTGCCTCAACAGCAACTTCAGCTACCTGATCTCTGGAAATGGAACCTTCAAAGAGAGTATCCTGAAGCATAGATCCGCCATTCAGATTGGAAACAAAACAGTAACTATATGGTCAAAATGCTTACAGCTCAAAGTCGGACCTCTGGTTCCATTACTATATTTCCTGTAGGTGGATCATTTTTTAACCCACCAGGTCTTATGATTGTGTAGTTGATTCCTGATTTCTTGATGTATTGCTCTGCCTGAAGCTTTGCTATCAGTACGAGCCCAAAGACGTTAAGAATAATATATGTGGGGTTTAACAATTGTCCCATGGCAGCTCCATTTACTAAAATCGAACTAATAAGGATAAATCTATTTATATCACGTTTCTGGCATGCTTCAACAAGGTTTACTGTGCCGAAATTGTCAACCTGCAGAATAAGACTAAACTCTTTCAGAATAAGACCCATCCATCAAAGATTTTCATCATGCAAACATCAGCATGTAAAGGGTGGAAGCACTTTAATTCACATGTAATGGAACAGTCCATCAGAAAAACAATCAGTGCTTCTGAATTGACTGAATGCACTTCAACATAACCACTGCAGAGTGGATCATGTCACTCTGTACTAGCAGGAAGTGAATAAGCCTAGCATAAGAAATTTCTCAGGCAATGAAACACATCAAAAAGGACAGTCCGCCTAATTTATGCTGCAATTAGGGATATTGGACACAAGGATAGGACGAAATGAAGTTACTATGATTCCTATGTAGAGTTTTACCCAGAATACTCCAGACCATATGATTAGGTTTTACGGGAACTGTAGTTCATCTAAATTCTGTTAAAAATAATCTGTGACAAGGGAGACAGAGGTACCTAAAGTAATTGAAATGAGTTTGCACGTCCCACAATCTAGAGCTTTATGCTTAGATTCAAAATCTTTCAAATTCGCAAGTGTGACCGTCTTGTTGATAAATTACACCAGCTACTTCTGCTCAATAATTTCATTACTACACATAAGCTGCTCAAACCCATTCCAGCTATAAATCACAATAAACATATTTCCCGATGTTTTGAGTTGAGCATCTGGGTACAGCGAAAGTAGTCCTAGTATTTAGTTGTACCCTTAATCCTACTAAGAACTATTATTCCTGGACCACAAACTGCATGACGCTCATAATGAATCACAGGCATTCCTATTTTACAGATGATAAAAACACATGCAGCCAATAGCAAGATATACTGGGGATCCCGCATCAATGCATATAACCTTAGATCCTTCGTATAACTAAGAATTGTTAAGTGAAGTTTTCCAGAATCTTATATAATTTTTATGATAAGATGGCGATGTGGGATAGTTTTAGTAAAGCCATGTATCTGATGGCGGGCTAACTATCGAAAAAGCTAAACAACAATATGTGAAGGTCTGTCTGTAGGATCACAAGTCACAATGAGCATCAGTCATTTGAATCGACGGGGTGCTAAAAACAAGATGCGGCATTATTCTAGTTTTCAGCTCCAGGAAAAAGGTGGCATAACAGAAACAGATGGAGTAGAATCCAATCAATAATCAATTAACGGAGCACATTGGTAAACCTAATAAGTAGTAAATACCATACCAGATAGACAGACACCTATGTAATAACAGACATGGCGACTCATAAAAACCAAAAAATAAATGACTCAGGGAGTCTTAGACAAAACCTTCCATGGTGACAGTAAATCCCAGGAAGGGCGAAAGCCGGTCGAACAAACAACAGCATCAGTATCATCACCAATGGCATCAGCTAGTTTGGTTGAACCATCAGTGACATCTGCTTTGACCTGTGGATGAACAAGTAGCAGCTTACCTAAACCAGCACTTTTCAGTGACAAACTTATCTACTCCCTCCGATTTCCTAACGTTACTCCTACTTTTGGGCATTTTTTTTAACAAAGAGTGAAATGAATGGTGAGCATTGCATTGAAAATATAAAAAGTAAATTGAGTGGATGAAACAATCTAGGATTTGCCAAATATGGAAATGAGCCGATATAAAAACAACCAACCCAAAATGGAAAGGAGTTCAATGTTAAGAAACCAGGCTCAGACCGTACGAAATATTGGAGAATTTACGGACTCACAAATTGAAGATGAGGGTTATTTCCAGGGAATGTCGTCTTGGCCTTGTCAATGTCCCGGACACCAGCCTTGACTGCAAAGCCTCTAGCCAACAGCTGCTCAACTATCCTCTTTCCGGTGCTTCCAGTGGCCCCAGCAACAAAGATTTTCTTCTTTCCCCCTTCGCCTTCAGCATTTTCTTTCACCTCACTCCTGTCCTATCACAACAATTGCAGATTGCATTAGATCCGAGCATGCTACAGACTATTTTCCCCAGGTTAATGGGAATTGGAATATTCCAGTACCATTGACGCTTTGAGGCAAGAAGAACGAGGTTCGGAACGGGAGAATGATGTGGTGCCAGTAGTGAAGGATAAGGAATGAAATAGAGAGGATCTGAGGAAAGATATGGCCATTGTTTATTTACCACTTTTCTTTGCACATACTGAGTTCAATTAGCGGCCACACACGTCTTCTGAACTTAGCACTTACGTATCACGGCGCTGAGCACCTCTGTGCCGTCAATTTGGCGTGACAATTACTAATTCCCTCCCTTAAAGATATATTTGACCATTAATAACTTTTCACTTATATTAATATTATGTAAAATTTTAATATTTGAAAAATGCATGCTACATATAATTCAACGATAACTTACATGGTAATATTACTATATATATGCTACATGAAATTTATGATCAAATGTATCTTGGAAAAAGTTGATTGAAAAGTGTCAATTTTAGATGAACCGTGGAAGTTGCACCTTCCTTTCATTTACAACTCTCTCACACTATTTTACCCATGTGTAGATATTCCCTCCGGATTGTTCTTTTTTTCTAATTTTATTTTAGTGACACCTTGACCAAAAGAGTGCGAACTCTTGGAAGAATATTTTTCCATAAGTTATGAAAATCTCAAACTTCAAACTGTAAATTAAAAATTAAAAATTAAAAATAAAAATTTTGAATTGCATTATTCGGGTCATAGACTTATAACTACTGCACATTGCATCATACATTTTTAATATTGCAACTAAAACTTTTTACCTTTCTATAATTTTAATTAAACTTCATCTTTCCATAAAACTATGGAAAGACCTTCTTTCCCAAAATTTACCTAAACAAAAATAGATATCCTATCCGAATTCTTTTTATAATTCACATATTCCATCCGTCACGCACAATTATTTTTAATCTCTCTTTTATGCAGTGAGCTCAATCTAAAAATTGTTGAATTTAAGATATTATTTTTTTACTCTCTCACATACATATTTTTGTCATTTAAAGTAATTTAAAAATTGTGTCATTATTATTTTTTAAATCAGAATTGTGTCATTATTTTTATTTAAATCAAAATTGTGTCATTATTGTTGTGATAGATGAAAAAGAAAATTGTGTCATTTTATATGGGACAAAGTGTTTTTCTTTTAAAATTATTTTTATTTGATTGATATTTTTTAAATATGACTAGGACTCAGGCCCGCACCGTGCGCTGGCTGTCGAGAACGCCAAACATATTCGGTTGAATTTTCCCAAAAATTATGTTCAGCTGAAGTTTCTCTCCTTACTAAAATGATGTTCAGTTGAAGCTTCTCCTTCCTTACAAGAAGCATGTTGTTGTTGTCGACTCATACACGATGTTTTCGACACTCCATTGGTATACATCGTCATTGAGAAACTGTGAAGTTCCTATCTTTACAATTGCAATCTTGATTCTATGTTATTTGTTTGAATACTGGCATGTAAGTGAGTAAGCTATTTTGTAATTGAATGAAGAAGCGGTGGATAAAACTACAAGGTCTTGATTAGGGAAATGGAGGGATTTGCATCTTCGGTGGACCTCTGATTCTTGCTCTTCAGATGGTCGATGAAATGACTGGGTAATGTAAGTGGTTAGTGGTCACGTATGTGTTAGTTTTTTATTTTTTGCGCATAGAAGTATGTTGCTTATACTGTAAAGTGTGGATGTTAAATGTTGGTTGACTGCTTCTAAAATTCATTTGAAGAGACATAATATGTATGTGGTAAATTGGAAAAAAAGATGAAATTAAACTTGAAAGAAATTGAAAATATAATCTGGACTTGGTTAGTATTGCTATTAGTAATGAATTATCTTTTTTATGTTCATCATGAAAGGAACGAGGAAAGATCGCAGAATTAGTTTGCATTCAAATTCACAACAGATTCAGCGCAAACAACTGAAATAAGGTATAACTGCTCTTACGAAAATCCAAAATGTTAATCACTTACAGCCCTGTTGAAGGATGTCGTCCTAACTTCTAAGTTGTGGTTTAAGCTAAGTGTGTCATTATATGTTCTGATGTGTACGGTTGAATTTACCTTTCAGTTTTTTTAAATTCTATTTTTTCATCCCTTTTTATCCTTGTTGTGGTTTAGTAATGTAATGTGTAATTGATAGGAAAGCGGATAAAGCAGATCGTAATAAGCTGATTACCGAATCAGTGAGTATTGAAGGCAAAATGGAAAAGTCGATTGGTCTACTTATATGTATGGTGAAAGGCCTGTTTTAACCCATTTTGTAGGTATGTTTCTACTTTGTTAGTATTTACAGTTATGGTCTTCGTGGTGGAAAACATTTTTCTGATTTACACGCTTATTGTATTTTTAGTTGTGTTCAGCAATTGGAATATGCTTACATGGTGACAAATATATTAAATTCGAAAGGGAATTCGTTAGAGAAAAGAACATAAGGAAAAAACAATGTATGGTTGGTGTGTAACAGATAGGTTACTTGTAATAGTCTATTAAGTTCGGGTTAGGTATTTTTCATAACAACTTATGTGATTATGTTTTAACTGATACAGAGAAAGTAACATTTGGTGATGTATAGAGAGATTACAATATTTGCTCAGCGATTTACATTTTGGGTGGGTGCAACAACTTACATGCAAAAAAGAGAAGGAATCTATGTTACTGTAATAGGATTTTCAAAATTAAGAATGTGGAATGAGTGAAATAAATGATGGGAAAATGACAATGGTAAGAAACATTAGGACCGCGGAGTGAAGTGTCTGTATGTTGTACGTTTTAAGATTGTAAAATACATTTGAAGAAGGAATCAGAGGGTGTCTAATTATTTGAGTGTAGCACCTGAATGTATCTCTTTATAAACCACATTTCTTTTATTGTTTTCAACAGAACTACTAGTTTTCTGTTGTGCGATTAGTAATTTTACGTTTTCAGAAGGTTTACCTCGGAAAAGAGCTATGTATAATTCTCCATGTGAGAAAACATGTTCTTTTAAGTATAATCCAACGTATTCTAATGCTTGGCCTTGGGCTTTGTTTATTGTTAATGCAAAACATAATCGGACTAGAAACTGTATTCTCCTAAATGGTATAAATGTATCTTCGTCAGAAGCTTTGATGGGAATGTGTGGTATGAAAACTTCTTTCCCTGCATGTGAACCGAAGGATATTCTACCATGGATAATATTTTTTGTGATTTTTATGCATGTCAAGCGTGTTCCATTACATAGACCATCTGTTGGATTCAAATTCTGTAAAAGCATTATTGGACAATTTTCTTGGTCAACTTAAAGAATTACAAGTTTGGAGCAAGTCTTCGTAATCTGGTTGGTTTTTTATGTCAATGGTTTCGTTGATGTTGGAAAAAAATTCAGTACCAAGGAATCTTCGGATCATAATTTCATTCATTTGATCAACGTACTCATTTGTTGTTGTTAAGAGTGCTCTATTCGTAACTGAGTCGAGGTCAGTTAGGAATATGTTTAGGCTAGGAGAAACAAAGTTGACGAGTGATTCATGTGGGTCCGAATTTTCTTCTGTTTGTAGTACAATGTCATCTGACAATATGATTCTATCATCATTGAAAGTAGGTTCTTCTCCGTCACCAACTCTTTGCAATAAATTGTTGTAAGAAGGATCAAGGCGAGCTCTTATATTGACTGATAATTTTAGGTGTTCAAATGTTGATCATAATTGTGCCATGACTAATGTTGAAGAAATACAATCTTCTTTATCTCCTTTTTGGACAACTAGTAGTGTTTGGCAAAAATACCTCCAAATACAATAACTTTACCTCCAAATGGAAGATTAGATTCCATTAAATCTTTGAACACTTTGTCTAATGATTCTATAATATTCTGTTTAGTTATGGTAACTTCATCCCAAATAATTAGTTTAGCTTCTTTTATTAATCAGGCAGTCCCACTCTACTTATTTATATTGCATGTATTTTCTACACTGTTTTTTACTGGTATTTTGAATTTTAAATGTGTCATTCGACCTCCTGGTAGAATGGAGGATGCAACCACTGAAGTAGTTGTTGCTAATGCTATACCTCATTTAGATCTAATATTTGCTAATAATACTTTATTAAAAAATGTTTTACCAGATTCATTATTTGTTATACGAACAATTAATTTGTCAAAAGGTTTTTTTTATCAAGGTTAAGCAATTATTCTGCAGCTAGGCCCTCTTCTGAAACAATGATTGTTTGTTCAACAAAAATCTCTTCACTTTTTTGATGTTGTTCAAAAATAGAAGAATCTAAAGGATGGAAATTGTAATCACTGATACTTTTTCCCATGGCTTTTAAATGACTGTGAATTTGTTGGAGCACTTTAAAATGTACTTATTGTTTTGATTAGTTTTTGTTCCTTGCAATATATTCTGAAAATAAATTTTGAAATATATTTCATAACCTTTTTGGATTGTTAACAATTTTATGAACCAGTAATGTTGCAAAAAGATGTCTCAGTGATGAAGGCATTTGGAATGCGGCACTTTCATTTAATGCATTTTCAGTCATATTGTCTGAATGTAATAATCCTATTTTTTCACAAGGTTCTCTGTAAGAGGTCAATACTATTCCATTGTAGGATTTAAGGTTGTTGAATGATCTTGGACCGCAAACATACATTAGTAAAGTTTGTAGGTAGTACCTCTCTCCTTCTGTAGGGTGTGCGGAATATAGACGACCAATCATTTTGCCTTTTTTCGTTTAGTCCAAAAAAATTCCCTTGAGTTCCAAACGAAATATTCTGGGAAATCTCTGTATAAACAATTGAGATTTTCTGCTCTAGAGTTAGTTAGGTTCATTTTAAAGAATTTTGTCAACATTGTATTTGACAAGTTTTCTTTGTTGACTATTTCCTGTAATGATGGGCTTTCATGAAATGATAACGATTGGTGGTTTTCTATATGCACTTGTAAGTTCATCACATGTGGATTCATTCTATTTAAATCAAAACTAAAAATATGCCAAAGTGCTTCTGGAGCGCATACCCAACGTGCTGATTGAATTTTAAAAATTTCATTAATAACATTGTCGTCTTCTTTGGCTATTAAAGTGTATTGGATTCTGTCATGGCTTTGTATATGTATTTATATAAATATTTGACAACTTGAATTTTAGAGCAAACTTCAATGTTAATATGACAGTCATATTTGAAAAGTAAACAAAGATTATATGAAATTACCCATCGGTTTTCTAGTAAATGACTGCACACTTCTTCCGTTGAACCATTATCTCTCCTCGTATAAATTAGGTATGAGTTCCTTGAATGTTGTGTATATTCAGAAAATGACTTAGGATATTAGTTCTTGCATGGGCTGTTTATATTCAGCGCTTCGTATGGGCCGTGAATTATATGTTTCAAAACTAAAAAATAAAGATGGGGATATTTTCTCCTGTCAAGTAATTCAACTGAGACAAACTGATCATATTGCTCGGGGGAAAGAAGTTTGAAACTATCTTTTAGAATGATTAAAAAATGGGCATGAGGAAGACCTCTTTTCTGGAATTCAATAACATAGGTGTAAGCTGCGACTTTTCCAAATAAATGTTTATCGATAATGTCTTCTTTAAGCATTTTTCAATTTGGTGTGAAAGATTGTTGTTATTAAGTCAGGTCTATTCTGTCCTTCTTCATGGTCATGTAATTGTTCTTTTATTGCAGGCCAGGTGAGGTTACACGTCATAGTTAAGAAAATATCAGGTTTACCATATTTTTGTATGAGAGTCATTGCATCCAAGTATCATTTTTCCATGTCTCTAAGACCTCCAATGAATGACGGTGATAGTATAATTCTTTCACCAACTTGAGAACTAGTAGTTTATCCTGGTGATATACTATCTAAAAGACCTTGGTAAAGTTCAGCTCTTGTGCAACTTTGCTGGTGAGCGAGAAATTCCAACCTTGCTGTCTCTATCTTTACATATGCGTTTACACTGAACTGCTGAAGTAGTCTTCCTATGTAACAAATATGATTTATCATCTTCTCTTAGTTGAAATTTATAAGCGTAATACTCGCTGCAATGTTACAACTTCTTCTTTCGATTGATCATCTATAAGTGCTGCAACAATATAAACAAATATATGGTTGAAAAAAATGGAAGTTAACAATGTACACTATACATATAAGAAAATTAGGCGACAACTGTACCTCTTTCTTCTGTATGTAAAATGTTTCTTGGTGTTATTTCTGTTTGGAAATTAACTATGGTTTCCCCCTCGCATGTTTGTTAAGTGTGTCTATTTCTAGTAGATGGCTTAATTTTCTTTATTCCTGCATGCCATCCTATTTCACCTTCTGTGAAAATAAGTGGGTACTGAAGAGGATCATAACAACTGAAATAGTGTTTAATTGTTTGTTTTCTACCCTCTTTAGTAAGACATGTATATCCCTAGATGAATTGCCACACGTACCATCTGTTTCATTCCACATAGCACCAACTTGGGATATCGTTAGACAATTAAGATTTTTTGGTCTAATCCTTAATTTCTGTGAAGGTAAATCTTGAATTCATCAATGTCATTAATGTAAGTCAAACTCTTCAAAAATCTAGCATATGGATTGTGGTCTAAAACATTTTGTAATTGTTTTACAATTGATTCTCTAAATTTGCTAGAGATAGCCATTCGGTTTGCAATTTCATTTTCTGTGTCGAATTTTTTTTGTACATTTTCAATCTTGTTTCCCTCAGCGGGTATTAATTTATTCATGTAATGTTAAATCTACCCTTGAGCTCTGAACGTATAGACACCCTTGTCCCTTTCGATTAGATTTTTATTGTAATTTGCACTGAAAGATGTGTGTAGGCAATTGTTGACCAAGCTCTTTGGCTACTGCAGAAAATGTTAACAGTAATAGAGGAAGAAAAAAAATCATTCACAAAGTATTTTCGACAGAATTCCAAATAGACCAATCAGACTACCTAGAACACCAACCTGTTCATATTTCAATGCAATAAAATTCAACTCAGAGCCACCGAATTTACATTGCACAAGAGGCTCAATAAAACTTACTAGCTCAGAAATGATGGAAAACCTCATGAAATTATGTACAACAAATAATCAGGAAGCAAATGAATTCAGACAATGCTTAAGAAGTTATAATAATATGTTCTCATTCACATCTTTCAACTAGTAGTCAGTATCTGTGTGTAGGCAATTGTTGTTTCGAGTTTGATTATTCATTTAGAGCATGTTGCATCTGTAATGTTACCAGTGGGTGGAGATGATCCACCAACGGTTTCAGCTTGGTCAACTAGTAGTCAGTATCTGTGTGTAGGCAATTGTTGTTTCAAGTTTGATTATTCATTTAGAGCATGTTGCATCTGTAATGTTACCAGTGGGTGGAGATGATCCACCAACGGTTTCAGATATAGTGGAAAAGATTGGACATGTCTAAGTAGGTTGAAGTTATTTTGCTCTTTTATGATCAACAATTTTTTTACGTACATCGTTGATTCTCTCTCTTTTTTCACGAGAAATGTGTTGGGATTTTTTTTTCTGTGAAGGGAAAAAATTGTTATGTTCTTCAGATGGTAGGCTTCTATTTGGGCTGGAATGTATACCTGAATACATATTATAAAATTAAGAAAAACGTGTGTTCTTACAAGCATAAGGAAACAATTGTAATTTACAATTTTAGATACGTACACTGGTCATTTGTTAATAAATCTCCTCTGTTTGTATGTTGTATTGCATTATTTCCTCCCAAACATAGAGTATTAGACTTAATATTCCTTTTGGAAGAGGAAGTTATTGGTATCTTCCCTGCAAGGTAAACACACATTGAAATAAGCATTGCATGTAATATATTTGGTTTCATAATGTCACCTTATTGTACCAGTAAAATCGAAAAGGGGTTAAGTGAGGGGAAATTGAAAAAATATGTTACAATGGATACTAATTAAACTTTGTAAAAAATAACTGGTGACCTAATCTGACCTTTTTCCATGTGGAATTCATGATGTGGAATTAGATGGACATCATAATGAATGTAATTTGGTTGTTCCTTTTCTATGTGATACAAAGGTGGAGACCCTTTGTAGTCTTTGTCAGTTGCTAGTTGTTGAACCATGGAAATAGGTAGATGGTTATTAATTGTGTCCATAAAACAATCTGATTGTGGCATGGAACCATCTCCATGTTACCTTCCTTCGTTATTTGAAATTGGAGTGGCAGCACCAGTTATACTGAATGGCTTTTGTGTTGCTAGTTGCCTCTTGCGTTCAGCATATCTTTCTCAACGAAGGGCATTAATTTTGGTCCTTTTTACTGCAGGCATATCTTGATAACTACTCCTTCTTGAGGATCTTTTTCCATACTTTGTTCCATCAAATGAATTTGCACCGTGTATCATTTCTATTGTTGGAAAGAAAATAGAAAAATAATTATACGGTTGAGGGATGGAATAAGTTTAGAACATAAATAATTCACTCCTTAAGTGCTCTGGTTCCTTTTTTTCGGAAAAATTTCTCTCTCTAACAGTAAATGCTCCTGCTTCTCTCTTCGTCTCTGAATAACCAAATAGGCCCAAATCACTGTATAACGTATTCTAACGGTCTGAAATGGTCGATTAGAGTCAGAACCTCCCTTCGCCCATGGCGGCGCCACCGCCTAGCCGCGGCGGAAAAACACCTTCTATGAGCTTTGCGCAAGCTGTAAGTAGTCGCCCACCTCCTCTTCACACTTCTCTGCCCACTACCAACATCGATAATCCTATCACTCACTACAAGGGGGAAATTGCATATATCGTAACCAGGCAGCAGGCCGACGACCTTTCCTCACACTATGAAAAAGCTTTGATCGGAAAGTTTCCGCGAGGAAAACCCTCCATGGCCAATCTAAACGCTGCCTTTAAATCGGCTGATTTCAAAGGAAACTTCCAATTGGGATCGATTGATTATAGGCACGTTTTGATTCGGTTTCAGGATGACGAAGACTACCAGAGATGCTGGCTAAAGGCTAACTGGAACTTCGGGGGATTCAATATGAAGGTGCTCAAATGGACTAGGGATTTTTCCCCCGCTGCTGAATCAGCCATTGTTCCGGTGTGGGTGCTCATCAGGAACATCCCTTTCTTCTTTTATAACACTACTACGGTGGCAGGTATGGCTAGTCAGATAGGTAAATTCATAAAGATGGATGCCGCCACCATGTCCCTGTCCAGGCCGTCAGTTGTCAAAGTTTGTGTGGAGGTTGATCTCCGTAAAAAATTGCCTTCATCTATTAGAATCGGGGTAGATGAGGAACATATTGACAAATTTCCTATAGAATATGAAAACTTGCCTTCTTATTGTTCTAACTGTAAGGTGTTAGGACATGATGATCGTACTTGTAGAAATCTACACCCTGAACTTAGAATTAAGGGGAGGACTAATACTATTAATCAAAAGCCTTCTAGCGATGAGCCCTGCCCTCTTTCTGATGTTACTACCAGCATTAAAGATCATGGTCATGGTCCTTCACCTACTAGGTCAGGACCTTCTGGTCTTACTATCAAGGAAAAATCTATCACCAGCGCAGCACAGTCACACCCAACTATGAACCACAACAGGCTGCAACAGTTCATTCCTAAAGGGCAATCAGCTCTGTCACAGCTTCATATTGAAGATGATGTGCGGCCTGCGCAGAATCAAGAACAGGTAAGTAAAGGTAAGACGGTACTGAAAGATAGCTCTCTAGGTCAGGAGAATAGTGGTTCTCCGTTGTCTAAGCTCAATAATACACTGTCGGCTATTTCAGTTGTTAGGAATAGCTATGCTAAGGATGATTTGATGATACCTAAATCTGATGGGAGTTTCTCTCTTGATAAACTTGTAACTAATATCTTTCATTCCCAAGAAAAAAACAGAAACCGTTTTCTCCCACTCATTCAGGAGGTGGAAGATGAGCTCCAGAATTCAGATATAGATGATCACAGCTCATCATCCTCTGAGGAGGTGTTTCAGGACATTGTGCAGGAGAATACCCAGAGTTTTCCTTCGCCAATTCTGGGAGAGAATAGGTCACAGGTAAACACAGCTCAGGTATCTTCCCCTCTGTTATCCCCGGTTTGTTCGCCTGAGAAGCCAAAAAAGATTACTTTCTTCACTCAGTTAAATAAAATGATGAGTCCATCAGGTTTAGGTTCACATAAGGTTATGACTAGGGCTTCAACAAAGAGCAGTAATTCAACCCTTAAATGATTAGTACAAACTTAAAAATAAAATTTCTGGTATGGAATATTAGAGGGATGAATAGGGCCTTTCTGAGACTTTCTGATCTAATAAAATCTCACAAAGTTGATTTTTTATGCTTGATTGAACCCTGGCACAAAAAAGAAAAATGTGACTATTTTAGGAGAAAATTGCAGTTCTCAAACTGTTTATACTCTGATAACGGTAGGATTTGGATTATGTGGAACAATTGCTATAAGGTTAATCTTCTCTCTGATCATATGCAATTTCTTCAACTTCATATTTTTAGCCTTCAGCTTAACACTTCTTTTACAGCCTTCTTTGTATATGGACTTAGGACTGTTAATGGTAGAAAATTGCTGTGGAGGGATTTGTCTAATAAGACTCTAGATGATGCAGTATTAATTGGTGACTTTAATGCTATATCATCTATTACGGAGTATAAAGGTCCATCCACACCTTGTAGTATAAGTATGGATGATTTTAATGAGTTCATGGATTCTAATGCTCTCTATCAACTTAACACGGTAGGGAATAGCTTCACTTGGACTAATGCTAGAATTCATAAGCCTACTTTTGAAAAACTGGATAGGGGACTGTGTTCCAATCTGTGGAGTGCAAAATTTCCCCAGTCTTCTATTCAGGTTCTGAATAGAGGGTCTTCTGATCATTCCCCCTTACTGTTATCCATAGGTAGCACTCTCCCATCCACTCCTAGGTCTTTTAGGTTTATTAATGCCTGGTTCAATAGACTTGATTTTATGGACCTTATTAAGAATGATTGGAACCTTCATCTTGGTGAATCTGGTATGCTAGGTTTTTATTTGAAATTACAAAGACTTAAGAAGGTTATCAAGGAGTGGAATAAGGAATGCTTTGGTAATATTCACACTAATGTATCAGATGCTGAAGAAAAACTTAGGTTGGCTGAAATAGATTTTGATTCCAGTGGATCAATATCAGAGCTTATTAAATTAAAAGAGGCTAAGGCTGTGTTAACAAGGGCCCTAATAGAACAAAACAAATTCTGGAAGCAAAAATCCAGGATTCGTTGGTTAAAGGACGGTGATGATAATACCAGTTTTTTTCCATCATACTGTTAAGGAGAGACAATCAAGACTGAGTATTACTAAGATCAAAAGCTCTAATGAAATCTGGTTAGACAACAATGCTGACATCGAAACTGAAGCTGTGAATTATTTTCAATCCCTCCTGACAGAACCACAGTCAACAGCCAATGGTGATTTTTATAATCATTTTCTTAGCCAGATACCTAGAGTAGTGACTGAAGAAGAAAATTCTGAGCTATCTAAGCCGGTTGATATGCAAGAGCTAAAGAATGTCGTTTTCAATCTCAATAAAAACAGCAGTCCTGGCCCTGATGGCTTTACTCCTAAATTTTACACTAAGTGTTGGGAAATTATAAAGGTTGATTTGTTGAGGGCAGTCAATGATTTCCTTTCTGATTCTGATATTCCAAGAGGTATTGCTGCCTCATGGATTACTATAATCCCAAAGATAAATCCCCCTTCTTCTTTTAATGATTTCAGGCCAATCAGCTTATCCAATGTTATTAATAAGGTTTTCTCTAAGGTATTAATGGATAGGTTGAAATGTTTAATGCCTAAACTAATATCTCCGCAGCAGACAGCATTCATGAGAGGCAGAGACATATCGGATAACGTGATTTACCTTAAGGAAATGGTTAGATTCTTGGATAATAAGGCTGGATCACCTAACTGTATCATTAAAATGGACTTAATGAAGGCTTTCGATAGGGTAAATTGGGCATTCCTTAACAGCATACTCCTTAAATTTGGCTTCCATGGTAAAACTGTCCATTGCATCATGAAGAATATAAGCCAATCCTGGTTCTCCATTTTGATTAATGGCAAACCTGTAGGTTTTTTTAAAGCTTCTAGAGGTATTAAGCAAGGAGATCCCCTTTCTCCTTTCTTATTTAATATCTTTAGTGAATCCTTTAGTAGAAGTCTTTCCTTTGTATTCCAAACGGGTAAGTTGAGATATTTTGACCTCCCACCGAGGGCTATTAACACCTCCCACTTGAGCTATGCAGATGATACAATCATCTTCATTAAAGCTACGGAAATGAGTCTGATAAGACTAAAGGCTTTTCTGGCAGTTTTCGAACAAACAACTGGCCAGAAGATATCCTATGCTAAGTCTGACTTTTATTTATCAAAACATGCTTCTGTGGCTCAGGTTAGAAAAGTTAAAAGCATCCTACAAATGAAGGAGGGAATTTTTCCTTTTCAGTACCTAGGATGTCCAATTTACAGTGGGAGAACTCTGAAAACTCATTTCTTACCTGTGATTGAACAAATTGATAAAAAATTGTCTAACTGGAAGAATAGGTGGCTTTCTAATGGAGGTAAACTGACACTCATTAAAGCTTGCATATACTCCATACCACAACACATCTGGAGTGTTATGAAACCTCCTCAAACGGTAGTCAAGAAACTGGAAAGACTGCTATCCTCATTTTTTTGGGGAGATACAGATTTAGGGAGGAAAAAGGTGTGGAGAAAATGGCATCATCTGGCTTTCTCTACGGACCAAAATGGTTTAGGTTTTAGATCATTTAATACCATTATTGGAGCTTGCTCGCTTAAACTCTGGTGGAAATATCAGATAGGTGAAGCTTTGTGGTCTCAGTTCATATGTTCAATCCCTCCTTCAGCTAGAACTTCTCAAAATTGGAAGAGAATCATATCAGTTAATGAAGTGGCTGAGGTTAATACTAGGGTTATTGTTGGTAAAGGGTTATGTAACTTCTGGACTTCTAACTGGACTGGCCATGGTCCTCTCATTGATAAGTGCAACCAAGAACTTACATTGATTCCGTCAACCATTACTGTACAGGACTTCAATGAGAATAAAGCTTTGTTCCTCCCTTCTATTTCATCATTTATCTCTACTGATTTGGTATTAATATTGCAGGAATCCCAACTCCACAATCACAGAGATGACAGACTAATCTGGAAAGCTCATCCACAAGGTAAGTTCTCTTTCAGTTCGGCTTACACTGTCCTCGCACATAATAGAAACACTTCTATCTCTCTTCACAAAATATGGAACCCGAGAATTCAGAAAAAGGTTTCCATTTTTATGTGGAAGTTGCTTAATTCTTTCTTACCTTTTGATAATGTTCTCAAACTGATGGGTTTTCAAATAGCCTCTAAATGTATTAACTGCCATCATGTTGATCATATTGATCATTTCTTTAATAGCTGCCAATTTGCTAGAGACCTATGGAAAAAAGTCCATGTCATGCTGGAAATTAGGGACAGGGATTTTCAAAGTCTTTGGGAAAGACTTTCTTTCTACCTATCTTACACGGGTCTATCTAATTTGCATACTTTCCT
>JAULKM010000006.1:12106832-12124070 GCA_032355605.1 Rubia tinctorum | reverse complement strand
TTATTATATATAGATTAATATATATTTACGGTCAAAGTTTATGAAATTTGACTTTGAAAAAGCAAAGTGGTCAATTCTGTTGGGACGAAGAAAACTTTAGTAGTTACTTATGCTAGTGGTATATAAAAAATTGATATTTAAAAAATAAATGATGCAAGAAATCTAACAGTATTTCAATTTATGCCTATTAGGGGTTGCAAATGTGCGGACGTGTCAAATACGAGTTGGGTAAAAAGGTAATTAAAAAATATGGGTATGGCCCATTTCGACCTATTTTTTTATGGGTTAAAAAATAGGTCGGGCTGAGTTGAAACCCGCTCAACTTGCGGGTTGAAAATCATTCAACCCACGGGTAAAAAATGGGTAAACCTGCGGGTTTCAACCCATATATGAGCCCAAATGGGTTTATGTACCAACTCATATGGATAAAATCCGTGTGTTTCAACCCATATATTGACGCATATGGGTTTATAAACCAACCCATATGGATAAACCAACAAGTTTCAACCTATATAGGTAAATCCGCAGTCAACACACAAACCCAACCTATTCGACCCATATTTTTCAACTACTCATTTGGCTGATTACCCATTTCACTCATTACCCATTTTACCTATATCCATTCGGGTTTAAAATTAGACAACCCGCTTGACCTGTGGGTTACGGGTCTATTTTGTCACCCCTAATGCTTATTTACTAATTGAAATTTATAGTCAAATATGACTTGAAAATGTGGATAAAAAATGGTTTCAAATACAGTTGGAAGTACCATGTTATAAGAAAGTCATATCTTGTGTACTTATCTAATTTTTTAAATCCAAAACAAGTATTTATCTTTATGTTTTCATTCCATTCCCTATTCTTTTTCCTCCCACGCTACCATAATTTTCTTGTGCCACCGCCAGTCACTCAGACTAGACACCACCAAACATAAGTTCGCCTGTCATTTATTCGCCATCGTCAAAGCTCTGTCACCACACCATCAGAATTTGCATCCCATCGAACCATTCACTAGCTGCTCTCACACCACCTAACATCAACACGAATATCTTTGGCTCTGCCTTCAATTCCAGTCATGCGTTGACCATCGACTCTACTTTTGTGATTGGTTGTTTATCAGGGAACAAGCGCAGTTTCCAATTTGAGTTTTTCAATGGTGTTGCAGAGTTTTACGGGTGACTGGCAGAGACCTGTTTCCACATTCGCTTCATCATTATCAAAATAAAATTAATAAAAAGTTAATAACCTGAAATAATTAATATAGTTGGCAAGGGTTAAATCCAAGGAAATAATAATTATATCTCACAAGTAAAATTATTTCGTTTATATTGGTAACCCAATAGGGGGTTATGAAAGATTTTTTAATTAAAATAAATTAAATCAAGAATAATTAATAAAATTGAATCAATAATTGGTGTATACCTTGCCCATGAGTTACAATCGTTGGCCTTCAGGCCCACCCCAAGGTTCAGGTACGAATCGGCGAAGACGGAACCTGGTCAACCACGAACCGAGAAATGAAGAATCATGTCTGAGAAAACTTAGCCACGAACCGAGAAATGCGGAATCACGTCCAAGCCTCAGCCACGAACTAAGATCATAACAACCACGATGCAACCACGATATAACCATGATACAACCCACAATATAAAACCCTAGTAATGCACAACCAGGACTACAATGTACTATAAATAAAAGGAGAACAACACTGACTTAGGTAAGTGATATTAAACTAGGAAATACCAATTCTTTGAAGGAAAGTATTGACTTGATCGTCAGAGTCCTTTCCCCTGAATCACTTCTGGGATTTGTCTTTCAGGTTCATAGTGATCCACAGTGAATATTAGTAATCTAGCCTAATCAGGAATACCACATCATTGGCGCCGTCTGTGGGGACGGGAATTTTTTTCTTTTTGAAGTCCTTCATTCCCTTCAGGGTAAACAATGGTGTTCACCAGAAGTGAAAGAAGCCAGAATCACCATACACCAGAATGAATTGTTGGGTGCAATAACAAAATGCATCCCAGTTAAGATCTAGCGCACATTCCCAGTAAAGAGAGGGAGCACAACAAAGAAGATACAGAGGATGATGAAGAAGAAGTTGAATCTCCTAACACAAATCAAAAAAAATGAGGGGAGAGCTTTTGCAGCTTTATTAGAAACCAATAGAGAGCATCTATACAATCAGTTCTTAGCCACTATCAAACCAAAATCCCCGAAAACAAATAAAAAATCAAGTGAAAGGCATGAGAGCCTTAATTACAAAGAAGTGTTAAGGGATATAGTGATAGACGATGATGCAGACAAGTCACCATTAGCACCGCATCTTTGTAATTTTAAGATGCCAAAGGATTTCAAGCTACCCTTGCATCTTAAAATCTATGATGGGACAACAGACCCCAAGGAATTCCCATTCCTATTGCAACAACATGCGATTTTGCAACACGAAAATTGAATTAGTTTGCAAAGATTTCCCTATCTTCTTATCTGGGAAAGCGATTACATGGTACGAGGACTTACCAATGGAAGTATTAGGTTTTAGCCATAGTTGTCATACTTGTTTTTGGGTAAAATCAAGCTCAATTTCACTTCCAGCAATTCATCACTGAAAACATGTCAATCAAAAGTTCCTTTGACAAAGCATAATAGCTAGACAAAGAAGAATAGCTAGGCTCCTTCTTGAACTTGATTCAACACTTTATTTTACTCATAAATCCATACATCCATTAAATTGAGCTTTACCATTCTGATACGTTGAACTCAGAAAACACAGCTTCATGCCTAATAATGCTAACAAGGTACCATACTTCTTATTACAATCAAATTAATTCCTCTAAGTATCTCTGGGTTTAAAATTTCATTCAGCCGCTTCTGCTCACAAAATCATTGGGTTCATCACCATCCTCCTGCTTGAAATCTCCATCCGCAATTTCTGAACCATCAACACCTAGATTTGCACTCCCATATCCAGGTGGTGATGAAATTCCGTCGGCACCAAAGCCACCAGTATTAGTTGTGAAAGAATGATTTCCCATGAAGAATAATGTATTGGTGACGAGAATAAATAGAGTATAAAAGGAAAGCTAGTCTAGTCAACAACTCTATCTAGAATCTAATCAAATCAATCAGATACTTGACTTATTCTAACACCCCCCCTCAAGCGAAGCGTCAGATGCTCGTCGACGCAGAGCTTGGATCTGAAGAACTCAAATAGCGGACAAGAGAGCCCTTTGGTGAAAATGTCCATAATCTGAAGAGAAGTAGGAACATGAGCAATGCACAACTTTACAGAAGCAACCAACTCTCAAACAAAGAGATAGTCAATGTCGATGTGCTTCACCTGCTTATGAGCAACTGGATTCTGAGCCAAGAAGATAGCGCTGCTATTGTAACATAACAGCAACGGAGAACCAGACAATGGAACTCGAAGATCTTGAAGCAAATGAGCCAGCCAAACAACCTCTGAAGTAGTGTTGGAAAGAGCACGATACTCAAACACGATGTTGAGACGAGAAACTGTCAACTGTTTCTTGGCGCTCCAGGAAACAAGATTCCCACCAAGAAAAAAACATGACATTAGGTAGATCAGTGATTCTCCAGACAACAGGCCCAATCGACATCAGAATACCCCAACACCTCAGGAGAACTAGCAGACCGAAAAGTGAAACCAAAATGCAGTGTGCCTTGAACATATTTCAGAATAGTGGTAACAGCAGCAAAGCGATTGTCTTTAGGGTCCGGAAGAAACTGGATGACAGTGTTGATCGAGAAGGCCAAATCAGGACGAGTGATGGTCAGATATTGGAGTGCCCCAACTAGAGAACAATAGAATTTCAGATGCCGAAACGGTGGACTGGTCTAACTATGCAACTGAGAACCTGACACAAATGGTGTAGAAAATGGAACATCATCAGACATCCTTGCAGGAGTGAGAATGTCTCGAGCATACTTTGCTTGGCCAAGAAGTAAGACCGACGAAGTAGGCAAAATTTCTAAGCCAACACTATCACAGGAAACCCCCCCTAGCACTGGTTTTTCAGAAGTCTAGTACTGGTTTTTTGGGGTCTAGAAATCGGTGCCTAAGTAGGGGGTGAAACGGTTTCACCGATTTTTAAAAAACCGGTGTTATTTTAGCACCGATTTTTTGTTACCAACGGTTCTCAAAAACCAGTTCCAAAAATTTTCAAGGATTAAAAAAAATGTCCTTCCTCTGTAAGCAGCCACGCATAGCTGCATTCAGAGAAAGGGAATAAATGGCCTTCCTCTGTAAGCAACCGCAACCGCAACCGCAACCGCATGCAGCTGCGTTCTGAGAAGGGAAAAAGACCCAAAATTAATAATTTAGTAGGGCATTAATTTAATAATAATATTAACTTCACAAAATTTGTAATGTACAAATAAAACCAAAAAAAAATCTGATACAAAATTAATAAACCATAGGACTTTCTGAGTGTTGGGGTTATAACAAACACCATTTTGAAAGATTTTAAAACAGTTAGCTCCATTCCCACAAATATAATTTATGGCATTCTGCATCAGTTCAGTAGAAACCCCATCTTTTCACAAGCATTAAGCAACATCAGACCAAGAACAAGAAATCTCATCAACATAATCACCTCAAAAGTTTCCAATCTTTACAACAAAATCTCATCAATTCGGGAGAGTGGTAGCTAAAAACATAAAGAACCATCAACATAATCAGCTCTAGAAGCTGCAATTTTAAAACAAAAACTGAATAATTCAACAAAAGGGTAGCTAAATCCACCCCTTCCAACACAATCAGCTCAAAAAGCTCCATTCTATAAAAGATGCAAAGAGTTCAAGAAAGATGGTAGATGAAAAGTGCATATGAGCTTACTTGAATGACCTTGTTTTTAAAAGGTTCTCAGATGCAAACACTATACATTGCATAAAAAGTTAAAATAATCTTATGTATCAGAATACAGACAAATCCTAAGATGAACAAACAGTCTTGGTTCCCTCACCACATTAACAAACTTCAGCAGATCATATCTTCCATCAAAATAGTACTGCAATAGAAATTAAAAAAAAGGATAGTACCTCAGTGTATATCCGAGTCATGCTTGCCCTCAAGTATGAAATGAGAATTCAATCAAATTGTTTATTTAAAACTACCAATCTCCCTTCAAAAAACTCTAAATAATGACTCCAAATAAAAGATAAAAAGTAAAATACAATGACTAGATAAAATTACACTCAACTGAATCTAAATATCACCTTACAAACTAAATATTCAGCACCAAAAATCTCAATGCGTTGACCCATATCGATAGACCTTTCGCTGCCAAAAGTACATGTCATGTCATGTCAACAAACTCATATTCATTGCCCCATTCAATAACTCAATATAATTATCTCAAATTAAATAAACTCAAGAAAGTTCAACAAAAGTATAAGAAGCACACATTTCAAAGTACACACCTAAAACTAAAATTAAGAACAAAAATTAATAACACAAAAACATCCTCACACTTAAATCTTGCTTGCCTATACAAGCAAGTTCAACAAAAGTATAAGGATACACATCACAAATAAACAAAAAAATTAAAAAGAAAAGAAGGGACTTATCGGGAGGTCTGGAGTTTTTCGAAGAGACCACTGGGAGTCTAGGTACCAATTTCGATGTAGTGAACGAAGTGACCTTTTCGTCGGCTGGAGTGGTGGTGTTACATCTGCTTGCACGCTGGGAATTCATTGGCGAATGAGTCGGCAAAGTGACTTGGGCTAAGCGCTAGTGGCTTTGCCTTCTCCAGACTCGGCTGAGGTGGCGCTGCGTGAGGAGAGTTCACCGGAGTGGTGGATTCACCGGTGGTGATTCGACTGGGGTAGAGCTAACCAGAGGTGGCTAGTTCTTAAGTTCTAGTTGGCGCGGCGGAGCTGGTTCGTCAGAAGTGCTCCTGCGCAGGTCTTGGCGGTGGAGTCGGAGCTGCTGTGCCTCGATTGGTGGACTGCCAACTCGCTGGAGTTGCTGTTCAAACATGGCTGGAGGCGGAGGTCTGGAGCTTCTGCGCTTAAGGAGGTTTCGCAGGAGCTGATGGCATAGCTGAACTCACTACGCCGGAGGTGTTAAGCAGAGCTTCTTCGCTGGAGTTGTAATTTTCTAGAGAGGCGCAGGAAATCGAACAAAGGCAGGGGAGATGAGTATTGAATGTGTGTGGCTAGTAGGGTTTTCTCACTTTTGGAAAAAGGATTTAACTTCAAAATTGTTCCCTACTCCTGTGCTCTTTGAAATTGTGTAATTTCCCTACATTTTTATGTCAAAATATGCCAATGGCCATAGTTCTCTTCATTTTTGCAATCAGCCCCCCTCCACAGAATTTTGGATACTGCATAAGAAATCAACACATTAATATATCAATTTCTTTGTAATCATGCAAGAATATTTCTTTTTTTGTCCTTTTCATTTGTCTTTCATTTTTCATTTTTTTTAAAATACAAGCAAATCAAATTAAAATTAAAACTAAAACTAAGAAAAATATAAAAGAAATCAAAAAATTTGGGCTGCCTCCCAGTAGCGCCTTTGTTTATAGTTTTTGGCTCGACTCTCATGTGTCGCTAATGATCAGATGTTGGGCATAATGAAATTACTTCCACTAATTCCACTTGAGAAGCATCATAGTACGGCTTAAGCCGATGCCCATTTATGAGGAATGTCTTTTTCGTGTCTATGCTCTTGTCTTTTCCGTGTCTATGCTCTTCTGGAAAGGACTCTTGAATCGGCATACCATCTTCGGGTTTGATCAATCGACTTAAATGGTCTTCCACATGATTTTCTGCACCTTTCTTGTCTTTAACCTCCCAAACAAATTCTTGCAACAATAAAATCCAATGGATCAACCTCAGTTTAGATTCTTTTTTTCACAAATAGGTACTTTAAGGCTGAATGATCAGTATAAAAAATTATCTTGGAGCCTAGAAGGTAGGATTTAAATTTCTCAAACGCAAATATCATTGCCAATAAAATTTTACCTTTTGCACTTAGGTCCCTCCAATAAATTTGGAATTGTCGGATCACAAAATTGGCGACACCAAAATTTAATTTAACAATATACGATTTCGACTTTACGATTTGGGCATGTATGGGTGAATGGAAGGGTCTCGAAAGTCAACATTGATTACTTGTACACAATTTTGGAAAATTACATTGTGGCCCAAATTTGTGTTTCCCCATTATCCACTTCTCCAAGCTACATGATTTTTGTTATTCTTACCTAGATATAAAAATATTAAATAATATATATTTTTTGGTGAATTGTGGGAAAGCGTTAGTAGATGTTCTAAAGTAACTTAGAGTTGATTACATAGAAATAAGAAAAGAGAAACCAGAAGGATTACAGATATGTTCTTGTGCCCAATCGATGACAAATATTTCGTTACGTATTTGGAAAATAAAATGGGGGTGTAAAGGGAGGCACCACGCTCGAGCGGATTTCAATTTGGAGTTACGAGTAAAGTTTTTACCTTTTGCACTTAGGTCCCTCCAAAAAAATTGGAATTGGCGAATCACAAAATTGGCGACACCAAAATTCAATTGAATAATATATGATGGCGACTTTGCGATTTGGGCATGTATGGATGAATGGAAGGGCCTCAAAAATCAACATTGATTACTTGTACACAGTTTTGGAAAATTACATTGTGGCCCAAAATTGTGTTTCCCCATTATCCATTGCTCATAAATACATGATTTTTGTTATTATTACCTAAATATAAAAATATTAAATAGTATTATTTTTTGGTGAATTGTGGGAAAGCACTTGTAGATGTTCTAGAGTAACTTAGAGTTGATTATATATAAGTAAGAAAGAGACATCAGAAAGGATTAAGGATATATTCGTGTGCCTAATCAATGATAAATATTCCGTTACGGATTTGGAAAATAAAATGGGGGTGTAAAGGGAAACATCACGTTCGAGCGGATTTCAATTTGGAGTTGCGAGAAAAGTTTTTACATTTTACACTTAAATCCCTCCAAGAAATTTGGAGTTGTCGAATCACGAAATTGGTGACACCAAAATGCAATTGAATAATATACTATTGTGACTTTGCGATTTGGGCATGTATAGGTGAACGGAAGGGCCTCAAAAATCAACATTGATTACTTGTACACAATTTTGGAAAATTACATTGTTGCCTAAAATTATGTTTCCCCATTATTCATTGCTCCAAACTACATGATTTTTGTTATTCTTACCTAGATATAAAAAATATTAAATAATATATTTTTTGGTGAATTGTGGAAAAGTGCTAGTATATGTTCAAGACTAACTTAGAGTTGATTATATAGAAGTAAGAAAGAGAAACAAAAAAGGATTACAAATATGTTCTTGTGCCCGATTGATGATAAATATTTCGTTACGGATTTGAAAAATAAAATGGGTGTATAGGGAGGCACCACGTTCGAACGAATTTCAATTTGGAGTAACGAGTAAAGTTTTTACTTTTTGCACTTAGGTCCCACCAAGAAATTTGGAATTGTTGGCTACACCAAAATTTAATTGAACAATATACGATTGCGACTTTGCGATTTGGGCATGTATGGGTGAATGGAAGGGCCTCGAAAGTCAACATTGATTACTTGTACATAATTTTGAAAAATTACATTGTGGACCAAATTTGTGTTTCTCCATTATCCATTGCTCCAAAATATATGATTCTTGTTATTCAAACATTTATATTCTTATTTATATTAGGTCAATAAAGGTTGATCTTTAATTAATTTAAGTAAATCTAGTTATAGTTAAAGTCAACAAAAGAAGTGAACGAATTTGAAAGTCAAGAAAAAAATAATTTAGTTTAGAGCAGGTGCGTGTAGCTGCACCAATCTCATAATATATTTAGCAAAGAATTTGGCGATTTTTTTCGAAATTTTGGCAGGAAGATTGAATTTTAAAAATATTTAACACAGGTTTGGCGCTAATTTTAGAAAATCGGTGCTAATTTTTTTTAAAAAAATTACCTTAGAGTGGTTACGCGCAGCTGCGTCCAGCCCATGAAAATTTTCAAAAAGAAATTCAAATTCTTGGTGAATTTTTGAATTTTTCTTCAAATTTTTCTTCAAAAATAAAATGGGTGTAATATCCAAATAATCTTTGCGCTGAATAGCTCCAGTTGCCGATCGACTAGCCATGTGATGAGTACGAGCCCGAGGAGGAAAGGCGGAGGAGTGGAATTGGCCGAGGAGGCTAGTGAAGAAGCAGCCGAGTTGGGTGGAGACTGAGCAGGAAAACTGACTGCCGGAGTGGCAGGAGGCTCCTGCTGGGGTGCTAGTGGTAGATCTGTGGCACAAATGGAGCAAGGGGACGAAGGAGATGTAGTCAGAAAAGGAGAAACTAGAGGAAAATGAGGTGCCGAATCGGGATCAAGATCAACAAAGGTAGAAACATCTAACACTGAAGGCGGAGAACCAACCGCTGAAGGAATGGATAGGGCGAATGGAAAGAACGTTTCGTCAAAATGAGCATGTTGAGTGACATAGATTCTTCCAGTAGTGCGATCGAGGCACTGAAAACCTTTATACTATGAGTTATTTCCAATAAATACACACAGAATACTGCAAGGAAACAACTTGTGGTCAGCAAATGGGTCAATGAATGGGAAGAACCGACAACCAAAAATATGAAAATTGGTATATATGGGTACCCGACCATTAATACCTTCATATGATGATCTTCCACCAAGAACGTGAGTATGCAACCGATTTATGGTATAAGTGGATGCAGCAAAGGCGTCATGCCGGTGGGAAAGAGGGACATCAGAGTGATACAACATAAACAAACCCATCTCAGCAATGTGGCGATGCTAGTGCTCGACCCGACCATTTTGCTTAGGAGTATATGGGCAAGAAATTTGATGATGAATGCCCTTTGTCTGAAAGTGAGAGCGTAAGCGACCATTTACGAACTCAGCCTCCCCATCACTCTGAAACACCTTAAGAGTGGAAGATAATTGGTTCTCCACAAAAGCCTCAAACTGGCGATAAATATCTCAAAATTTAGACTTGCGGCACGGTGGATAAAACCACGAGAGTCGGGAATGATCATCAAGGAAAATGGCATAGTAGGCGAATCACAATAGGAGATAAAATAGGAGAATGTCCCCATAAATCACAATGAATCGGATCAAGTTCCCTAGCAACACGTTTATCATTTGTATCAAAAGATAAATGTTTCTCTTTAGCTTTTTCACACGCTTCACAAATGGTGGGTTTAGGCAGAACCGACGAGACAGCTAAGGGTCCAGAAGTAAACAAACAATAAATAACAGAATGCAGAACATGGCCAAGTCTAGTATGGCAAATTTCAAAAGATGCATGCAACTTATTTGATTCAACTGTAGATGACAAAGCAGATGCACCATAGTCTAAAACATAAAGCTTATCTTCAATATGACCATGACCCAAGGTTACCCTAGTGATATATACTGAATTACAAAGGAATGATCATCAAAGTAGATAACAACATTTAGATCCCGAGTTAAGTTACTAATCCAAAGCAATTTTTTTGTGATATCAGACACAATAAGCACATCATAAGATGCAAAGACTTTGAAATATGATAATCACCAACATGAGTAATGGGGAGATGAGAACCATTACCAACATAGACCTGGGCAGAACCATTATATGGTGTCATAAGACCAACAACAGTGAGAGACGACGCCATGTGTTTTGTGGCACTAGAATCCAAAATCCACTTGGAGCAAAAATGAGCCATACTACGCTCAAAGAGAAAATGGAAAAAATGCGCAGTGAAGCTGAACGCATGTAGAAAGGTGTTGGATATTACGAGGCGTGTGTAGCAATGTGCCTGAAACACCTACGACGCATGTAACCACATGCTTAAACACCAGGGATGCGTTGAACACATTGGGTGCGTGTAGGCATGCGCAGGACACTTTCTAGCACATGGATTTGACGCGCTAAGTTCACTGGCGTAGTGGAGCAGAGATCCACTGTCCGAGAGAATTCGTGGGCATGAAGGAGATGAAGAACTGGGACAGAGTGCCAGCAGTTGGAGCCAAGCCGGAGGCATTGATAATAGCTGGAACTTGTCGGAGTTGAAAATCACCGATGAAGTTTATTCACCAAAGAAGAGGATGGGCGAGCCGGATGATGGAGACGAAGCGGCCAGATAAGATGAGCACACGTTGAACACTAAAAGAGAAGGTCGCTACTAAAGATCGTCTCCAGAACAGAGGACCGCCGGTGAAGAATCGGGTTGGAGACGGCTCTGAGAGCAAAGATGTCATATGGCTTGCTGCTGAAACGAGGAAGCCGAACTGCTAGAGATGCGCCGTTAGATAGAAACCATTTTGCCACTACCGGAGAGATACGGAAGAGTGGAGGGAAAGGACTGCCGGGGCACCGAAATCTGACCAGATTTGGCCGGAATATAATAGAGGTTCAGTCGACAGGAAAAAGAGACAAAGGTGGCCAAAAATAAAAATTAGGGTTTTGGATTTAGGATCAAAACTTGCTCTAATACAATGAAAGAATGATTTCTCGTGAAGAATAATGTGTAACTAATGAGAATAAATAGAGTAAAACATGAAGGCTAGTACTAGTACAACTCTAGTCTAGTCAATAACTCTATCTAGAATCTAATAAAATCAATCAAATAGGTGACTTATTCTAACAAGTTTAAGCATCATTGAAAAAAGTCATTACTTCTGATGCAAAAGTAACAAACCAAAGGCATGATATTTTGCTGATGTTTTGCCGCCTTCTTGATGTTTTGTTGCACTTAATTTGATTTGGAACTGATGAATTCTTAGGGTGATATGATTTTAAAGGTGTTTGTGTAGTTATAATCTTTGTTGTGGATTAAACTTGAATAATGATGGTTGATGAGGTCAAAAGTTAAATAATCAAAATTTGATTAAGATTAAAACTAATTAAGGGTAATATAGTTAAATTTTCATTAAATTTACCTGCATTTAGCATTTCCCTACATGTACTTAGATTTTGTGATTTTTTAAATGCAAAACAGGTACTCCCTCCATTCAGCTAAGTTTGGCACACTTTTTAGTCAGTTTTCTCAAGCCGCGTTTGACCATAAATTTCATGTAATATATAAGTAGTAATATTATCATGTGAGGTATCGTTGGATTCTTCCTAGCATGTACTTTCCAAATATTATAATTTTACATGATATTAACAGATGTAGTAAAAGTTATTAATGGTCAAACATGTCTTGAGAAAAGGAAAAGAAAGTAAAAAAGTGTGTCAAACACTAATGAACGGAGGGAGTATTTATCTTTATGTTTCATTCCATTTTTCTATTATTTTTCCTCCCACGTTACCATAATTTTCTTGTGCCACCACTAGTTGGTCAGATCGGACACCTCTAAACATTAGTCCGAGAGCCATTCATTCGCCATCGTCAAAGCTCTGTCACCACTCCATCAAAATTTGTATCCTGTCGAAGCCATTCACCAATGGCTCTCGCACCACCCAACATCAACCCAAATATCTTTGGCTCCGCCTTCAATATTAGTCATGCGTTGACCCTTGACTCTACCTTTATGATTGGTTGTTTATTGGGGGAACAAGCCCAGTTCCTAATTTAAGTTTTTCAATGGTGTTTGCAGAGTTTTATAGATGACTGGCTAAGACCTGTTTACACATTCGTTTCATCATTATTAAAATAAAATTAATAAAAAGTTAATAACCTGAAATAATTAATATGGTAGACAAAGGTCAAATCCAAGGAAATAACAATTATATCTCACAAATAAAATATTTTGTTTATATTGGTAACCCAATAGGAGGGTTTTGAAAGATTTATTTAGTTTTAAAAATTAAATTTAAAATAAAAAATAAAACTTAATCAATAATATAATCAAGAATAATTAATTGTCATAGTGCCAACTTATAGTTACTCATAACCTTGATCATGTACATTTGAACTGGGATAGACATACCACACTTTATGTGCTACTCGTATGTAGACATGAATCCACCGGAGGATAGCGAACATCCATCATAGGTAGAGGAGATTTAACCACCCTATTACAAAATCACGGAGAGACTCACTTCAACCTATCGAGGTGTACATCAGTAACCAATCTAGTAAAATGGATTAATACAACATCAAAAGATGGCAAATTCCCCACCCCTTCGCTACGCGACTCAGGCAAACTGACCTAATTGCTACAAGAAATATCATTGTTTATAAGCTGAACGGTTTCTAAGGGAAACTCACTAATGAAAAGAATATAAACCCTATAATTTTGGAATACCTCGTGCATAGGGGCGAAATGGCAACAGTAGTAGATGATTTCATAAATAGGGATAGAAATAGAGAAGAGAAAGGAGAGAACTTACTTGTATTTACGGTGCAACGGTAACTGTGAGAGTACAGTTGGGTAGCATCTAGATAGAGAACTTAAACAAAAAATAGTTCTTGAAAGCAAGTATTATGAGAGAGAAAGATATAGAGAGATACAAGGAGGACATTTACAAGCACAAACCCCACACTTACAGAACTCCAGTTATCGAGACATACAAAACAAATAACTGCCATAATGGAAGGTTACTTTTTCAAAACGTTAAGATTTGAAAAGTTCAACGGGGAGGAACACGTTTCAAAGCAAGGGCTCCAGGAAATGATTGTGATGCTTATGTGGGGCCTTTTTAGTACCCTACTTCCGATGGAATAATAAGAAACGATTACATTGAGGCGAAAAAACCCAATTTTTAATTTCAAGAATGTCATTAAACAACCGGGCTAAACACTATGTATCCCCAGTAAGAATTATTATACAGTGGAACCAACCAGATATCACACCCCTAAATTCAAAAAAAATGTCAAAAATTATGTAAACCCTTGAAGCCTCGAAGGGCACCACTATGCATCATTCTACAAGACAATCAAACAAACAAATTGAGTCCATCCCATGAACTCAACCTATATGTTCACAAGCCTTTGCACATTCAACTAACGGCTCTGCGCTCTCCCTCGACACTTTGTGGTTAGGGGACTTATGTTATATATAGGGTCCAAATGACAAACCCAAATCTCGCACAACAGCTCAAAAGACTCAATGAAAATACCTTCCAGTCAAACGAACACACGGGAAGCGAACACTCGACCCACAATGTGAGATACACAGGTCTCGACCAATCCCACTACTAGGAAGATTGTAGTTATCCTATATGCTTGGGAAGTGGGTTTTTCGGGATGACTATAATCACTATAACTCGCATACTACGCACCACCTCCATGGCCACAACTCGAAAAGCCTATAGATAGAGAATAAGTCGAGAGATCAAGGTAAGGAGCAAATTTCCAAAAATCATACTCTTAAGAGAAAACACTAATTTATACATTAGAACTTTTACCTTGGAGTCAATCTGGAACATTGATTGAAGCGCTCAAGGCGGGAAGTCTCGGTGAGCGCATATTCCTTATCACTACCACTCCCTCCGTCCCAGTAGAATTGATCACTTTGTTTTTTCAAAGTCAAATTTCATAAAATTTGACTGTAAATATATATTAATCTATATATAATAAAAATATCATGTGAGATCTTGTTAGATTCATCTTAACTTCTATTTTTTAAATATCGATTTTGTATGCGGAATTGGTATTTGTAGCTAGAAATATTGACAGTCAAACATGATCATTGAAGATCGTGAAAAAGCTAAGTGGCCAATTCTGCTGGGACGAAGGGAGTATTATTTTAGAAGAAATCAACCACATTAACTATAAACTGATTTCATTAAAAGGTTAGATAGTTTAATCAAGATTTTATATACTCTGCACTTCCTCCACCCGACTATATATTACTTAATTACTTTTTTACGATATTCAATGAGCATGTTTGACCGTAAATATCTCTAGTTACCTATAATAATACTGCTTAAAAAATTAATATTTAGAAAATAAATGTTTAGATGAATTTAATAGTATCTAATATGATATTCTTATTATATATAGATTAATTTATATTTACAGTCAAAATTTACAAAGTTTGACTATCAAAAAGTAATTAACAATTTATAGTGGGACGGAGGGAATATATTTGTAAAGGTTCATTTAGACAATTTAGAGCATCCATAATGGTAGTGGATTTAAAGAGCACTTCTTAAATGTCATATCATCAATTTTGATAAAAATTAAGGACCAACTACCAATAATTGAATGATATTTGAGAACCACTTCTTTAGCGCCATGTCACCATTTCTAATAAAAACATTTAATTTTTATTTTATAAAATATCAATATCATGAAAATTAAAATTAAAATTAAAATTATATTGTATTGACTATATAAATACAAAACAAATATGTTTATTCTTTCATCCAAAATAATATGTTATTTAAAAATTTAAATGATTTGGAATTATCAATATTAAAATCAATATCATAATGACTTTTAAAAAAACTATATTTGATCATTATTTTCAAAACGTTTGAAAAATTCAACGATGTCTTCTCTAAGTTGATGATGAATGTCCTAATCACGACAAACTTTTATTGGGAATGTTTATTTCTTAAACAACAAAAGCTACATTTCATTGGAAATATTTGTTTGTATCATAATCAAATTTTGGAAATATAAACACTATATCAAATTTTGGATAAATGTCGATCGATCAAAAAAAATTTATAAGGCTAGGAAATTTAAAATCATTCCCATTAAATTAAAATTTCAAATATGCTAAAGGATTGATGTAACGTATCCATAAATATTTTTCATTTTAAATTTACAATTAACTAAAAACACAAAAAATGCAAAACCAAGTGTCAATCAATTGTTGGTTGTTATTTGCACAAATAAAGAGGTACCAGTTCCTACTCCTTATTAAGGAGTGTTTCTCAAAACTTCGCAATGGTCTTTCTTAAATAAGGAATGCTCCTTATTAAGAGAAGTGAATTTAATGAGCTACCACCATGGATGCTCTTAGTACAAAATAAATAGAGTGAGTCTCCTGACAGGAGACCTGCCCATAAGTTATGGACAGACCACTTTTTTTTTACTTTATACATCGCATTTGTTAAATTACATACAAAATTTTAAAAATAAATTTTTATATTATATATTTTTATATTTTCACATTCAAATACATATTATTATTTATTTTAATAATTAAATTATAATATTTAAATTTTATATAAAAAATTGATGTGACTATCTCTAAAGTTATGGAAATGCCATGAAACTTTCTCAAATAGATAAATGGGAAACTTGAAGTACCCGAAAAGATGAACGATGTCGTTTGGCGCTTGAGTTGGGTTATAAAAATCTCTGACATTTACCAAAACAGCAACTAAACCCTCGCTAGAATTTGTTGATTGTTGTGTGGGAGAGGTCATGGGAAGTTCGCCCGAACAAGTGTATCTGAACCGGATTTTGGTCGACTACATCAACACCATCCATGAAACCCTTGAGGTTTGTTTGATTTTCTTTTTCTGGATTGTTTCAATTTGTCAAATGCCTTGTATGTCTGTCCGTATAACTAGCGGGTTTCTATGCAATCAGGCATTGGATGGAGCACCAACTTCAAACCTTCAGAAAGTGAACTGGAGTCAGGTCGTTCAGATAGGCGAACAGCTCTCCAAAGAGGCCACTATGGGTATTCATTATTTTTCTTCAGTTGCATTTCCTAGTTCTCCGATTGAATCTGAATTTTTTTGTTACTTATTGGAGCTTTCGCCTTTTCGGGACTCTTTTGATTGTAAATTTAATTGTGCATAGTATAATAGCTGTGATAGATTAATGTCTGTAATAATCAACTATGAAATCTGTCATTATTGAATTAAATGGTTAGACCATGGTTGGATTTGTAATTAAATAACATGAAGTTTAGCATGATGTGCTCTGTTGTTAGTAACTGAACCATGATTACCACTCGATTAGATGGTCATGATAATACAAATGGTAGAAATCGTTTGCTGCCACTTTCTGTTTGGTTACGAACAACACCCCGACCTCAAGTGAGAAAACTATAACTCTTAAATTACTGAACAGTGTGAAAATTTTAATCCACTGAGTAGGACTATACAGGAATTCCCGGAAGGACACATGAAATGTTCAGTGTAAATAATTAGAATATAGCCTGTGAATGACCTGTGTTTACTTTTAGTCATTAGTTGTGTTATTCATTTTGTGGCCTTCCTATTATTTTAAAAACTCATTTTTTTGGAGATGTGGATTCTGAGATGCATTTTTTGTGAACTATGCAACTTCCTGTTGTAGTAACTATGATTGG
>JAULKM010000006.1:12079908-12095324 GCA_032355605.1 Rubia tinctorum | reverse complement strand
GGCGGGGGCCCGGCGGGGCGGGGGGGGGGGGGGGTGGGGGGCCGGCGGGGGGGGGGGGGGGGGGGGGGGGGGGGGTGGGGTGGGGGGGGGCGGGAGATGGTGGTGGCAGCGATGGCAGTAATGCTCTACGGCGAGCGACGACGGGAGGTGTTTGAAGTTGGAGAAGCAGCTGGGTTTGAAGTTGGAGAAGCAGCTTCGGGTATAATGGTCATTCTACTTTTAGTTTAGGGTTTTTATTAAGAGAGAGGTATTTATATCTTTTCATTATTAGTCAACGTCGGATTTTCATCGGTCAATGCCGAAAATTGGCCAAATGGTTAAAATTGAACATTTTGACAATCTTATAAGGTTGTTTCTGCACTTTCAGATTTTATAAGTTCATTCTTGCACTTTCTCAATTTTATAAGGTTATTTTTGCACTTTTCCCTTTATATTATATTTCTATATTTACATTTTACACATTATTCCGAGTCGAACCATGATTTGTTGTTACATACTCCCTCAATCCCACAATGATCTTCCTAATTTAACTTTTAGGGTCAAACTGAACCAATTTAAACCATCAAATTCTCTTAATATATATGTAAGATAATTAGCATGTGATATGGTTTTAGCTTCATCATAGCATATATTTTTAACTAATTTTTTTTTACATTCACAAAAAAACATTAGTAGTTAAAAATTGATGCAGTTAATTTTAAAAGTCAAATTAGGAAAATCATTGGGGCACGGATGAAAATTAGAAACTTTAACTAGACAAAGTAAAAAAGGTCAAAGACCACATACGCTATATTCTCTATAGCAAAGGGGCACTTTAGCAAATTGAGTTAGAACCGCTTCAACCTCATCCTCTTCAACCTCCCCTCCCCTACCCTCCCATTGTGACAGCCAAGAAAAGGGGAAAATGGCTCAGACACTTCTGTCCAATCCATTTCTCCTCAACAATCTACCACTTCCCACCAAATCTCTCCCCACCGCAAGTAAGGTAATGAGTAGAATCCCTTTCCGTTTAATCTCTACTCTGTGGAATTGTAGTTGAATGTAGAAATTGCAGGCCGGTCCGCTGAGGGTGTCGTGCAGGAAGAAAGACATACACCCGGAATACTATGAGGACGCGAAAGTGTACTGCAATGGGGAACATGTGATGACAGCTGGTGGGACGAAGAAGGAGTACGTTGTCGATGTTTGGTCGGGAAACCACCCCTTCTACCTGGGCAGCCGCTCCCAACTCATGGTGGATGCCGACCAAGTTGAGAAATTCCGGAAGAGGTTCGGTGACCTCCCCGGGATCATGGACATTCCCGACCTTAAAGGCGAGATTGTTCTTCCTCCTAAGAAAAAGGCCCCTAAGAAAAAGAAGTAATCTTGTTGCTCATCATTTTATTCATGGAATGTAATTGAATGCTGTTGATTGTTATTAGCTGTAATCCTGCTTCGTAGCTTAAGTAAGGTGAATGCACATTGAGTTTTTTTGCTTGACAATGCAAATGGACAGTAATCTTTATCTCCCTGTGTTTTGTTCTACTTGAGATTTCTAGCATTTTGAAGAGATTGAAGAAAGAGGGTCATTGTTGGGAGTTGATTTGGTTATGCAACTATAGTATTATGTAACCATAGGCATTTGCAGTCATAGGTGTTTTATGTGCTTCCCTTTCCTGGTTCCATACTTTCTGTGTTTTGTAGGAATTTACGAGTGGTGTAAACACTAAACAGTCCAGTATACACCAGCTGTATATCTCAAACTACACACCTACTATTTTGCACTATTCTCTTTTAAATTTTGATCGCATATTTGAGTGAATATATAAGCAACAATATAATCGCATGTGGATTCGTCATAATAAGTAGTTTATTACAAGTAACTTTATTCCAAAAACAAGGACAAAATACCAAGTTCAAACTATTTATTCCTAAAACAAGTACTCCCTTTGTCCCAAATTAAATTACGTAGAAAATTTTTCAGCATCTACTTATAATAACAATGTATGAACAGTTGATGTTTAGAAATGACTAGTTACAACAAATCCAACAATATCAGATATGATAATATTGTTTCTTATATATCTACTAAAATATGTTGTCAAAGTTTTATAGAGCATAGTGTCAACTAGTAAAGGGTGCAATTTAAGATGAAGCAGTCGAAGTTTTACAAAATCAGTAAATTCTTTTTGCCCTCAGGTAGGTGCCCAATGTACATCATAATCTGCTTTCCCGAGCAACCAATCGGGCATTTCATGTGTAGAGGAATGTCCATAAACTGAACGCCCTTGCAACTCAAGTACACCTTCTGAAATTGAGTTGGAAATCGATAAGCCGTCTAAACTTGATCCGACTGATCAGCCACAACCACAACCTTGTGAGTCTTGTGAATGATCTCCGAGTACCCTCAACGTTGGTACTCTTTTCTGGTGACTCCCATATATGTGCCTTTATAACCAGTATGTTAGAAATTCCGATAAGAGCTTTAAAATGGTAAAGGAAAAATCATTGGAGAAGGTTATGATAAGTCTGCTAGTGTCGGTAGCGATGGTTTATTATTGAGGTTGCCTGTTAAGACCAAAGACTTGAAGCGAGATCATATTGGTGCTCTTAGGCATCTGAAGGATGCAAGTTTTAAGCTCTATGGCTATTCAGATCGGTGGGGAAGACAGTAGAGATACTGCTATTATAAACAATCTTTTTGTGAACTCAAGTGGCTCACATGGTGACAATACAACAAGATTCTTCACTTGATTCCTCAAATCGGAATTTGCAGAAGATGGTGGCAAATCTTCAGATTCAAGTGGATAAATTGATGGAAGGCTGGGCTAAGATGGATGACAGCAGTTCAGCACCACAACCTGAATCCACCAGGTTTTCAAATTACCATGACTTTGCAGGTAGTGTTTTAACTCTCTTGTGGCAATGATTTTCCATTTGAATGTGATTTTCCGTTTCAATTACTTAGTTCATGAAATTGGAGGTGAAGAGAATTTAGGACATTTCGTGAGGGACCATATAAACTACGTTGGAAGACTGAGAATGAAGGTGGGGACGCACAAACTGTTATTGAGCAGCTTCAGCAAAAGAATGAAGAAGATGCAAATTTTTTCTTTCGAGTAAAGATGGATGATGAAAGCAGGTTATCAGCCTTATTTTAGAGGGACTTGATGATGAAGAAAGATTACACATTTTTTGGAATTGTATTAGTGTTCGACACAACTTTCTGAACAAACAAATACAACCTAATATGAGCTCCATTTGTGGGCATCAACGACCATTGGAAGAAGGACATGTTTTTTGTGCTTTCATATGTGATGAAAAGGCATCAACGTTCAAGTGGTTGCTTGAAACCTTTAAAAAATGCATGAGAGGGAAAAAACCTATAACCATATTCGCTGATCAAGACCAGGCAATGGTGAATGCAATAGAAAATGAATTGCATTCATGTAAATACTTTATGTTATAGTGTAAAACATCAACCTTACAAAGAATTTGTTTCATCAAATAAAATCTCCGTCTTCTCATAAACAATATGGTTTGAGTATAAACAATTACTATTTTAACACAAATTGTACACCATTTACAGTGTTCTCATATATAAGTTAGATGTTTAACATAAAACCTGTCTGTTGCAACATGTTTTACAAATAACAAGGCACCGACTTTGTGTATGGCACCTTCAGCAAAATGCTTGTACGCAATGTGGAGAATTGAAGAAAGACGGTCCATTCAAAAAGGCACTTAATCGTTGCTCAACAGAGTGTGTTAATCATGAAGAATTTGGTGGCAGACCATGATCACACCATATGGCTTGGAAGACTACACTTGGTTTTAACGTTTGTATAATATATGCGAGAAAAGGTGCCCAACTTTGAACAAGGATATTTTTCTCAACCAAAATTCTAACATCACAAGGGAGTGAGAGTACCAACAGTTCCATCATGTTCAATGCCGGGAAAACAACATCTCTCACTCAATTCTTGAAGATGTTTGAGAAAACAATCAAGAAATGGAGAAACATTGAGAGCATGGCTGAACACAATTGTTCTCGATCCATCCCAATTCTACCTATAGTAGTCATGACAGACTTCTAAAATATGCAGGCAAAGTCTATACTCTCAAACTATATAACAACTTCAAGAAGGAATTTAACGTCGCAATAGAAACAACAATAGTGGAAAGGCGTTTAAGTTGGGAGAAAGACCCAACAATGATAGAATCAGTAACATTCAAAAGAATACAAGAATCGATTGAGCTCAACTGTTCTTGCAAGGCGTTTAAGGATACTATATTGTGCTTTCATTGCATCAGAGTTTTGCACCTCCATTCCATTTCCCGAATACCCCCACAATACATTGCAACAAGATGGACAAAGAATGTGAAGAAACAGTTCTTATGAATTATGCCTTTTATGATGAGAATCTATCAGTATAAACTCTCAATTTTTTTAAACTTAAACATCAAATTTGCTAAACCTAAAATCTGGTACTTTAAAATTTCAAAAAAAAAAAATCGAATGAGAATGGAATATCCATAATCATGTTGGTAACATTCTAAACTTATGAATTATGCAATTTATAATGAGAATCTATCAGTATAAACTCTCAATGTTTCAACTTAAACATCAAATTTGTAGAATTTCCTTGCCATTTCATGATGCCATGGAATGGTATCCTTTAATTTCTTTGTTGGTTTTTTGGAAAATTTAAACAAAGAAATTAAAGGATACCATTCCAAGGCATCATGAAATGGCAAGGAAATTCTAAAACATGATCTTGAAGAGTGAAGACAATGTAAATGATAGAGGAGTTCTCGACGATGCACTAGGTAGAGAAACAATCACAATTTAGTAAATCTTGTCTACAGAATCAAGTACCACTGAACAAAAAGATGCAATCATCACATTAAGTTCAGCCGAAACAAACATACTTGATCCAAAGTATGCAAAGACAAAAGGAAGGCATGCAAATATCAAATCAGCATTGGAGAATAACAACAGCTCTAAAAATGAGTTTGGTACCAAAACACCAAAACAACATATCATTTGAATCATTTGAAACACCAAAACAACATATTTTTTATTAAAATTTTTAAGTGTAATTCTGAATCTTAATTTAGAAAAGTTCCATTTTATGTCACAATATATACTGCATTCATTACAGTGTTTATTCTAAAATATTAATGTTTCTTGATAAAAAAAGTAGTCTTTAAAAAACTATTGCATGTATTATAATCAGGTCGGTAACATGTTAAAATTATGAATTATGCCTTTTATAATGAGAATCTATCAGTATAAACTCTCAATGTTTCAACTTAAACATCAAATTTGTTAAACCTAAAATCTAGTACTTTAAATTTTCAAAAAAAAAAGAAACTAAAATCGAATGAGAATGGAATGTCCATAATCAGGTTGGTTACATGCTAAACTTCTGAATTATGCAATTTATGGTGAAGATTTATCACTACAAACATGCAACTTTTTTACCTAAACATCAAACCTTGAAAAATAATAATCTGGTAACTTCAATATTTTAAGAGAAATAATTGAAACAAAATAAACTTCTGAAATGTGCATTTTGTAATGTGCATGTATTACTATAAACCATCATCGTTTGAACCTAAAAATCCAACATGTCATACCTAAAGTCAAATTAATTCAAAATAACAAAATATATAGTATTTACTTACAGCCAAAACAAAAAAAATTGGCTTTCTACATCCACAAACTATTACATATATTTTCAAATCACACATCATCGAGACCATGAAGGTCGAAACTAGGCATTGATCTGGCTACTTTCTTCTTAAAATTGTTCACAAGGTTATCAATCTACTTCCACGTAGCAGGATTATTAAGGATATCTTGAGAACTGGGCAGCTACTTTGAACCCGTGTCAGGATCATCTTGAATGGACACTATTTTTTCTTTCGACCAAAGTTATGATTATTTTGAAATAACCACTTCCATACCCCTTCGAAAAAAGAAAAATAAACTCCTCACCAATAGTCTATAAAACAGCAATAAATTTTACTATGAATCCTCTAAAACAACATATAAGAAGAACAATAAAACACCAGGCTCGCATTCAATTTAAGGGTTGCAATCTCTTCATCCGTTGAAACCCCATAAGGAATAGCAGATTTCGAAACTCGACTACTAGCAACAACTGCTTTGCCTGACCCACTCAAACAACCAGCAAAGACTATACCTTTCGACACACTAGCTCGTTGTCTACCACAATCAGTCAAAGGATATATATCCTTCAGTAATGCAACACGTTCATACCTAGATTTCTTTAGCCACTCACACCTACTTTTCATCTCTGCCTCAGTCCAATGCTGAAGAAGGGGTATGTCCATAGAATACTTCATACTGTGATACGAAATAGCTTAAAAACCTAAACTAACCAAAAGTAGACACAACCACTCACATACTTATACGTGGCAACCTTCTTAAATCTATCAACACTCTCACACATGTTTTTGAAAACATATCCACACCAATGCATTTTGTTAATTTTGCTCACATCTTTAACAACTCTTAAAAGTTTCATATCAATAGCCTTGCTTCTTGTATGAGCAAGGAAGCATCCAACACAGTACATTTGAAACTCCTCACCGCCTTCTTTCAGCTCAAGCATCACCTCTACACTAGATCTAAATATATCTCCCATTCCCTTCAATCTAAACTTTTCCCTCCATCGTTCTCTCAATTCTAAATATGGGTTTTCAACCTTGTCAGGGTGACTAATTTCAACAACATCTTCGTCAGAAATATGCAAACCAAAGATATCAGACACATCATCCGGACACAGGGTGTACTTATCATCACCAACATGTTGCACGCAAAAACCAAGATCAACATTCTGAACTAGAAAAACAACAATCTTAAGAGGCAACTAATGAATCCCAATGTTTAACAGACCACCAAGCCCAAGAGCAACTACATAAGCTATCTAAGACACCAAGAGAAAGGCAATCAGATCCATAATCATATCAGGTTTGCGGAAAAACTTGAAATCCTTCTCGACTCTACAATTCCAACGAACAACACCTCAATAAATTAAGGACTATAACTAAAAATTTAACCTTATTTCAAATAGGTTCAATGTTTTCTAAAATAACATCTTCACTCACTAAAAAGCAACAGATTATCACATGGTAAATAAACAACAAACGTTTTAACAAACAAAATGTTCATATGTAAAGATTAACCAATAATTTAAAGATTCATACAAGGGAAAATTTTAAAAATCCTCATAAACCATCAAGAAATCATAATAAATAACTGATAAAACTAAAATTTAAACATTAGACAATAATCACAGCTAAAGTAAAACTGTTTAAACACAAACAACACATGTTTCATAATAAAACCAAAATTTTCAAACAAAATGAAAAGCTTACTTTGCTCCATCGTTGTCCACCAGCATCACAATTTGTTAAACCTCCATATCTCTTTTTTTTTCTTCTCAACGCTTACTCCAACCTCATAGAAATCTGGTACCGAAATGACGTCCTTACCCGTACTTGAGCTTCTTCCTTCTTTTTTGACGTAGTTTTCATCCTACATCACCATCAGCTTTCTTTGTTGTCTTCTCAACGACCTTGCTTACACCTTTTTTCGCTCTCTTCTTCTCAGCTACTACAACCTTTTTCTTCTCAACGACCTTGCTTACACCTTTTTCCGCTGTCTTCTTCTCAGCTACTACAACCTTTTTCTTCTCAACATTTTTTCTTACACCTTTTCGCACTTTCTCAGTTACAACTTTCTTCCTCAACTATTTTTAACTTGTTTCAATTGTGTCTACAACAACCTTTCTCTTTCAACACTTTTCTAAGCTACAACCTCACCCTCACTTCTTTCTGACTAGTTATAGTCATAACAACATTTCTCTTTTCAGGATCTTCCTTACCAATTCCTTTATTCCCACTCATTTTCTTCACAACATGTTTTACCTTTCCGCACTGGTAAAAACCGCCAGCACCCTCAAAACCCCTAGCAGAAACCTCCACATTCTCATTAGCTCTCTAAATTTCTGAAGCCCCAACATCCAATCCTTATGCATCCACATCAGCAATGTGGGGTTTTGAACCCTCGAATTCACTCTCCTGGGGTCCAGATCCCCCAACTTCATCAACCATACCCGCAACTTTTTAAGTAGGCAACTTCACACGCTTTTTTGTGACAACCATCTGGTAAGTGTTGGTAGGATCAAATTGTGGTTCCTCAATAAAAACTTCCACGTGATTCTTTCCCTTTTTGAAACATCCAATCCAACAATTGGGGAGTTCTTATTGCTCGGCGATTTGTGCACACCAATCCAACAACTGGAATGTCCACCTACAGGATTCTAGAACGTTGGCGATCGGTAGAAGAGGTAGAAATGGTGGTTGCGTGCGGTTAGCGTTGATTTTTTTACTGATATGACATTATGTTTTTATAGTATGTACTGATATAACCCTACAATTTTTACGAATATGCTGATATAACCCTATAAGTTTTAGGAATATGCTGATTTAACCCAGTAAGTTTTCAAAATGTGCTGATGTAACCCTATATGTTACAGCGACGGTCCGACGATGGTTCGACGACAATTATTGGGGTATTAATGACGTCGGGGGCAATAACGGGATTTCTTTTTTTTCTTCAATTTCTTGGTTTATTTTTAATAAGGGAAAATGTCTTTTCACGGAATTCCGCCTAAAAGTTATTGGAAAGGGTATTTTTGGCACTTTCAATTATTATCTAGTGTTATACCAACTTATTAATGAAATCAATATAATCAATATCAAATTTAAATATTTTAAAAAGTATTATTTTAGATCGACTAACCATTAAACGAGATCATTTTATAATTGATGTAATTGTTGAGATGATTTTGTTTTGTTTTTCTTTATTCCAACGAGATTCTTATAACTTTTTTAAAAAAATTAAAATGTATTGCAACGTTTAAATAATTATAATTTAACCCTAAAAACTATTGAACGAGATTTTCATAATTGGTCTAGCCGCTAGTCGGTCTAACATTAGACTTTCTCTGAATAATTTTAACTAAATATATACTCCATTTGTCACAAAAATATTGGCATACTTTCTATTTCCGCCCGTCCCACAAGTTATGGCATTCTATGAAAGTTACTTTTAATGGAAAAGAATATGATGTTAAATTCTCACAATATCCTCTTTAACTTTAACAACTTTGTAACTGCACCCACTGTTTTCCCAAAATTTCCCTACTTTTCCACAATTATTCCATGCCACATAATCTTAAATAAAATTTTGGTCCAAAAGCAATTAGGCCAATATTCTTAGGACAGAGGGAGTAGTTAAAGTGTATTTTAAGATGGAACGAGGGACATAACCACTTAAGGCAAGTATACACTTTCTCTCTCTGAACTTTTCTCCTGATTCTCTCTATCTTTCTCTGACGACACAACTATTTTAATTGCTTTTCACCTAACTCCACCCAATCTCCACCGAGTCACCGCCTCCTGGACACGGCTAACACCCCCACTATGGCAGCTCCAAATCCTCCCAAAAATTCCTCTCAAGCCCTACAGTCTCGCAACGCACCCATCTCTCATACTTTCCCATCAACAGAAAACCTGACACCGACTATCAATTACAAAGGGGAACCATCAGTTCTATTCACCGACACCCAAATTGCAGAGCTCTCCTCTCATTATCAGAATGAGATAATTGGAAACTACCTAAAAGGTGCCCAACAATGGAAAAAATTGAAGAAGACTTCAAAACTATAGGATTTGAAAGGAGCTACCAGTTATGGGTGATCGATTTCCGCAATATCCAAATCAGATTCCAGAAAAAACAAGACTTTCAAAGGTGCCGGATGAAGGGAGTTTGGTCATTCAATGGCTTTAATATGAGAGTTCTCCTATGGACTCCCAATTTCAAACCCAACACAGAGAGCTCTATTGTACGAGTCTGGATTACAATTTCCAATGTCCCGCTATACTACTATAACACTGCAGCGATTGCAGCCATTGGAAACCAAGTGGGCGCATACATCAAGATGGACTTGGCGACAAAAAGGCTAACCAGACCATCAGTTCTAAAGCTTTGCATTGAGGTTGATCTTCAATCCCAACTCCCAACCTTAATAAGGTTAGGCTTGATATATGAAAATGAGAAGTTTAACATTGAGTATGATAATCTGCCATTATATTGTTCCCACTGCAAGAATATTGGCCATGATAAGCAGAAATGAAACATTTTGAACCTTGATCTCATACCCAAATCCAGACCTAAACCAGTCTACAAACTAGTTCAAAACCCTACCGCTGTAAAACTGAACACAACTCCTACATATCCACTTCTCAAAGAAGAGGGGCTCAACACTCAATTTACCCATACTGACATACTCCTCCCCTCCTATAAAAAGAAAGACTAATATTCTTATACATGCTGCCACTAATAGGAATGATAAGAAAACACTGTGGAGTATTTTAAATTATTTAAAAGTGGATAACAAACTCCTAATTTGCGACTTCAATGCAATCACCACTATTCGGGAATATAAAGGACCATGTAGGCCTAACTTTAGAAGCATTAGGGACTTTACTGGATTCATTAAAATGAGTAACCTGAATCAACCGTTCACTGTAGGTAATATCTTTACATGGACAAATATGAGAGCCAAACCTACCCCGAAGATGAGATAGAGGTCTTGCTGATGACCAATGGTTTCAGACTTTCACAAATAGCTCTATCCACACCTTCAACAAGCTTTCTTCAGACCATAGCCCGTTGCTACTCACAGTAGGTAGCACATTGCCTTCCCAACCCAAACCTTTTAGGTTTTTGGATGTCTGGACAACTAGACCTGATTTTCTCTCAATCATTCAAAAAAGATGGGATCAGCATTTAAATGAAGGTGGGATGATGAGACTATTCCTAAAACTTAAAAGGTTAAAAGGGGACCTTAATGTATGGAATAAGAATGTTTTTGGTGGTATAAATGAAAATATTAAGAAAGCATAGGAGGCTATAAGAGTCCAGGAAATCTTCTATAAGAATTCCAACTCCGTTGCTGACCTTGTTGACTTAAAACACAAAAAAAAATATCTTTGCTCCTCCTTAAGGCACTTCATGAGGAAAATCTATTCGGGAAACAGAAGGCTAAACTTAAATGGCTTAAACTTGGTGATGAAAACACTAAGTTCTTTCATGCCCCGGTGAGGCAAAGAAGAACTAAGCAAAACATCACCAAAACTAAAAGAACTTAGAACAGTGGACTGCCATCCCAATATGAAAAGAAAATGAAGCAATTCATTTCTATAAAAATCTGCTACATGAAGATGAAAACTCGGAATCTGCCAAATTCCAAAATCATTTTATCTCTCAGATCCCTAACTTGATCACATCTGACAAAAATCAAATGCTCTTAATAGAACCTACTCTTAGTGAGATTAGGAATATTATCCTTTCCCTCAACCAAAATGGCTCACCTGGTCCAGATGGCTTTACTGCCCACTTCTTTACTCACTCATGGGACATTATCTCCCATGAAATTAAGGAAGCCAATTTAGAATTTATGAAAGAGAATTCTATCCCCCAGGTATTTCAAGTACACGGGTCTGTCTAATATCAAAAAAAGACTTACCAGTCTCATTTTCAAATTACAGGCCTATTTCACTTTCTAACATTATTAACAAAATTTTCTCAAAGCTACTTGTAAATAGATTATCTCAATTAATGCCTAGATTAATCTCCTTCCAGCAGATAGCATTCAACAAAGGCAAGGAGATAGCTGATAATGTTATTCATTTGAAACAAATGTTTAGGTTTTTAAATAACAAATCAGGCTCTCCTAATTGTATCCTAAAACTGGATCTTGCTAAGTCTTTTGATAGGGTAAGATGGTCATTTTTAGCATTAATCTTGCAAAGATTTGGTTTCATGTATCCTAAAACAGGATCTTGCTAAGGCTTTTGATGGAGTAAGATGGTCATTTTTAGCATTAATCCTGCAAAGATTTGGTTTCAGTGATCAATTTATTAAAATATCATGTTCAGTCTTTCTTCTCCATGGTTCTCTATACTTATTAATGGTAAGGTAACTAGCTTTTTTCAGTCTTCTAGAGAGATAAAACAGAGAGACCCTCTATCACCCTTACTTTTTAACTTTTTTAAGAAGCTTTCTCTAGAAGCTTACACTTTTGCTTCTAAAATGGAAAAATCGGGGTAATTTAAGCTTCCTTTTTCTGTCATTCCTCTCTCACATCTTAGTTATGCAGATGACACAGTTCTGTTTTTAAATGCAACTAAGGCCACACTCATTAGATTAAAGGCATTTCTGCTCATCCTTGAGCAGACATCGGGATAAAAAGAAATTTTGAAAAAAGAAATTTCTTCTTCTTGAGTAGATGTGCTACCAGGGCACAACTACATACGGTTAGAAAAGAGCTTACATGATTCCTGGCACAATGCCTTTTACTTACCTAGGATGCTAAATATTCACAGGCAGAACCAAAGCCATCCATTTTCAACCACTATTTGAAGTCTATGCCAAAAAAACTAAATGACTGGAAAAATCAGTGACTAAGAATGGCTGGGAGATTAGTGCTAATTAAATCAGTAATGTTTTCAATCCAACCGCACCTTTGGGCAGTAATGGATCCCCCAAAAACTGTAATCAAAACATTGAAAAGGAAAATCACAAAATTTGAAAATTCAGGAACATTATTAACACATTCTTTATTAAGCTGTGGTGGAAATTTCAGTCAGGGATCATCCCTTGGTACCAGTTTCTTTGGTCCCTTCCTATGAGCCAAAGAAACTCTCAAAACTGGAAAAAGAATTGCTCAAATTGATCCTCTTTCTCAGGATCACACAAGAGTGTTCCATGGAAATGGGATTGCTAATTTTCTAACATCTAACTGGATTGGATTCAGGCCTATTGCGGATTACTCATCACCAGTGGATATTCCAAACCAGCTCACTATCTCTGATTTTATTAGAAACAAACATAGATACTTACCACTATTACCAAAGTTGTCACCTGGTTTTTTTTTTTTGCAGAGTGCTCAAATATACGAAGGAATGCAAGATAGACTAATATGGACACCTTCAGTAAATGGAGAATTTACATTCAAAAGTGGTCATTATATCATTACACGTCAGAGAAGGCAATTTGGAACACTAAAGCAGGTTTGGTATGATAAAATCCCAAAAAAAGGTATATATCTTTATATGGAAATTGATTAATACTTCTCTACCTTTTGATGACATTTTGATATTCTTTAATATACACCTTGCATCAAAATGCCCTTTTTGCAACCATTCAAATTCATTATCTCACCTCTTTAATGATTGCGTGATTGCCTCTCAAATCTGGGAATGGATGAACGGTTGTATACGAATTAGACCACCACTGTTTGATTCCATTTTTGAAAGACTTACTTTCTATTGGACATTCAATGGAATAACTAAAATTTACACTGACATCATACATATGCTTCCTTCTATGATACGTTGGAATTTATGGAAGGATAGAAACGGTTTCATCTTTGAGGAAAAAATTGTGAGCTTTTAAACATTATAAATCAGATTAAGAATGATTTAGCCTTCTACAATAAACCTACATTTAGTAGCAAAGCTGATAACAACTATTGGTATTCCATAGGTCTGATCCCAAAAATATAACCTCCCCTGAAACCTAAGATTTGTCTTGTAATCTGGGTTAAACCAAGGAATAAAAAAATAAATGTGGATGCTGCTTGGAACAAAAATCTTATCTATGGTGGTATTGGGCTAATTGCTAGAAACAGAGTGGGAACTGTTATAAAAGCAGGGATAATCAGTTTTAAGGCAAATTCCACATTGCATGCTGAACTCTTGGCATTACAGGAGGGTTATAAATTTGCTTTGACACTTAACCTCACTGATTTTTCCTTAGAATCTGATTGCCTATTAGCTATTGACTCGGTAAGAGCTCCACTGAAAGCTCCATGGCCTTGTTATGATATAGCTTCACAGCTTCACAACTTCACTTATTGCTACATGATCTAGAAGATACATACCTTGAGACAAGGAAATTTAGTGGCAGATATACTAGCAAAGTTGACTACTAAGAACAGCTCGACATAGCTAGAACTCCAGCTATTAGAACTCAGAGCTAAATGCATATCAAAATTTGAATGGAAGCTACTCATTATGTGTTTTTATTTTTACAGGTCCTCCCAATTGGAAGAACACCGTGCGGACAAAAGATTTTGGCAACCATTTTGCAGATCATGAGTACCAAAAGCCAAGGACCAAGGATCGACTCTCCTTTGGTAACCAGCGACAAGAATGAAGCAGAAATCAAACAAGATATAGATACTGAAGTCAAACACTAAATCGTCTCTTCTTGGCATTACTTACGAAAAAATTGTAGATCTGACCAATCAGTTTACATTAGCACATGGGTGGAGATGTAACTATTGGAATCATCTACAATTTTTATTATTATAATAGATTACCTTACGAGTTGGCAAATACTTGCCTTATGTACAAAACAAACAACATTAGGTTCAAGTTTCATCTTGAACTCTCCTTTGTAAATTTGCAAACCTCATTACTTATAGGACTAGAGATTCTAATAAATCTCCCTCCCATTAACATGGGGTTTATTTATTTTTATTTTTTTAAAAGGTGGGACGAGGAAGTATGGAGAGACTATTTAAGGCGACAAATCATGACTAAAAAAGAAAGAATCCAAGGGCAACTGTCAAAATTCTTCTGGATTGATATATCGCGCACTTTATTTTACTGTATACGCCCTGTATTTGTTACTATTGGAATATTATATGTATTTTGAATTACCTTTAAAGAATAAGAAAACAAAATAATTTAATTTAATTTAAAACCTAATCTAATATCGGCGGCGACGGTGGTGTTTTCCGGCTGCCGACCGACAGTGGTGTTTTCCGGCTGCGAATTTTGCCGGCAACGGTGTTTTCCTGCAACGAAGTTTGTCGATGGAGCGTTTTCAAGCTGCGAAGTTTGCCGGTGGCGGTGGGGACGTTCGTCAATGGCGGCGTTTTCGGAGACTTTCGTCGGCGATGGTAATGCACTGTGAAGTTCGCCGGCAGGACGTTCGTCGACGACGAATTCACCGGCGTCTTCCCCAGCGTCCCCTGATCGTGCTTTTTGACTCCCCGTCGGTGTTCTCTGGCGTCCTCGCCCTGCTTTTCGCCATCGTCTTCTTCGTCGTCCCACTTAACGCTGCCCGCCCAGCCCGGTGTCTCTCCCTGCCGGATCCCCGCCGTGCTTCTCCCCCGGCCGGATCTCCTTCTCCCCCGGTTCTCATTTTCCGGTCCCGTTTCTCCCTCCACGGTCTTCTCTCCTTACCCCGTTCTCCTTTTCCGTTCTCCTTCCCCCTCCCATATTCTTTTCTCCTTCCCCGTTCTCCTCCCCCTCCCCCTCCC
>JAULKM010000006.1:12022624-12057886 GCA_032355605.1 Rubia tinctorum | reverse complement strand
GGCCCAAGTCCATCCTTGTGCTAGCGTGGCACGTTGGCCCTGAACAGGTGGTAGTTTCATACTAGCGCGTGTTGTCGGCCTTAGCACGGGCCGTTACCCCTCGTGCTGGCGCGGTCCGTGTCAACCAGCGAGGGCCGTCGGCCCGCACTCTGTTTTTCGCTCCTTCTGATCCATGTCCCACATCGTTTGGGGCACCTCGTAGGATGGAACCTTATTTTGCTCAGTATCTCAGTGCGGGCCGCGTCATTTTGAACACCTTGTCGGCTGGTCTTAGAATTTGTGACTTGAAACGGCACAAGCAGTGTAAAACGGCACAAGCTAATTTTTAGAGTGAAAAGGTGACTTGGAGTGCACAACCAGCCATAATGAGTTGGCACGACCCGTGTTCGTTGGAACGGGCCATGCCAAAGCCTTCTAACACGAGTCGTGTCACTTGTAATGGGTCGTGTCAGGTTTAGCCTCGTGCTAGCCTAGTGTGGTACGTGCCGACCATGGATGGTTCGGTCGGCTGGCTTGTTTGCTCCACTAAAGATGAACCATTGGTTTGATTTAGGAGTTCTTTTAGTCAATTTTAAAGCACTCGAAAAGTCAAATCCAATGGTGTAATCCCCAAAGGCTGATTCTTCTCTGATCTTTCCCTGAATTTTGTACCACTCCCGGACAACAATTCCTCCATTTTGGACTTGGCCTTCTTGAACTTCGAACCCATCTTTCTTGGTCCCAATTCCATCTACTACCACGCTTTTGAGTCTGTGGCCTTCAATATACTACCATACTTTCAAATGGTCTTCGATATCTTCTACCATTCTTGCGAATGGCCTTCAAATGTCTACTACCATCCTCACGGATAGCCTTTTACAAAAAGATGATAAAAAGCACTCACGAGCAACCTATTAATAATATAAAAAGGAAGATCTAGGTGCCTATGAATACAAAGTGTCCATTAGCTTCAATTTAGTCTACAAAACTTGGAATTTAGACAAGAAAGCCAATAATGGTCGTCTAAACCCTTTTTCATGAAAACCTAACTAAAACTAGCAATCAACAAAACCAAAGATGATAATAAATATGTTAAATGCATTGGCTAGCACATGCATGGTGGTGTACATCAGGTTTCTCCAGGAATTAGTGGCTTCAGCGTTGGTAATGCCTAAAGCTACCCCTTCAATGATTTATATGCTTTCTGACTTTCGTCGCTCCAACTAAGCTTGTTGACCTACTTGAGGACTTCGAAGAGTGGGAAATTATTTTCAGCTACCTTTGAAACAAATCTACTAAGCGATGCCAATGATCCCACTAATACTTGTACTTCCTTAACTATTCGTGGATGGGGAAGGTCAACTATCGCTTGTATTTTTTCTAGGTTAGACTTAGTCCCCTTGAAAGATAATTTGTATCCTAAGAACTTTCCTGTGCCTACTGTGATTATGTATTTCTTGGGATTAAGCTTCATGCCAATCAGACATACTGTATCCAAGGTTTCCTTCAAGTCCTGAGCGAAAGTTGCATACCCTCTTGATTTTGATGACCATATCGTCAACATATACTTCTACATCCTGTCCTATGTGATTGCAAAATGCATTGTCGACTACTTTATGATATGTTGTCCCTGCATTTTTTAGGCCAAACTGCATCTTCACATAGAAAAGTATGCTTTACGAAGGCTATTTTTTCTGCATCTCCTGTGTTCATCAATATTTGGTGATATCCCTTATACATATCCAAGAAATCTAGGACTTCGTATCTTGAAATTGCTTCGACTAGCTGATCAATTTTAGGCAGAGGATAATAATATTTTGGGCATGCCTTATTTAGATCAGTGAAGTCAATACACCTTCTCCATCCCACATATTTCTTCTTTACCATCATTGGGTTTGCTAAACATTTAGGGTATATTACCTCCTTTAGAATACCAGCATGAATTAATGTTGTTACTTCCTCTTCGATCGCTTTTTGTCTGTCACTAGCGAAGCTTCGTTGTTTTTGCTTGACTGGTTTGACCGAATCATTGATTTTTAGAGAATGGGTAGCTATTCCTGTGTCAACTTCCCCCATGTCCTAAACATTCCATGCGAATGTATCTTTGTGACTTTTCAAGATTTGTATAACCTTTTACTTCTCCGGTCTGGAAGATGCATTCCTATTTTGACACACTTAGAGGTGTCCTCATTATCCTGTATGACAACTTCAGTCTCTTCTCCCAGATCTGTTGGAGGATCTGACTGCTTGAACAAGGCATCACCTGAGATAGTACTAACCATTTTTGTTTGCTACACTTTCTGTCCTTCTTTCATCGCAATAACCATACATTTCCTGGATGTTTGTTGGTTCTCTCTTATCGTTACGATTCCTATTGAAGTAGAGGAACTTCATTACTAAATGATATGAGACTCATATCGCCTTGGCTGCATTCATCCAAGGCCTACAGATGATGAAATTAAATGGACTTGGCATATCCATTACTAAGAAATCACACATGATAGTACAATTTCTATCATTTTCACCTATTATAACAGACAACTATATGTTAGCCCAAAGGTGTCTCCGCTCACCCCGTAAATCCTACCAGAGAGAATGTGGATATCTTTAGATCAGTCTACTTGAATCCCAACTCATCAAAGCAATCCACAAGTAGGATTTCAAATACGCTTCCATCATACACAAACACCCTATGAATCGTTGCATTTTCAATTTTAGCGACAATGACCATTAGGTCATTATGATGCTAAGCGTTGGGAACTGCATTCTCTTCGCTAAACGCGATTGCCTCATCAAAATGAAATGTCTTTTCAGCAGGTTCTTGTGGTGACGAATACCTTGCCTTGGCCTTCCAGGTATTATTTGATAGAGAATTAGTTGATCCACGTATGGATATGATTACTCTTTCTGGAGGCTCACTCGTGATGTCTTCTTTGTAGTCCACCACTGTTGTTATCTTCTGACTCATGCTCTATGTGTTTGCTATGGCTTGGTTCTTGGGCATGGAGCTCCCTGGTTTGTTAGCTTCGTTGTATCAGTTTACTCCACCTTCTTTTTTGTAGTGGGTCAGATAACCATTCCTCAAAGTTTCTTTTATTTTCCTTCTTAAGTCTCTGTAATATTCAATGACATGCCCATGGTCCTTGTGGAAGGCACAATAGTATTCTCTGGATCTCTTGTCCGGGGGTGCTATTGCTTTCTAGATTTCTTTTCGCCATTTTGTCAAAGGTGTCTCTTGTAACAGTGTGACCTACATTCCTGATTCTCTTCCCTTGAAAGGGATATTTCTCATACCTTTCTTTACAAAGCTTATTTATGCATCTTCCATTATTCTCTTTTTGCCTCGATCCCGCTCTATCTTGTGGTTATTTTTTCTTCAGTTTGCATATATTGTTCGATTATTTTTTGCAATTACCTTTGGTTTTCGGGCATGTTCTTTGTGAGTTCCTTGTAAAATTCTCCTGATCGCATACCCCCTGTAAATGCACCCAACGAGGATTGGAAAGACAGATCGCGCACTTGCAAACTTTTAGTGATGAATCTATTATGATATTCTGTGAGACTTTCATCACTTCGCTGGGCTATGTTGTTTCGGTCCGCTATCGTTTTGGTGAACTTATGCTTCTAGTAGAAGCACCCAAAAACAAATCTGACAACTGTGCCCAAGACATAATGCTTCCATTTGGTAAGTTTTTGTACCATGTAATTGTTGTTTCCAATAAGAAGAAATGGAAAGCTTTGCAGATCAACTCAATTTCCGCATCGAAAAATCTCATGTTGTTGCAATAGGAATGCAGGAATTCCTTCAAGTCTGTGGTCCCATCATAGATTTTAATATGCAGATGCACCTTGAAGTCTTTTGGTATCTTGAAATCGCGAAGATGTGGTGCCAGAGGTGATTTATCTGCATCATCGTCTGCCACTATATCCCTTAATTCATCCTCGTATTTAAGGCTCTCATGCCCTTGACTTGGTTAATTACTTATTTTCAGAGATTTCGGCTTGAGAGTGGCTAAGAACTTATTGTACAAGCTTTCTATGTGTGCTTCCAAGAATGTCGTGAACGCTCTCCTCTCTTTTTCTTGGTTTGTGTTAGGAGACTCTGTTTCCTCCTCATTTTCCTCTGTATATTCCTTACTGTGTTCTCTTTCTCTACTCGGGACATATGCTTAACCTTGGCTAGGATGCATGTTTTTGTTGCGTCCAGCTGTTTGTTCTTATGTCTGGTGATTCTAGCTTTTCTCACTTCTGGTGAACGCCATTGTTTACTTGAAGGACTTTAAAAAGATTTTTTTCATCCCCACAGTCGGCACTAAATGATGTGGTAATCCCAACTAAGAAAAGTAACAGATGTTCACCGTAAAATGTCTCCTCCTGCAAAACAGATCTCAGAAGTAATTCCGGAGAAAACACTCTAACGATCAAATTAATCATTCCTTCAGAGAATTGGAATTTATCCATTTAATCTTACTTACCTGCCAGTGTTGCTCTCCTTGAAATTATAGGCGATTGTAATCGTGACTCCACTTTACCAAGGTTTTAAACCGTGGGTTGTATCGTGTTTGAATCGTGGTCACTACAATCTCGGTTCGTGGTTAAGTTTTGATCGTGATTCCATCTTTCTCGGTCAATGACTGATTCCTTTTGGACATCGTTCCACTTTTTACGATTCGCGGTTAACATGGACATTGGGTTGGACTTTGCACATTCTGTCTTCATTTATTCTTGGTTGAACATTGGGTTGGGCCTGAAGGCCAGCAGTCTGTAGCTTATGGGCTAGGTATACACCATGTTATTATTTAATTTTTTGAAAAGAATTGGAAATCCGACTCTCAAGATGATATCAACAATGCACGGAATTCCATGGCTAGGCATCTAATTCTCAATCGGTCAGCAACACTGGGGCATCCCGATATTGGTAGGGTATCTCAAGTTAGATAAACATTGAACCCTAGAAATGTCTGAAAAAATTTGTAGTAATATCTATTCCTATCCATAGATTATTGCTTGGTTAGTATTATCTATAGATTTTTGTTAAGGTGCAAGATACTATCGTTTATTGTTTTTAAATTGTAGTTGTGTATCAAGGCATTTTTTGTGCCGCAAATATTAATGAAATACATTTTAACCAAAAGACCAGATTATATTTTCGATTCGGGAAAATGATTTTGGCTCTTTCATAGTCATTTTCTATTGGTTAGAATATACTTTGCGAACTTGGAAACAGGGGACACGATTCATTTTCAGTGCTCGAAAACAATTTGAGGGAGAAAAATACCTAGCAAGAATTTCCAGGGAGAGAACGGAAATCCCACACGAATCCGAAAATAAATTTAAATTTTATAAAGAGACGAACCAAAGCAATTGTTAATTTTTGAGTTCGGAAATAGTGAAGTTTCCGAGCTTGGAAAGTGTATGTAAGATACGAGGTAAAACCCCAAGTTTTTGAGCTTAGAAATAATTAAAGGCAGTTCTAATCCAAAATTGAACCGACTTAGGGGTGGCCAAATAGACCCGTACCCTGCGGGTCAAGCGAGTTATCTAATTTTAAACCCGTATGGGTATGGGTAAAATGAGTAATGAGTTAAATGGGTAATGGGCCAAATGGGTAGTTGAAGAATATGAGTTGAACGGGTTGGGTTTGTGGGTTGACCGCGGGTTTACCCATATGGGTTTAACCATATAGGTTGGTATATAAACCCATATGGGTCAATTATGGGTTGAAACCCGCGGGTTTACTCACATGGGTTGATATATAAACTCATATGGGTAAATATATGGGTTGAAACCAGCGGGTTTTACCCATATGGTTGATACATAAATCCATATGGGTGTGTATATGGGTTGAAACCCGCAAATTTACCCATTTGACCCGTGAGTTGAATAACTTTCAACCCCCGGGTTTCAACTCAACTCGTTTTGACCCGACCCATTTTTTACCCATCATAAAATAGGTCAAAATGGGTCATACCCATATTTTTTAATTACCTATTTTACCCAACCCGTATTTGACTCGTCCACCCATTTGCCACCCCTAAACCAACTTCGTTGACGATTTTAAATACGGTTCTCGGAACCATCTTATTTTCTGAATGATTATAGACGGAACTATTAAAGACACGTATAACTGCTTTTAATAGGCCCCTCCTACACTAGTGTACCTACTCTACCTCTGTGTATAGTTCCCAACACACTCTAGTTGAAGTTAGTGTTGCTGAAAGTTTGTGACTTCATTCATTCAAAAACAACCTTTGAAGACACAACCAACCATGACGACGAGTAGAATGACCACAAAAAATCGCACAAGGGCATCAACCACTCTCTACAAGCACATTGAAAAAATGGAAACTAAAGCAGAGCATCGCCTGACCGAGTCTCTAACTCCTTCAATCTCCGCAATAGTGCGGCAGATCAGAGAAGTTCATCGAGGATAATCTGTCGTTCACCATGAAAATGCTGAGAAAGTAGTCTGCACCATTCAAGACTCACTCCACTCTACAATATGTGAGCCTGGATTGTAGCGTTGTAGATATTATACAAATGTATTTAAAATACAGGGATATATATAAATATAACCATATATATATTTCAGGTAAGTGCATATATAATGTTGAGATAATTTTTAATGCAAAATTAACCCTAACTACTTTATATAAGTGTAAATATAACTCTAGGGACTATATTCCGGCATTGACTGACCATTTTCAACCTTTGATCGATAAAAAATGACCAAAATGCCCTTTCAGCCTAAACTAAAATTTTGAAAGACAAAAATGCCCTTTGACCCACAGCTATGTTGCCACCACCGCCACTGCTCCACCACCTTCACCGTGCTGCCACCATCACGGCCACTCCATCTCCGCCGCCGACGTCACAAATTCTGCTGCCACCTCCTTTGCCGCTAGGGTTTCCGCTACCACCTCACCACCTCCCGCCGTCAGACTTCTATCCACCGCTAGGGTTCCGCCGATGACCAAAGGTTTCTTCCACAGCTAGGGTTCCGCCTCAAGGCCACCGACGAACTCATATTTCCCCTCTGACCTCAGATTTCCACAGCGGACCTCGCTCCTGACGCCAAATTTCCTCCGAAAACCTTACCCCAACCGCCGTTAACCAACTCGTCACTCCCCCTCCCCTCAACGCCGACCACCTCGTCACCACACCAACCACAGATTTCCCCTTTCCCTCGCCCCGACCACCTCGTCACTGCACCGATCACATGTTTCCCTCTCCCCCGCTGCCTCATCCCTAAATTTCATGCGGTTATTGAGCGCTAACCCACAGATTTCCCCCTCAACTAGATGACCGACGGGCTCATCAGTGAGAGAGCGGCAGGATGGCGGACTTCAGGAACTTCTTGGATTCTCTCCATTGATGTCAACACCTTGCTCTCCTTCTCCGCACGGTGACGAGTTTGCCGACGGTGCCGTGGTGGAGGGCTCAATGGTGGTGGCGGATGGCGGGCTCAACAGCGGAGAATGGTGGAGGGAGGCATGGGAAAAGAAAAAAGGAAAGAGAGAAGGAAAAAGGAATAATGAAAATTAGGTTAGGTTTATGGGCATTATAGACATTTCATTTTTTTTACAGAGGTAATAAAGTCATTTCACAAAATTCCGGCCAAAATCTGTCGGAGAAGGTCATATTTGCACATACACTAGTTATCTTAAGTTATATTTGCACTTTCAATTATCACATGATTATATTTGCACTTATGTGAATTAGCTAGAGTTATATATAAACTTTTCTCTAAAATATATTCATTTTAGCCCATTAGAGCTGGGTATTTGCAAAGAGAACTTCCACAAAAATAATAAATTATTAGAAATTGGAGATGGTACCTTGCTTCTAATTAAAACTCTCAAATATTACAATTTATCGTTTTTCTAATTATTAAACGGTCTTACTCCCAACATTTTACTATAATTATCATCAACTTATAAAATTAGTGTCTTAAGGGTGTTGGCTGTAAAATTAGTGTTAATCTTTTGTGGTCATTTCGTTTGCACCCGTAATTGAGTCAAGTTACTAATAGTTTAAGGGTTAGATGACATTTCAAAAAGACTGAGAATTCAAACAAAAATTCAAACTTCCTCTGTTCTAGCTTCACATGCACTTCAATTTTTTTTACACTATTCTTTATTAAAATTTGATCACATATTTAAATGAATATATGAATAATAATATTATCTTATATGATATTGTTCAATTCGTCGTAATGTTTAGTTTCTAAACATCAAATTTTTATTTGACATTATTATGCGTAGGTAAACATATTAACAATCATCAACAACAGCGTGATAATGATTTTAATGTAAATAGAGGTCGGACGGAGGGAGCAGATACGAATTCAGTTAGATCACTTGTAGATCCCCACTAAACAAATGTTAGAACGAAAGAGTCACTCCCTGTTTCTTATCAAATTATACAACAAATTTCCCCTCCATTATTGAAAATCATGCAATTCACAACTTCTGGCTCAGTTTTACCAAAGATGTCAACACATCTTCCATGTCAGGCCGGCCTTCGGGATCTTGATTGGTGCAGGACAACGCTAAATCCAACAGGTCCTTGATTACATCCTGTTTCTTCGACACGGATGGACCTAAACGTGGATCCACAATTTCAAGTAGACCGCTGATACCTCTTTTAAGGCTCCGTTTAACCAGATGAGACAAAGAGATTGATGCTCCTTGTTCTTCTGCAAGTCCCGTTGGCCTTCTTTTTGTAACCATTTCCATTATGATCACTCCGAAGCTGAATACATCCACTTTTGTCGTCACTTTCCTCATGTATGCAAGCTCTGAAAAAGATTCATGAAAAATGTAAGAATCAAAATGGATGGCTGGGGAACCTTGGAAGAAAAATGTGATCAGTTTTACCTGGTGCTAAGTAGCCGATTGTTCCTTGAAATGCCGACGCGGAAGAGAGGTCGCTTCCACTCTCCGAATGAATGCCAAGGATTCTGGCTGTCCCGAAATCACTAACACGCGGAACAAAATCAGCATCCAAGAGTATATTAGCAGGTTTCAGGTCGCAATGAACGATAGGGAAATCGTATCCTGAATGCAAGTAAACAATCCCACTCGCAATCGAGATCAGAATTTCAATGCTGTCTGATACTGTCTTCTTGGAATCATCAACCTCAGGATCATGTATGAACTTGTCCAAGTTCCCATTCTCCATGTACTGCAAAACCAAAGCTCTCAGCTTCCCACTCTCCCAAGCATAACCAAGCACCTTAACGAGATTCCTGTGTCTTAGTTGGCTGAGAGTCTTCACTTCCCTGTCGAAACATTTGTCTGCTTCTACCGAAAACTGCTGCAGATTCAATATCTTCACCGCCACAGCCTTCCCATCGTCCAGCGCCCCCCTGTACACTGTACTTAAGCTGCTAGAGCCAAGGATGCTGTCTTGAGTGAAGAAATTGGTAATGGTCTCAATGTCTTTGGGACTGTATCTCTTGAAAGGGAGCACCGCGGTGTAACTAGATTCTAAGCTTTCCACTTTCTTAACCTTTTCAGAGCTCATTCTTCGATGAACAAGGAAGATCACAAGGAACATTACAATGAGTATACCAACCAATCCGAGAGCTGCAACAATGAAAATGGTCTTCTTTTTGTAACTCTTTGAGCTTTTCGGGTTTTTCAATGGGCTGCAGGGCTTTCCAAGCTTTGCTCCACAAAGGGCTTCATTCCCAGTCAAACTGTTGGCACTTAAGTTTCTGAATATCCCCTTCGTGGGAACTCGACCATCGAGCTTATTGAAAGAAAGGTTGAGAAGTTTTAAGGCTGAGAGATTACCAAAGGTTTCAGGAATGAGACCACTGAATTTGTTCTGTGAGAGATCAAGTGACTGAAGATGCCTCAGATTCCCTAATGCAGCAGGGAGTTCCCCGGCCAGCTGGTTTCTTGACAAATTTAAATTCAAGAGCTCTCCAAGTACCTTGAAAACATCTCCTTCGAGTTGTCCAGAAAGTTTGTTGGCTGCAAGGTTGAGAGAGTTGAGATTTACGCAATTTTTTATCGTCCCAGGAACACTTCCAGACAAGTTGTTGTTGGATATGTCTATCACTTGCACCATAAGCAATGAGCCAATTTCATGTGGAATGGTTCCATCAAAGAAATTGTGCGAAAGATTCAGATATATCTGCAAATTTTTCAAACTCGCAATCACAGAACCTGGAATGGCGCCACTCAGATGATTTCTGGACAGGTCAAGGACTCTTAAGCCAGAAAGTTGCTTCATAACTCTTGGGACTCCACCTTCAAGCATGTTTTCACTGATATCCAAGTAGGACAGTGACTCGAGATTCGCGATCGCTTCTGGGATGGGACCAACCAGCTTGTTTTGCTGCAGTCGAAGTTCATAGAGTTGCGTAAGCTCAAAAAGCTTGTCAGGAATGGCGCCTTCCAGCTCATTGGCATGCAGTGCAAGGCCTTGCAGGAGCTTAAGATTGGATATTTCTGGAGGAATTGAGCCTGAAAATCTGTTGGCATGCAAAAATACAGAAAGGACTTGACTCAGGTTTCCAATCTCTGGAGGGATTGGTCCAATCAGGGAATTGAATCCAGCTCGAAGCGATACGAGGTTTGCCAATCTGCCAACATTTGAATTCAGCATACCGGTTAAGTTGTTTTCGTTAAGTTCTAGCCTTTGCAGCATGGTGCAGTTGAAGAGGTCATCAGGGATGTGGCCTGAAATTTGGTTACCACCAATGCTGAAAAATGTCAGATTGGTCATCTGTCCCAACCCTGATGGTATTCCTCCTGCAAGGCTGTTGTATGTAAGATCAATCGCGAGAAGCTGCGTGCAATTGGTAATACTGGGAGGTATAGATCCCTGAAGCTGGTTGTTATTCGCTGAAATGTTCTTCAGGTTTCTGAGCAGCCCTATATCTGGTGGAAGTGAACCTGTCAATGAATTGAAGCTGATAGATATGTACATAAGGTCGGTCAGGTTTGTTATACTGGATGGAATAGTCCCGGTCAGGCTATTCAAATGGAGGGTGAGCACTTGCAACGAGGTCAGGGACCCTATTCCGACAGGGATCCCCCCGGTCAGCTCATTCTGGGAGAGTCCCAACCTGGTCAGTGATTTCAGCTGCAACAATGAACCTGGAATGGTGGAGTTGAGCTCATTATCGTGGAGGCGCAACGCTTGCAAATTCGTTAAATTCCCAAGCTCGGGAGGAATGCTGCCACTCAACTGATTGCTGTATATGTTCATTGCAGCTAAATTTGAACATGATCCAAGTTGAGCAGGAATTTTCCCTGAAAGGGAGTTGGAGTAGAGCTGAAGAACCTGCAAATTGGTCAAGTTTCCGATTTCTCGAGGTAAGGATCCGGATAACCGGTTGAAGGTCAAGTCCAGGGACTGCAAGGCTTGCATGTTCCCTACAGATGTTGGGATAGGCCCCTCCAGCTGGTTTCCATAAGCAACAAAAAGCTCAACATTGATCAGATTGCCAATGCTCGATGGCAAGCTGCCTGTGAGATTGTTGTAGACGAGGCTCAGCCCAACCAGCGCCGAGCAGTTGAACAAGCTATCAGGGATTGGACCATTTAAGAAGTTACTGCCAAGATCCATACTCTGAAGACTTCCCAGATTGCCGATTTCGGGTGGAATTGGACCGGAAAGAGAGTTGGAAAAGAGGACGAGGGTGGTCAGCTGAGAACATTTTCCCAGCTGATGAGGGATGGCTCCAGTGAATGAATTCAAGGTAAGATCAATAGACTGGAGAAACGAAAGGTTTCCCAAGAATGGAGAGATTTGACCATGGAGCTGTTTGTCCATAAGAGAAATAGAAATGACATGATTTTTGTTGTCGCAGGCAATTCCTGACCAATTGCAGTGGTGGCTGGCATCGCTCCAGTTGGCAAGTGCGCCGGAGGGATCTCTGTGGACTGAGCTTTTGAACGCTCCCAAGGCCTCAGCTTCCACATCCATTTCTGGTTTTTCCAAAGCTGATGCAACGCCAAACAGGGCACTGCAAAGAAGGGCCAGTGGAAGAAGAGAACTATTTTGAATTAGTTTCATGGCCGTGTATCCGTTTGAGAGGAAATTGGCCTTTGCTAATAGCTAGCTGGTCAAATGAAGTTCCATTTAATGCCTGTGCCCATGTGCTATATATAAATACTACCTCCATCCCAACTTACTATTTAGCTCTATTTTTTATCAAATTTTGGCAGCATATTTGAGTTTATATATGAGAAATAATATTATTGTGTGTGATATTGTAGACTTCGTCATAAGCAGTTTTTCAAAAGTAATTTTTTTGTTTGCTATTATTATACGTAGTTAAACATATTAACGGCTAAACAAATTTTTTGACAAAAATAAAAAAGATTACGTTCAATTTAATCTGGGGTGGGATGGGATGGGATGGGATGGGATGGGATGGAATGGAGGGAGTGCCTTCCCACGTTACATTATAACGCGTGGCCTTGAGTTTCACCGGAGAGTCAACTTGTGAGCAAAGGGAAATCTGATGCCTTGAACCTAAACAAAACTCCAATAATTCCAGAGTCATCTTGTTACCATGCTCGTGCTAAGGAAGCAAGTTGGCTGGGCCAACATACGAGTACACGGAATGGGATCTGGGATGGAGCCGCATTTTGCAACTAATTATTGCTGCGGCCTACATTACAACAAAATTCTGCATTCACATTACAAACTAGTGGAAGATTGCTGATGCTAGCTTTTTTTAACCTACCGACGTACTGTATCAGTATATTGGGGATACTGAAGAATTTACCAGTAATAATTGTGTGTTTGTATTCATATTCTGAAATATATTATTTAGAGTACAAAGACCTATATAGAAAAAGAAAAAGAATCTAATCTAATTACAATTACAAGTAATTTCCACATAATATTGTTATTCCTTAATATTCTTCTTCAAGTTGGAGCATGGAGAACAGAAATGCCCAACTTGCCAAGTAATGAATGAAACTAAGTTCGTCTGAAAACTTTGGTGAACACGTTCGAAGGTTGATCAGACGTGCAAATATGATGAGTAACAATAGTACCAAACTGTACAAGATCACGGACGAAATGACAATCGACCTCTATATGCTTCGAACGTTCATGGAACACTGGATTTTCCGTAATGTGGAGAGCAGATTGACTGTCACAAAAAAGTCGCATAGGAGTAGAATGCACAACACCTAAGTCACGACGCAATGACTTAAGCCACAACAACTCACAACAGGCAACAGCCATTGCACGATATTCTGAATCAGCAGAAAAATGAGGAACTGTAGGTTGCTTCTTGGTCTTCCGTGAAACCGGAGAATCACCAATCGTCACAAAGTACCCAGAAAGAGAGCGTCACGTAATGGGACAAGCAGCCCAATCAGAATCACAATAAGTAGTCAACTGTAATGAACTACGTGAAGAGAGAAATAAACATTGACCAAGATGACTCTCCAAGTAGTGAAAAATTCGAATCGCGGCTTGCCAGTGAGGAACACAAGGAGACTTCATAAAATGAGCAAGCGTATGAACATAATAACTAAGCTTAGCACGAGTAATAGTCAAGTAAATGAGGCAACCAACCAGGTGCCGATACTGTTCAGGATCATGATAAAGGGGCCTTTCAACTTTTGCAAGATCATGCTGTTTCTACATTGGAAAATCAGTCGGTTTAGAAGCCAACAAACCCCTGTAAGACAAAATATCCGAGGCATATTTCCTTTGTGAAAGAAATATCCCATATTGTCTTATAACAATCTCTATACCCAAGAAATACTTAAGTGTACCAAGATCATTCATATGAAAACAAGAACTCAAGTATTTCTTGAATTTAGAAATGAGCAACAAAGAACTACCAGCAATGACCAAATCATCCACATAAACAAGTACATGAAAAGAAACTGAGCCACGAGTAAAAGTAAATAGAGAGTAATCTGACTTACTCTGAACAAAACCAAATGCACATAAAATCCTGAGCCAATTTCGCAAACCAATTACGAGGAGTCTGCCGAAGACCATAAAGAGATTTCTGAAGGTGCAAACTTGGCCAGGAGGAGCAGGGTAGCCCGGTGGAGGTCACATAAATAACTCTTCATGCAAATCACCATGTAGAAAAACATTATGCACATCCATCTGGTGGAGTTCCCAACCACGAATGACTGCAGCTGATAAAAACAGACTTACAAAACTCATCTTCGCAACAAGGGCAAATGTCTCAGTGTAGTCAATTCCTTCTTTTAGCGGTTTCCATGAACCACCAAGCGAGCTTTGTGACGTTTAATGGTACCATCACACTTGAACTTGGTAAAATACACACATTTTCATCCAATAGCAGTCTTATCCAGAGGTAATGAAGACAAAGTTCATGCCTGATTACGCTCGAGTGCATTAATCTCATTAGCCATCACATCACGCCAATGAGCATACTCCGAAGCCTCAGAGTAAGTGGTGGGATCTGCACTAGAAGTTAGTGCACCCAAAAATCTAGAATGCATACTACAAAATTTATTGCAATTTACAAATTTAGTTAAAGGATAGAGAACACCTGAGGAATGTGACGTCGCATGTGTGGTCATAACAGTGGGGGGTTTTATTAATATCACCAACAGAGTAGGCATAATTTGCAAAATAAGTAAGAGGTCGATGATCGCAAACACTTTTTTGTACAACAGGTAGCTCAGCTGCGTGTGGAGGCATCGGGGACATAACCGACGAAGCATGCGGCAGAGACGAGGTAGGCCGAGGAAGCGCCAAAGTGCTAGTCGATGATGGGATGGTCGGAGCAGCTGCAGGTGGCGCGTGGTCAACGGCTGCTGGCGGGCGTGGAGCGCAGAGGCACGGGGTCAACCGATGGAAAGGTAACTGGTGGTGACATAGTGGCTGGCGCCATCACAGTGGTTGGCGGCGGTGAGGTGACTGGAGGCGATAAAGGTGCCTGCATCGGTGAGGTGGCCGACATCGGTGAGGCTTCCTGTTTTACTGCATATGGAAACAGGTTTTCATAAAAGTCAGCATCCATACTGTCAAAAAAAGTATGGAATTCCAAATCATAAAAGCGATAACCTTTCTTTCCGGCAGGATACCCCAGAAACAGACATCAACGACTTCTTGGAGAAAACTTGTCACGGAATCTGGGGATATAGGAAGTAAAACGCAAACATCCAAATTTGAGCAAAACCTTGTAATTTGGGAGACATCCATAGTGTAACTCAAATGGTGTCCGAACATCGAGTTGCTTCATCGGTGTCCGGTTGATCAAATATGCAGCTATAAGAACACATTCTCCCCCATACCTCAATTGGCAGATTGGCTTGAAAATGCAAAGCATGAGCCACATTTAACAAATGACGATGCTTGCGCTCAACATGACCATGTTGCTGTGGTGTATCAACCATAGATGTCTAAAAAATAATCCTAGATTCACCAAAGTATGATCTCAAAGGTAGAAATTTTGTACCATTATCAGCTCGGACATGCCTAACCACACGACCAAACTGGTTCTTCATCGAGGCACAAAATTCAATAAATCTAGAGGCAACTTTTAACTTAGAAACTAATAAATAAACCCAAATAGATCGGAAATAATCATCAACAATAGTCAAAACAAAATGCACCACTAGAAGATGGTGTTTTATAAGGACCCCAAAATCACAATGTATTAAGTCGAATAAAGAACTAGCATTCGAAGAACTCAAAGGAAAATCATGTCTAGTATGCTTTTCTCTATGACATACATAGCAAGGAACGGAAACACTATTGGTGCTAAAATGAAGAGTAGAAATAGAAGACAGCATCGTGGAGGAAGGATGCCCAAGACGCTGATGCCATAAATCAGAAGATGAAATTGAAGCAACTGTCAGACTAGACTGCAAGATATGTGGATGAACATTCGTATCCAACAGACGAAGCTAATAACCCCCCCCCCTTGTTCACCCACTCCAATCACATTCCTCATACTGATTTTCTGTAAAATGCAATAATTTTCAGTAAACAAAGCTAGAAATTTTAAGGTAGATAACAATCTAGAGCATGATAATAAATGGCATTCCAAAGAAGATATGTAGAGCACATGAGTAAGAGTAACATCTCCAAAATGAATAGAACCATATTGTGTTGCAGATGACACAGATCAATCAGGTAATATAGCATTCATGAAATTGACAACAGTAGTAATATCAACCAGAGAAATTTTGTCACCAGTCATGTTATATGAGGCTAGAAAATCAAGAATCCATGGTAAAATAAACTTACTTGACCCATGGTCAGACACAACATTAAATAAATGTAGGGTCATACTTCATTGGTCATCATAAATAGCAGTACCGAAGTCAGAGCGGGTAGGGGTATGGTGGGCGGCTTCCGCGGCATGTCCAGGTGGTGATAGGGTAGTGCCTATAAAAGGCGGCGGAACTGGGCAGACGCCGACGGCCGGTCCGCCGTTCCCGGCGACGACGACGGTGGAGTTGGCCCCGTCTTCTTGGATTTCTAGTTCAAATTCTTGAACCAATATGGTACACCTATGAGCTTGAAACATGTATATTTGTCGTGGTCCTTGTGATAACAATATGTACATGTGTGATTCTTACGATTAGCTGAAGTGAGAGCAATTGTCGAAGAACCCGATGGTGGTGGGTGTCGTGTAGCATATGCCAAAGGGTCAGTTGAAGACTCGCGGGACCAAATGATGGCTTTGTGATTCTCCTTCTGAGCACCAAGAGTGTATATATACGCATATGACAGGTGGAAAAGGATCTGTTGTCATGATGTTGGATCGCAAGGTGTGATAGCCTCCATCAAGATCGAGGAGAAATTGATAGATCACGTCTTTCTCACGTTCTTGGAAGGCATTTGCACATGGTTGCATGTGCACAGTGATTTGCAAGCTTCACAGGTGCAAACTAAAGGATGCCGGAGTGAGTTGTAATCACTGAACAACTTTTTCATTTTGCCAAAATAAATTGCAACAGTCTGATCATTCTGCCGACAGTTCTGTATATCTTCACGTATTTTAGAATTTTCGGACCATTCTCGAGAGTAAATCATGCCTGAAGATCATCCCACAATTCCTTAAATGTTGCATAGTAACTTGTAGAAGAACGCAATGGTTGATCTAGAGTCTGCAAGATCCAACATACAAGGGTAGCATTAACTCCCGGCTAATCAATTGTATCAGGATGATTATCCGAAGTTTTGGCAATGGTTCCATCATGAAACTAATCTTCTTCTTAGCAAACACATCGCCAGAAATTGCAGCAGACCATTCAAGGTAATTCTCTTCACGTTTCAGTATGACGGGAAAACCGGGGCTTTCAGTAAACTAAGATAGTAAAAATCGTTTAGAGATCGACCAGCAGGGACAGATCACCCAGAGCTAGATTGCAATTGCAACTATTTGAGTAAAGCTGCATTAACATCGGTGGCATTGAGATTCTTTAGTTTATTAGTCTCACCTTCAGCGACGATGTGGGCTTACTCAGTATCATCAAAACTAGAACCAGGTGCAGACATAGTTGCGATCAGCGGTAGAAGCATATCATTGGTACGAGCATTTTAACTCGGTGGGACGTGGAGAACTGGCGACTGCGATTGAGTCGGTCTCGGTGCATGGAGGACAACGCATGAATCAGCGTCTGTGTGTGGAGGACAATGCGCTGGTCGATCGAAGTACGTACAGCGTCTGAATATCGTGGTGACCTAATTGAAGGGTTGCGACGGTTGACGAGTGGCGATCGGAGAGCGGCGGGAATTGAATAGCGGCGACGTGTGATCGGAATGCGCGACTGATGTTGGCGACGTCTGCAGCTCAAGAAAAGGTAGCGAAAAATTATTTTAGGATTTTAGGATTTTAGGCTCTGATACCATGAATAATTTAAAGGTAATAACTGTGTGTTTGTATTCATACTTTGGGGTACATTATATATAGTACAAAGACCTATGTAGAAAAGGAAAAAAGAATCTAATCTAATTACAATTATAAGTAATATTCACATAATATTGCTATTCCTTAATAGATAAGTTTGTGTTTAAATGAAGGTTCTTTTTATTGTTGAAATATAGTGTTATTAAAAATTTAAATAAAGTATTTCAAAATGAAAATAAAGTATATTGCGTGTATTTCATGTGACCCTACTTAATTTTCATGTCATTCACAAAATAAAAAATTTGTAAAAGCATTTAAATTAATGGAAAGTCATTTTGTAGGGTGTGATGACCCACTTGGGCTAGTGGAAAAATATCGCCCAGCATAGGATTAGTCTTGGAATTGGGGGAACACTTGCAAATTTATTTGTAAGCTAGGGGTATAACTGAACATCCAATAGCTAATTCTTTGCCAAAAAGGAATGAAAGATACATTTAACTTGAGATACCTAATTCAGTAAGTAGGATAAATGTAGGGGTGCAGAGGGAGTATATTTAATTAAGACATGAAATTGCACAAGCTTGGAATATGATGGAGCATTAACTTGTAAGAAAATTTGAACCAGTCTTCAAGGCTGTCATTTTTCTGTGGAAAAGTCACATACGAAAATCCATTTTCTTCTCCATTTCACTTTATGGTGATGCTTTGAGCCTCAGTATCTCATTCCATATTGATTCACTTTGAAATTTCTACTAATAGTTTATGTAGTACTTGCGGTGAAGAATTCAAAAACATCACTTACCTAAAAGTTGATGGAATTCAATTTGCACCACTTATTTTCCAAACTACCTCCAATGAATAAGTATTGATGTAGGATTTAGAACAATCTAGTCAGACTTGGAAGTTTGACTTGTTGATAGAGTCATATAGACGACATTGATATGGCATAGGACAAGTGGGTTTACCCTTTGAACTTACCCTTGAGAGAAAACACTGAGCCCATTGGTGAGAAACTAGATGCGATGTCCTTAAACCGCCCCTACCCTGTGTGTGAACGATAATGCATTTTCCACGAACACTTTTTCCTTTCTCTTGCAATTTCCTTGGGTCTGTCCACTAATTGGGTCATTGCACACGCCTAACTTTGTAAGCTTTCAAAACTCAGTCGGATCTTTTAGTCTTCAAAACATAAGAGTTAGGAAATAAAATAGGTTATTTATTTCTAAATCTTCTAAGAGGAATTCATCAAATAAATTCAATAGTAAACTCTATTTTCCTTATATTTAGAGTTCAGTAGGTTCTAAAAATGAAATAACTCGGGAACATCATATACCCCATACTTATAACTTGGGAACATCATATACCCCATACAACTACAAGAAACAACACTTATTACTTCACCTTTTTTACTTCAGTTATTTGGAATTTGGAAAAAAAACCAAGGCAAAAACCTTTTTACCTCAGTTTTTTTAAAAGTAGAAAGTAATATTTAGTTGGGTTAAAAAAAGACGTCACATACCTTCCTCTCTTACCGACGTCAGTTGTTTTTGTGCCAACATCATACGTCCATCTCGCAGACATTAATGACCGACGTTGCACGTCTTTCTTGCTTACCAACGTCGGTTGTTTTCGTGACTGATGTCGCACAACCCTCTCATAGACATGAATGACCTATGTCGCATGCCTTTCTCGCTTACTGACGTCGGTTGCCTTTGTGACCGATGTCGCACGGCTTTCTCACATAAATGACCGATGTCGCGTGGGCCTCTCGCAACCATAAATGAACGATGTCACACGCCTTTCTCATTTACTGATGTCGGTTGTTTTGTGATCGACGTTGCTCGGCCCTCTCGCAAACATGAATGAACGACATCCTACGTCTTTCTCACTTACCAACGTCGATTATTTTAGTGATCGACGTCATACGACCCTCTCACAAACATGAATGCTTGATGTCGCACGCCTTTATCACTTAGCAATGTCGGTTGTTTTTGTTACCAATGTTGCAAGTCGCTCTCGCAGGCATAAATGACCGATGCCGTACGCCTTTATCACTTATCGACGTTAATTGTTTTTGTAATCGACGTCGCACGTCCCTCTTGCAGACATGAATGACCGCGTCACATATCTTTCTTGCTTAGTGACGTCGGTTGTTTTTGTGACCGACATCGCACGTCCCTTTCGTAGACATGAATGACCGATGTCGTACGAATTTCGCGCTTATAAACGTTGGTTGTTTTTGTGACCGATATCGTACATCCCTCTCACAGACATGAGCCTATTCCTACTTAGGCCCATTGTCTAAAATAGTAATGTTTTAGGCTTTTCACATTTTCAAATAATATATATGCAATGTAAAAATAATATTCAATATTATTGTCAAACTTATACATTTGCTGATTCACATTCACCCTTTGTATTTTATTATTAGCATTATTATATTATTTATTATTATATGAATAACTAAGACTTGACTTTATATATATATATATTCAAATAATTAAAATTTGACCTTAACTAATCATCGGTAAACCCTTAATTGACCTTTCATACATAAATACTAATGAAATGGTTTCACCTTAACTAATAAAGGGTTTATCCTTGACTTTCCATATAAAAGCACCAATAAAATGGTTTACCTTTAACTAATCAACAGTTAATCCTTACTTGACTTTCCATACATAAACACAAATAGAATTGTTTAGCGTTAACTGATAAATGGTCAACCCTTACTTGGCTTTTCATATATAAACACAAATAAAATGGGTTGAGTTTAACTAATCAACGGTCAACCATAGCTTGACCTTTCATACATAAACACTAAAAACTAAGGTTAAGGTTTGACCTTAACTAATTGATGGTCAACTCATATTTGAATTTCCATACATAAACACTAATGTAAAGGTTTGATCTTAACTAATCACGATTTACCCTTAACTTTACGTAAATAAATGATTAATAACTAAGGTTTGCCCTTTATTAATCAACGGTCAACCCTTATTTTGACTTTCCGTACACTTTTATAGCCAGTGTACTGCGTGATCTCCGCTGATCATGGTCCACATTGCTCTTGCTATTACTAAGTTGTTACCTTTAGGAGATGATCAAGGGTGTTGACCATCTTCCTTCTCGAAATGGATTTTTTCCCATATTATGCGAGCTATACTTAGATTTTGCTTACCTGGCTTGCTGGTCAAGAAGTGTTGTCTTTTGGCTTGAGATTCGCGTGGTTTAGGGAGGTGTATACCAGTGGTACCTTTTTTGTGATCGCCTTTTTTCCTCTTTTACTTATACGTACTACGTCGTTGTAATTCATTTTTTTCCTACGAGTGGCTTCCGTAATTACAACAAGTATTGATTTTCTTGACCAGAAGATCCCAGTCTTTCCCAGATATTATGAAGGCCTATTAAGAAAAATTATCCCCACAGATGGCACCAGTGATGTGGGGAATTTCTTTTTGGCCATCGTAATCTCCGAGGTCAGCATGAGTCAGCTTGATAATTTAGCACACCTGGAAATAAAGTACCTAGGAGTTCTCGGGACTTATCTCCAACGCCCTGGTCAAACTTAGTTTCTACTTTATTGTCTTCACCATTCAATGATCATCCAAAGAAATTATTGCTTTGGATTCAATGTCTCTAGATTAGTTTATTTCTTGGGGTAATATTTGTATTCATGACTTGATGTTGACTTTGTGAGATTCTTAGATTACCATATCTTTATGTACTATGAATATTTGTGCTTGATTTGTGATTTATATTCTTGTAAAGTTTATGTCATGTTATGATTAATGATGCATCTAGAGATTTATTCATAGTATAATATCGTGCTAGTCTAAAATGCTATCCTGGGAGCATTAGATTAAGGCTATTGTAGGTTCGAGAGTACTGGGGAGATGAGTGCATTCATGCTACCTTGAGAGTACTGCCCCAATTGTTAGACTCTAATTCTAGTTAGCTAGTTGTGTAAGTGATTGCATGTTAGGGGGTGTTAGACTAATTCCTAACTAGGGGAAACCATTGGATTACCCCGATAGATAAGTATGATAGTTTGTAGTGACTAGGGTCGTGGAAACCCCAGGGTCATCATGAGATGCCAACTCCTTTGCCTCTCTAGACCTAGGGTTGGTGTCCATAGTGGAATCCCTTGGAAGTATTGTCCTCAGTCTCATATCTAACGGTTGTGACTTACGTATGTCTTAGTTCCTTTAAGTGGGAGCGCATTGACATATTGAGTGAGATGACGTAGAAGGAGGAGTGGATCTAATTGGTCGATTGATGTAACTTCCCTAATTATGGAGGTAGTGAGGTGGCTCTTGAAGGGCAGTCGAAGCTCTGTGTGACAGACATTGGGAATTCCCGACCATAATGCCATTATTATCAAGTCTATTAGTTCTTTGAGCATGAAGCCATTGATGAAATGCCTTTAGACGTCGATTGTCTAAAGTGATCATTAGTGAGATTTACAAATAGTCGTTGAACGCTTTTATAGATTACTTTTAAGAAGAACAGAATATTTATCTTCAAAAGGGAAGGTGTAGCATTCACAATAAGTAATCATGATGAACAAATGGGTGATTGTTTCTATGAACTATAAAAGGCTTGGAAGTTGAAATCAATTGCTCCAAGGGTTTCATAACTTGTGTTTTAATCCGGGTTTCTTAATTTGTTGCATGACTAGCTTAATTTTTCTTATATGATAGTTTCTTTGTCTTTTTATTTTGTAACTTAGAAAATCCAAACTAAAATCCCAATCTTTAATTATATATATATATATATATATATATATGCTTACATCCATCCTTATATGCATGAACCCTTAGGAAAATCCCACTTCTTCGTGGAAGATCTCGATTTGCCACTATCTACTTAATTGTGGTTAGGATGTATTAGGACTTATAAATTTTATATTTGACATGTATGTTGATGACCTCCCAATGTGGAGATGTTAATTCCCCGGGAACTCCCTAGTTTCTCACACCATGTCGGTTTCCCCCTCTTTAACATCTCACCTCCTCAACATATAGCTAGAGATGTGCTACCCGCTGTCAGTGTATTTCGTGTAGGAACATGATGTTGAAGTTGAATCAGAACTCGTAGATTTTCTCTTAAATATTTAAGAAACTGATTCTTCACATAAGCATCATCTTCTCTCATGCCAACTCTTCTAATAAGTAACTTGAGATCCTCCCAGTGTTCATCAACTATCAGGCCACCTTGCTTCATGATACTGAGGTGCAAATGTTTTTCCATTAATTAGGTTGGTAGAATGTGATATAAACAAAACTTGGTTTTTAATCACTCCCAGGTCGAGACATATATTTACCAACAATTTGTCATGATTCTTTCCGGTTCCTTAACCATTATGCTGCATAGTTGGTGAAGGAATATTGCACGACCTTGATCTTCTGCTTCTCTCTTTAAACCCTTGATGTCTCGGGTAAAATTTGAACTTCCATCGGAACCTGAATTTAGAAAATTTTGAGAATGCTTCCTATTTTGAGAATATTTCTACTTAGTTCTCCTAGAACCTCTTTGAGATGGTCTATACGAGTAGTGAAATGATTCTTCATCTGAATTTTCATTACTGTGAAAACTATTGACCACTCGGTTGAGATATGCTTGTCTAGTAGAAAAAGGTGGTGTTGGGGTGGCTAACTCATATACCCTCCTTGATAATCTCTGGACCTCACTTATGAGGGCATTCATGGAAAATGTCAATCATTCTGTGTTCCACTATTCTTGTTGAATATGTTGAAATGGCATAGATTCACCCCAAGTGATGGTGAAGTCATGTTCATGGTAGTTACCACTTCGAACATTGAGATCATGTGTTATAGGCATGTTGTTAGGACTACCAACATAATGCTGCACATTCGGTTTACCCACAATTTTTGTAGGGACTACCTATAATAAACAACGGTTAGTAATAAATGCCCCACTTCCCCTTTGTTTAGTAAGGTCACTCAAGAAGGTATAATGCTCACAATTAACAAGGCAAAGGCTAGAACAAGTACAATTCCGTTGTATCACAAAATAATTATGAATATGAGTATAATGTAATTTTATTTTAATAAATCAAAATGATAAACTCTTAAAATCAGCTCTAATGGTGGAAATCCAAATTTTAAGAGAATGAGGTATGATCAAGATACAAGTTGAATGGCTTATATCAGAGCTATATTGAGTGAGTTATGATCAAAATAATAATGTTTCATATAAGCAACAAAATTGTCAAAAATTCAAGTAACAACCCTTACTTCTATCAGGAATTACTATCCAAACCCCAATATGAATACAATTAGATTTCCTTTTATATTTTGCTGCCCAAATTCAAATTTCCAACCTTATCCCCAGTGGATTTTGAATTCTCTCCCAATTATTATTCCAGTTCCAAGTAGAATACAATCACAACTCTATTGCTTAGCCAATTACAATTTGAATTCAAATACGATTCTACTTCTTGTCCAAATACACTTCAAATTCAAATATAATTCAACTTCTTGTCCAGATATAGTTCAAGTTCAAATATGATTCAACTTCTTGTTAAGATATAATTTCAAGTCCAAATACGTTTCAACGTCTTGTCCCAATACAATTCAAATTCTCTCCTCAACACAAGTATAATTCAATCACAACCTCAATTTCAGCCCACCAATTTTTGAAATTAACTCCACATTTTTTAATTCACAAACCCTAGAAAAACCTTGAGCAAAAACTCTAGCTTTCCTGGATTCAAAGCCCTAGTTACCCAAGGATTTCGAAACCCAATTCAAGGTATTATTTCAAAATTAAAAGTTGTGTTTCCTGTCTTTAAATTGTTTTTTAATCAAAACTGAGAAATAAGTGAAGAAAGGAATTAGAACTTCTAGTTGTGTAGATGATGTTAAGATTGGTAGATGAATGTGATGATGTTAAGATTGGTAGATGAATGTGATGATGTTGATCTTTGTCATGTTTATCTTAAGGTAGCTAACGAGACTTCAAATTTCCTAAGGCATTTAACATCTCTCTCCCTCTCTTTTAAATTTTTTTTTGTGTGGTAGATTTTTACATTTATGTAGGTTTACGTTACAAGGGGTTTACGTTACAAGGGGTTTAGATGACCGCTTTTGGTTTTCATATATAAATCCCTCATTTTGTAGCATACTCTAGGTCTAATGGATTTTATGTCCCTATGAGCGTCTACATCCATTTTTTTGAGGTTTTACTTGTAAATTGCTTGTAGGGACTTTGGAATGTTTTAGAAGGCCATTCGTAAGACTGGTAGTAGATCGTAGAAGGCAATTCCCAAGGATGGTAAAAGATTGAAAGACACGAGCTAAACACATGGTAGTAGATAGATGCGCTGAATTAAAGAAGTTATGTCCAGAAGAAATGAAGATTAGCACAACCCGTGTAGATTTACACTGCACGTGCCAAGCCAGTCCCGAGAAGACTAAGTCTAGGTAAAGACCGCATGCTTTTGTATGGCCCATGTGCTCAAGATATGAGGAATCAAGATTCCAGTTCACGGGCCGCTTGATTTTAAGCGGCCTGTGCGATTAGAAGACCTGTGGACACACTCTGGTCCGTGGGCCGCATGCTTTCGCACAAGACGCTCACTCAGTAAGCCAGGACACATCTCCAGTCTGTGGCATGCATACGCACTCAGAATTCCTATGGAGCACCTCCAGTCCAAGGCCTGAGTGTTTTTGCGCGGGCCTTGTGGCTCAGGCTGTGCTTTATTGCTCGGCCTATGCTGATGTGGCTGCTATGGTTTCCTAGTTTTTTGGGCTTTTCTAAGGCCCAATCCCATCTACCATATAAGTAGCTCTTAGTCTCCTAACGTTTAAGTTTAGTCATTATTATTATTCCTAGTGGTAGGTAGGAAGAAAAAGGCTATCTCTTCTCTTCATTTTTTTCTCTAGTTTTTGCCTTATGCCATTACTTCTTTCATTATTCCGGGTCTCCATTTATAGTTGATGAGTCGTGTGGTCAAGGTCCATGTTGCTTTCTGGATTGTGGCCATGGTAAGATGATCATGGGCATTGTTCTCCCATCTTCTTTGGTTGGGGTGTGCCTCATGTTATGCAAATTGTTCTTTATGTCCACTAATCTGGTCTACTGATGCGAGGTGCCAATCTTTCGGTTTAGCCTTCGATTGGTTCTAGGGAGGTATATAGGCATCAAGTCTCCAAAATAAATGTTGCAAGGAAGTATAATAAAAATAACTACACTTTAACATTGAACTTATCCAAACCATTTAATATGATAGGAATAATTACACATATTTGGAATGCTAGAGGTGTTGGAAACAAAACAACACAAATCAAAATCAGAGTAAAAATAGACATAAAACAACTATTTTGCCTTAATTGATCCAATGCTCCAAACAGAACCAATCCAGAGCATTGTTAAAGAAAGTGTTTTAAAAAATTACTACTTAGACCCCAAGCGCAAAATCTGGTTATTATGGGAAGATTCAATTAAAAAAAACACCATTCAGTATGATGTTCAATACATTTTAACTAAATTTACACATCCCTCACTAAAAAAGGAATGTACCATTGTTTTTATTTATACCAAATACACAATAAAAGAAAGATCAAAACTCTTGCAAAAGATTCAAGAGCTTAAATCTGAATCACTAAGTCTGATAAGGGATTTTAATGTACTAGAAGGAAAAGGAGAGTACTTGGGACCATCTAGACCAAATTCAAAACACATGAGAAACTTTAACAAGTTCTTAACTGAAACTTGCTTAACCACTGTACCAACTTCAGGAAGTCTATACATCTGGATCGGTATTAGACCAAAAAGTAGGGTCTAGAAAAGACTTGATAGTGACCTTTGAAACCCAAAATGGTGGAATTATCTTCAGTCATCCCATATCAAAACCTTACCAGGGGAGAAATTTGACCACAACCCCTCAATCTTTAACATCACTGATAGCTCTTCATATTGAAGTCCAAAAGCTTTCAGATTCTAACATTGCTGGTTAAACCACCCTACCTTTATGAAGTTAGTTGAGCATGAATGGAATATACAAAAAAAAAACTTAAAGGCATGTGACGACTTACTTTTAAACCTAAAAACTTCAAAATAATGCTTATATTCTGGAATCAGAAAGTTTCTAAACATATTTTTGACAAATTCCAAGAACGTGAGGAAGCTATGTTAAAAGTGGTAACATTTTTACAACAATCAGATAATATAGAAGCTCGGATAGCTTAAAACTCAGCTAAAGCAAACCTGACTTAAGCTTTAACTAATCAGGAATCCTTTTGGAAATAGAAATCCATAATCAAATGGCTTACTAAGGGAGGTAGAAACTCTAAATTCTTCAACCAATCTGTAAAAGCCAAGCATAAATGGAAACAACTTAATGAAACTAAAAACTCAGAAGGAATTTGGTTAAGCAATGATGTGCACCTTTATGCATGCTTTAACCAATTCATTTGACACATTTGTAAATATGTTTTGTTTAGTTGATTGCTATTTTTTTGTTATGTTTACACGATAAAGGGTTTAGATGACAATTATTGGTTTTCTTATCTAAATCCTGGGTTTTGTAGACTTATTGAATCTTATTCACATTTTGTATTCACGAGCTTCTAGATTTTCCTTTGTGAGCTTACTAGTAGGTTGCTCGTGAGTACTTCGATATCATTTTGTACAAGGTCATCCACGAGGGTGGTAAAAGATATTTGAAGGCCATTCGCAAGAATGGTAAGAGATATTTGAAGTTTATTCGCGAGGATGGTAGTATAAAGAAGGTCACTGACAAAAATGCGTGGTAGCAGACGGAATTGAGTCGGAAGAGGCGGAGTCGGAGTTCAACGAGGTCAAAAATGAAAGGCATCATCAATTGGCTGAACCAAACGGTACAACAATACTCCTTGCATGGGCCGTGCCAGGGGTGGCTAGCATGGCTGGTGGCAACCAACACGGGTTGTGCTACGCCTCCTTGGCACGGAGCGTTTGGAATCCCCCGACCCGAGTCTTCCAAGTTGCTTCAGAAGCTAAGTACAAACACGGACCGTGCCGTTTCACGCGTTCCATGTTTTTTCAACTAAAAAATGCAAAGACCGGTCCACATGATGCAAAGAAGAACACGGTCTGCACCGTTCAACTGATGAAAAATTGCTTCCAGTTAGGGGTGTTCAATTTGCATGACCCGGCCCATTTTGACCCAGCCTATATGGGACATGTCGGGTTAATATTCCATTTGGGTCGGGTCAAAATGGGTCGGATCAAAATGGCTCGAGTCGGATTTTGACCCAAATCAACCCATTTGACACATTTACAATTTTACCCCATTTTCGTGAAAACAAATCATAAAAAAGAATTAGTTTAATAGAAAATACCCACCATTAATTTAATTAATAAACAAGTGTAACATTCTTAATTTTTTTATTAAACTTAAAATAATTTTGTAAAACTACTATTAATTATAAATAATATATTTATTAATATATGAAATATATATTCATAGTTGTATGAATAAATTTTAGTAAAATTATATTTTTTAAATGAAGTATTAAAAGTATTCTAACTAAGTAAAATGAAAATAATTGTACTTTTATTTATTCAGTGAATTATATATAATTATATAATATTCTTATTTAAAGTATATACAAATAAATCATAATTTTATTTATTATTTATATATTGTTACATTTAAAAATAATATATTTTATTTCAATAAATTATTAAAAATTTACTATTTTTATGTATTTTGGTTGATTTGGGTTTACTCATGACCCAGTCCGACCCGACCTGACCCTAAATTATGAGAATTTTGATCCGGTCCGACCCGACCCATTTGTCCCAAAAATTTGGGTCAATTTAGACTGGCCCACCTCGACCCATGAACACCTCTACTTCCAGCCGACAGGCTACGCCAAACGACGAAGGACTTGCAATCATAATTTCAAAACGGGGCACAAGGCAACAACCTGGGCCTGCCAACACGATCCGGGTCAGACCGTATAGGCCGCACCAGCACAAGGTTGCACGGGCCGTGCCATGCGGCCCATGTTGATACGAGGCCAGTCGGCTGACACAACTTGTGCCATTTTCCACTGATCGTGTCAATTGCAGTTAGTAGGGTTTTTTTGCCTATTGTGGGCCCTTTTCAAGGCTCAATTCCATACTACGCTATATACCAACCTATGTCAGCTAGTGTTTTAGTTTATGCTTATTTTGGACTCCTAAGAGTAGGGTAGAGAGAGAAATGGGCTCTTCCTTCTATCTAAAATCTTTTCTCTTCTTCTCTTTATTTTTCTTTTGCCCAAAGGCATTGAATCTAATAAAATATTTGGGTTCAATGCTTAGGGAGTAGTTAATTAATTTGGGGTTTGTATTTGTATTCATGATTTGGTGTTTGTTTTGGAAGATTCTATAAATCCACCTATTTCTATGTGTTTATGATTATTATGTTGGCTTGTTCTTCATGTTCTTATGAATTGCATGATTTTCACAAAAAGATATGCACAAACCATAGTCTACTTTCATGTTGGCGCACTAGATGTGTGCATGTGGCTCACCGAGTCAACGTAATGATCGACCACACACTAGTCTTAGCCGGAAAATTATCCCAAAGGGTTATAGATTAGATTGTGTTAGTACAAACTAGGGTTAGTGAGAGTTCTATCCCTAGAGCCATCGATAAGATGCCTATTACTTTGCTTCGTAGGCCTAGGGAGAAAGCATTTATAGTGAAGTGCCCGGAACGTAATTATACACGGGAGATTCAGAGCTACACAGCATACATGGCCATTGTTGCACTCCCCTAATTACGAAGGTGGTCCTGATGGAAGATTACCTGCGCACCCTACGTTACAGGTATGGGAAGTGTTGACCATCGACCCCACTACATATCATACACACTAGAATAGGTTTGTACATCTTGAATGTGATTGAATCGAGGAAACATAACACTGATCATGTGACACAAATACTCCCTAAGTGCTAGTTTATATAGTTTCACTCTCTTGGGGTTTTGCATGCTCATAGTTATTAGTAACACCCTCCTAAACTTGTTCTAGCTATACTAGCTATTCCAAGCACTTGGTTGGATTGCCGACCTTATCACGAATGTGTGTAGTTAACTCTTAGATTCTTATCATCTCTTTGGATGACCCCAGTCATGCCAATATCTACCCCATAGTTAGCATAGTAGTAGGAACGGGAGCAACATTTTAAATTCTTATCTTTGACCTTTGAAACGTCCTCCTCTAGGTTTAGTGACTCCATATCCTGCGAAAATAGTTTTGTGTTTATTAGCAACACTGGGAGAGGGTGGGTCAAGGCATCATGAAATTTTAACAAGTTCATGAAGTCCTCCACTCATATGATTGGGGTTACCTTATAACCAAAAATACCTTCATCGTCCACGATGATTTTGTACGAAGATGAAGGATGGTGAGTAATCAGAATTGTGTGAATGTTCATGAGGGATCAACCATTTGCGGGATTGAATGGTGGCGACTTCAATATAGAGCACGGGGATTGTTTAGTTTTTTATCTCCACATGCAATATTGAATTTTTTTTACGGTACCTATAATTTTCTCAATCAACAAGACATTCAACCAAAATTTTAATGCACATAATATTTGTCACTACTCATTAGTAATATAAAATAATGGCTGATTTACCTTCGTAGCAGGTGTCTTCTCCAAGATGTCCACCAAACGAAGGGGTCATTCAAAAAACAGTCCTACTACCTCATCAAACGTGTTTGCCTAGGGTTCTGGTAGAGGAAGCATTATACCAACTATAAGGGTTTTTTATTTTAAAAACCACCACATTCTCTTTCACGACCAGAATATGATGATGCAAAAGTTTATAGATGTGTACACCTTACCTTCTACCATGATGTGGATCTCACCATCAACATGCACAACAAGAAGTATGAACAATGAAATATGCTACACAATAAGAGTCACCACTTTAGAACAATGTCGAGTTACAATCATTATTGAATAACAATGAATGTTTAATTTATTTTCTTTCATGTATGTTGTGTTGTCTGGCTTCCAATAATTTGACTCTTTGTCGATCAAATGCAACAATGGGTGTAAAAGTCGAAGACTTATAAGCTAGTTGACTGTCACCCTTGGGAGGTATGTTTCGGTTTCAAGTTTAGAAATTGTAAGGATTTGCTCCAACGCTAATGGCAATATCCTCCTTTATGAATCTTGCGAGATATAATCCACTAGTTGACTTTGCGTGAATTTCAAAGCATCGATCTCTTTTTGATGACTAGTTAACTTCTGGTCAACCTTAGGCGGTCTATGTTTTACAAACACGTCCCTGTGAGTAGCGAGAGTACCGACACCGCACACTCGGCGTAGATGATTTTATTTTCTCAATTTCAACTCCTACTATATTCTTCTTCCCAACACCAATAAATTCTTCCGATTCTTTTTTCCCTTTAATTTCTCCTATAAGTCACCAATTTGTAATCTCATATGCTCAATTTTATAATTGAATATATTCACTTAAACTATACCGATCATGAAATTGGAAAAATTAAAATTTTCTTTGCATTTATCTTTGCTTCTTTGGTGTGGAACTTATCATGCTTCTTCTCATGCCCTTTGTATCCTTTATGCCACTTCTCAAAATGGAGAACCACTTCAAGCATAGGATATTACATAGAATACCTTGCTTCATCATTAGACATTCTGTGCTTAACCTTATCCCATACTCGAGCCTCGAACATTTCCTTCATGATTATTCTCATTACAAGGGCATATCCACCGCGACTCAGAGAGTGTGGTGAAACTATTAGTTGTTGCTACTCTACTATGTTTTGCCCTTATACCCTGTTCAAGTAGAAAATCAATTGGTAGGCGCAAAACATTAAGAACTAAGAACAAGTTGAAAATTGTCCAATGAACCTTGTATATTGGAGACGTCAACAGCACGTCTATCTTGCATTTGGTGTAACCAATTCCAACATGTACTACATCAGATCAGTGCTCACACCAAAAAAATTAAAAAGTTAATACTTAATCGACGTTGCCAAATAGTCAGTTTAGCCGAAACCTTATTGCAATGTCACATGTACCTAGTGTAGCGCTCATTTTTAACCCACCTAGGAAACTTTAATAATACTACATTTTAGAATAACACACTTGAGATACATACCTGACAATAAAAAAGAACAAGTATTAATTTATAAACAAGCAGTCTCTTGATCGATATTCATATATACCACTATAGCTATATTTAAAATATATTCGTATTTAAGAAAATTTTAATCCATTACCAACTATTCATCCACTATCTTCCGTGCAAGAAAGCCCTTCCAACTCAATGCACTTATGAAGGGATGCTTAAACCTTGGTTTGCAATTCTTCTACTTACCAAACACTTAATACCAAGGCAAATTTGCCTTGAAATCCTCCACCATTCACTAAAGCATATAATGGTTTTTTTCTTCTCTTCAACATCACCATATCATCACACTCAATGTCCACGGATAGCTCAATTTCCTTCCATAACTTGGCCTTGTACGTAGCATCTACATGCGGCCATGACTCATACAAAAAAAATATCCACCTTTGTCCTAGCACACATTCCCACTTAACTAGGCCACTAATTTGAGTAATTTCCAATTGCATTCCCAATCTGATCAAACTTCATTGGACATTTCATTCCCTTATTTACCATGTATATCAATTTCTCACAATTTGCACGACCTCTACCCTTATTCTTTGATTGCAATCCATTGGCATTTCACCCCAACTTTGGGTCTTTTCCTCTTGTCGGGGATCACTACTAATACACCTATATTAATAAATATAGTAACTCATCAATCAATTGGGTACTTTGTACCATTTTCATGGACATATATTCATCCCAAAGGTTTTATAATACAAGAACGAACATTCAAAATATACTTACAATAAAAACCAACCGCTAGAAAAAATGTCATCTTTCATGTGACACACAACATACAAGCCTCTTTATGCGGATGAACACATGAAAAAAATGATGAAAAAAATGATGAAAAATAATACCTTATATTCTATTTACATATCAAATAACCTCCATTAGTAAATTATTACATATGGTACAAACCAAACAATAAAAATTTACATCTTTCATGTGAACCAATAACCCTACATAGTTCATGTTGTTCATCCAAAAAGAATAAATATTTCAAACATTGTCCTATTGGCTACTACATCATTCACCAATCCTTGGGAAATAGACATTCAAAGTATAATCATTACATGAAACAAAGATAGAATCTTACCACAGTTTTGATCAATAGAATCCCCTCTCATGATGACATATTCTTTGATGTTTTTCCCTTGCTAATGTGGTAGAGATGATTTTGAGGTATTTGAAGCTTGAATTAATGGAGGAAAAGTATGATGAGAATGATGGAATTTTGAGCTTGGGTGATGGAGGGCGCAATTTTTAGCAATAAATGCTCTTTCAAAGTCTTTGGGCTTATCTTGTGTAGACAAAGAGCGAATCAAAATGTTCTCCTTCCAATGTTTATAGAGATGATCGATTCGCGGAGTAGGATACGTCATGCGACGTCGGTTACTGCAGATGAGCCTAAGTAATTATTGGGCTTCATCAAGGCTCAATAAGTTCCACATAAACATAAATACCCCAAGGGGCTCCCTTATCTCTCTGGTTTCATGTAGTCAACGTTGAGAGAATAGCACCGTAATATTTCAAGTAATGAGAAATTGTAATATTTAATACTTCTTTAGTGTTTTCTTTTATAAATAATAAACTTATAGTATTTACACGAGTAAAGATTTGACCTTGATCCATTTATTATGGAAGACAGTTGCACCCAAACAATCGACCTAATTACATGAGCGAATATGTGAACTTCATCCATTTGTTATCTATTAAATTTGAATCAGATACACAATCAACCAGATTACATGAGTAAATATTTGAACTTCACCCATTTGTTATGGATTACACTTGAAGCCAATACACAATCGACCTAATTACATTAGTAAAGATTTGACCTTTACCCATTTGTTATAGATAGTAGTTGAAGCCAAAACACAATATAGACCTAATTTCATAAGTAAAGATTTGACCTTTGCCCTTTCCTTTTGATTTGTAGTTTAGAGAAAATAACTTTGGTGACCCCTTAACTATCATGATCGTCCCCTTTTGGCCCTCAATTTGTTTTTCAACACTTTTGTCCCCTTAACATCCAGAACTATTGAGTCGTGGCCATTTTTAAAAACACTTTTGGCCCTTTAACTATCTTAGAAACCAACTCATTTGCTCATTAAGGATCAAAAAGTGGTAAAAAAAATTGGAGGGACAAAGGTGGACGATAGTGATAGTTATGGGCCACCCAAGTCATTTTCTCTTTAGTATAAGTCGTGTCACAGTTGGCCTAATTACATGAGTAAATATTTGACCTTTGCCTATTTATTTTTGTTTAAAGTTGAAGTCGAGTCATAGTTTACATAATTACATAAGTATAGATTTGACCTTTATCCATTTGTTTTTGTAGTTGAAGTTGAGTCATAGTCAACCTAATTACATGACGTAATATTTTACCTTCACCCATGTTTTATGGATTACATTTGAAGCCGAAACACAATTGACCTAATTACAATAGTAAAGATTTAACCTTTACCCATTTGTTATGGATTACAGTGGAAGTAGACCCATAATATCAACCTAATTTCATGCGTTGAGTAAAGACTCTACTTTTACAAATTTGTGTTGGTTTATAGTTGAATTCGAGTCACAATCGACGTAATTACATGATTATAGATTTGATCTTTTCCCATTTATTTTGGTTTATAGTTGAAGTCGTGTCATAGTCGACCTAATTACATGGGTAAATATTTTTCCTCCACCCATTTATTATGGATTACAGTTGAAGTCAAAACATGATATCGACCTATTTAATTACATGATTTGAGTAAAGACTTGACCTATACGCATTTGTGCTAGTTCACAGTTGAAGCCAAGACACAATCAGCCCTATTACAAGAGTACATATTTGACCTTTACCAATTTGGGTTGGTTTACCTACATGCAACATGATTGACTTGTATATTTTGGGCCCAATATCTAAACTGGACCAAATACAACTCTCAAACATGATTTGGTAAATGATTCGATCCATTTAATGCTCAAAAGTCTAACTGGTCGCCGCTCACATTTGAATATTTTACATATGTTCTGAGTAACCCTGTAAAACTAAAAAAGTGTCAATATAACTATGTAAAACCAAAAAAAATTAAATTAACCCTAACTTTATAGTGAATTGTGTCGATATAACCTTCAAGCCACATTCTGATGTTTACTCACCAATTGCGTCGTTGACCAGACTTGAAATGACGAATATGCCCTTGGTCATTGCGCCTTAAATTTAACTTCAATTTTACCCCTCCCCTTGCTGCTATCCACCACCTTCCGTAGTCAGTCACCACCATCCGTCAGCAACAACCCG
>JAULKM010000006.1:11986806-12004420 GCA_032355605.1 Rubia tinctorum | reverse complement strand
ATGGTGCGTCTGGAGTTTCTGCTTTGAGGATTCAAGTCAAGGTGGAGATTTGTTGGTATGCCTTGAATACGTATTAGTCGCTTCGACAGGTTGTTAGCATGTCCTCTGTTTGGGCTGTTATTGGTATTTTGTCTTCTGTTTCGGTTTGGGCCAAAAAAAATTTGGGCCCAAGCCATTAGGGTTTACGATGGAGAGGGCTATATATAGTGCCTCGTCCTTTTTACTGTAACTCTAAAAGATAAGATTGGTAGAGAGTAGGAAATCAGTAATCTGGCATTTTCTCTCTAGTGGAATCCGATCTTAGTCAGCCATGAATGTAGCCAAATTGGTGAACCACGTAAATTCTGGTGTTTTGTTTTTTGCTTTTATTTTTTTCGCTTGTTTTTCCTCGGTATTCCGCACAACACTCTTTGTGTTGTAATCACCAGCTTTAAGAGGAAGTCCTTCGACATTACGCTTAGCCCTACCCACAACCTACAACAAATAAGCAACAAATGCGTTAAATCGGAACGACGAACAATTATTAAACTAAAATCGGAACGGTGATCAATCACTAAAACCAAGAATTGTCAAAATACCGAAGAAGCGAAGAACTTAGCGATATTGTTCAAAAGTTGCTAACGAAGACGACAAAAATGAAGTTGAAATTGGCGAGAAAGTTGTACGACGAAGAAACTGCAAAAAAGGGCAAGGAAGTTGGAAAAGAAACGGCGATGAGTTGTAGAAAAAGTGGAAAGAGAAAGGGAAAGAAGAAGTGGAGAAAAAAGGGTAAAAAATAATAACCGTTGAAAAATAAAAATAAAAGACAATAAAAATATGACAAAATTTTGGGAAAAACGGTCTTTCCATAGACTTATGAAAAGACGAAGTTTAATTATTTAAATAAAAGGTAAAAGGTGTTTGTTGCAATATTATAGTTTTATTATGCAACGTGTAGTAATTATAAATTTTATAACCCTGTTCATACAACCCAAAATTTTTATCTTAATTTCTTCTAATTTACACTTTAAACCTTGGTCTTTTCATTACTTATAGAAAGACCGTTTTTCAAAAGACATACTCTAAAAATATATAATAACTACCAAATTTTTAATTAATTATAATCTGAACCCTATTTTACAAATTAGTCCGGACCTGTTATGGACAACCCCCTTTCTCGAACTTATATTTTTATATTTTTATTTTTCTTTTTAAAGCAAAACTGGGAAAGAGTTTTTTAATAGGTTGCGGACTTGCGGAACCCCTTTCCGTTTTCCCATCAATTTGACGTGATTGTAAACCAACCTAGCTTGGCAAGGTGATACCTCCGTTGTCTGCTCCGTTGTCGAGGACACCTGCGGCGACGGAAAGCTCAGCCGTTCTTACCTGCTCCCTTGTCCACTCGTGAGTCGCTGATACTTCGGACGGTGCAGGTTATACTCAGCGACCTCTATTTAGTTGTTTGAAATCATTTTTTAAACATTTTATAACTGATTTCGAGCCACTAAGCTTTTCAATGACTCGGTGCATTTGTTTATACCATCAAGCTTTCATTTCCCTGTGGTGCATATGTGGAAATTTGTATTAGGAAAATTGATGATGAACAAACTGAAAATAGAAATTAAGAAATATGTACTGCCAGCGTATTTTTGGGCCCTTCTTTGTGTAACTACAATGGGTTTCAAGTTGCCTTTTTATTTTAAAATACGATTTTTTTCCCTTCACGAAGTTGCAGATTTTTTTTAATATCTGATTAAGGTTAAAAATTGCAGATTTTGAGTGTTTGAAGAGATCACTGGAAGCTGGAAGATGCCATAATGATGACCTTGTTAATCAATCGAGGTAGGGTTTTCATGTTTATTATTCCATTTCGAAAGTTTCATGTTATGGGTTTGTAAATTTTATATCCAATTAACTGTTTAAGTCATTTGCTATTATGGATTGGGAAGTTAGTATCTCATTACTTCACTTTGAGGGTTTCAACTTTCACTTTTCTCCAACTCTGGTGACGAGGTCTTTCACTAGTTGCTAAACACTAGTATTGTTGCTTCAGGAGTAACTTTTCAATGTGCATCGACATGTTGTCGCATGATTGCTTCTTGTAGAAGCTACTCACTCTCAAATAATGGACCTGCTAATGTGCATAATGGAGGGGTTTCATTTGGTCATGGAACTAATCAAGATTCTCTTGGAAAATCAGAGAGCATATGGCAAGACGTAGACAGGATATGTAAAATATTGGATAGTGATTCTTGGGGTCCTCCTTTGGAAGGTGCTTTATCTGCATACGGTGTAACAAATCATTCAGAATATGCCGTTGGAGTTCTAAGAAGGCTGAAGGATATTAACCAAGCAGTTCAATACTTTAGGTGGGTTGAGAAGGAAACCAATAAAGCACATTGTCCTGAGGCATATAATGCACTTCTCATGGTGGTGGCGAGGAATAGAAGTTTTACCTATGTAGAACAAATCTTGGAAGAGATGGGTCTTGCTGGATATGGCCCTTCCAACAGTACATGTATTCATCTAGTTGAGAGCTATGTTTGGGCTCGGAAACTGAGAGAAGCATTTGAGTTCCTTCAGACCATGAGAAAATTAAAATTTCGTCCTGCATTTTCTGCTTACACAACGCTAATTGGAGCTCTGTCTTCAGTGGATGAAGCTGATCTTATGCGGAGACTCTTCCTTCAGATGCAAGAATTAGGCTATGAAGTGAGCATCCATTTATTCACGACTCTTATACGAGTATTTGCAAGGGATGGACAAGTTGATGCCTCTCTCTCGCTATTGGACGAGATGAAAAGCAACTCATTTTCTGTGGATATTGTTCTATACAACGTTTGTATAGACTGCTTTGGGAAATTGGGTAAGGTTGATATGGCCTGGAAGTTCTTTCATGAGATGAAGGCCAATGGCTTTGTGCCTGATGAAGTTACGTATACTAGTATGATTGGGGTTCTTTGCGGAGGTCAGAGACTTAATGATGCTGTGGATCTATTCGAACAGATGGAGAAGAATAGGGCAGTACCATGCGCCTATACTTACAATACGTTGATTATGGGATATGGATCTGCTGGGAAGTTTGATGAAGCATACAAATTACTTGAGAGGCAAAGATCAAGGGGATCTATTCCAAGTGTGATTGCCTACAACGGTCTACTCACTTGCCTTGGAAAAAAAGGAAGAATTGATGATGCTTTGAGGATATTTGACGAAATGAAAAAGGATGCTGCTCCAAATCTTACAACTTTTAATATCATCATTGAGATGCTTTGCAGAGGAGGGCATCACAGTGCTGCTTTAGAAATTCGGGATGCCATGAAGTCTGCTGGATTGTTTCCCAATGTAAGGACTGTCAACATAATGATAGATCGATTGTGTAAGGCTCAGAAACTCGACGAAGCATGTGCGATATTCCAAGAAATGGACCACAAGGTGTGTACGCCAGATGCTATCACATTTTGTTCTTTAATAGATGGCTTGGGCAGGCATGGCAGGGTGGATGATGCATATCGACTATATGAAAAGATGTTGGACTCTGATCGGATTCCAGATGCTGTTGCTTATACGTCCTTGATAAAAAACTTCTTCAAATCTGGGAGAAAGGTAGATGGTCATAAGATTTACAAAGAAATGTTATCTAGGGGCGTTACCCCTGATCTTCCTCTCCTGAATACCTATATGGATTGTGTTTTCAAAGCTGGCGAAGCAGAGAAAGGCAGGGCTTTATTCCAAGAAATTGAGGCTCACGGCTTTACGCCAAATGTACAGAGTTATTCTATACTAATTCATGGTCTTATAAAAGCAGGCTTTGCAAGTGAAACATATGAACTATTCTATGGAATGAAGGAAAAAGGGTACAGTCTGGACACCCTTGCTTATAACACTGTAATTGATGGTTTTTGTAAATCGGGAAAGGTTAATAAAGCTTATCAGCTACTGGAGGAAGTGAACGTGAAGGGTCACGAACCTACAGTTGTCACTTATGGCTCTGTTATTGATGGGCTTGCAAAGATTGACGGGCTTGATGAAGCTTACATGCTGTTTGAAGAAGCTAAATCTGAAGGTGTGGAGTTAAATGTGGTGATTTATAGTAGTCTTATTGATGGGTTTGGGAAGGTTGGTAGAATAGATGAAGCATACCTAGTTATGGAAGAAATGATGCAGAAAGGCCTCAATCCAACTGTATATACTTGGAATTGCTTGCTTGATGCACTAATCAAGGCTGAAGAAATAGATGAAGCTCTTGTCTGCTTCAACTCGATGAAAAACTTGAATTGCAGTCCGAACTCATTTACATATAGTGTTCTAATAAATGGTCTCTGTAGAGTGCAAAAATTCAACAAAGCCTTTGTTTTTTGGCAGGAAATGCAGAAACTTGGACTGAAGCCTAATCTAATTACGTATACCACCATGATATCTGGTCTTGCAAAGGCTGGAAATATAGCTGAAGCCAATGGACTATTTGAAAGGTTCAAGACCAGTGGAGGTATACCTGATTCAGCCTGTTATAATACTATAATAGAAGGGTTAAGCATTTCAAATAGGGCAATGGAAGCTTACAAGATATTTGAAGAGACTCGATTGAAAGGATGTAACATATACACGAAAACATGCGTAGTTCTTTTAGACTCTTTGCACAAGGCTGAATGTCTGGAACAGGCAGCAATTGTGGGGGCTGTTTTAAGAGAAACTGCCAGGGCTCAGCATGCTTCAAGGTCATTGTGACAACAGTACGCAAGTCATGACAATCTGATGTGCTGGTTGGCATTCATTGTGCAGACGAATTTCATTCTTGCTTACCTAATTGCTCTTCAACCTCATCTTCCCTCTGGGTTAAAGGTGTTAGCCTCGTGGATTCAGTGTATTGGCTTTGAAAGGTTCTTATCTTACCATTTCTCGGGGATGGTCCCGTTATTGATGTGCTACTAGTACCATCAATATTTCTTGGCCTTCAACGCTTCTGGTGCAAGTTCTTGTTTCTGTTCCTCACTGAGCATGAAGCATCACTGCTGAGTTTCTCCTTTTCACATTCCTCCATCTCCACCAAATACCTATGGGCAGTCCCAATTGAGTTTTCTTGGAAACACAGGTGCAATTTTGATCTCCTCTGGGATCTCAGGTTTACATTCTGCTTATCCCTGTTGTATTTTCTTTTCCCCTTTCTCCAACAGCTAGGCTAATTTACTACTACATAAATTGAACAAGTTATTTTTTATTTGCCTCCATTCTGACCTTGTAATTTAAAGCTAGGTCATCTCTTATGCTAGTGACTTGATTTTGTAGAGCATTGTCCCAAGGATTAGAAAAGCTGCATTCTCTATCTTAGTGTTTTTATATTCATACTGAATTTTACTATCCTAGCCGTTAATGGTTTTTTCGGATACAGCTTCCCTGGAACTTATTGGTATGCTTACGGGTGTATTTGTAGGGCTTATAAGCTGTTTTGTTTTGCTTTAAAGCTAAACACTTTTTAATGTTTGGTAAAGAGCTAAAAAAAAACTTATTTTAAAAGTAGAATTTATATTTAGGGGAAAAACAGAATCTAGTCTCTCCTGTTTTCAAAATAAGCTTGAAATAAGTCAGCTTTGTTATAAGCTAAGCACTTTTGTTGTTTTGTAAAAGCTAAGAAGCAGCTTATTTTAAAAGAAATTATATTTGAGAGAAAAACGGAATCCGGTCTTCGAGTACTTTTCAAAATAAGTCTGCTTAGCTTATAAGCTAAGCACTTTTTTACTGTTTTGTAAAGAGCTAAGAAGCATCTCATTTTAAAAGAAGTTATATTTGAGGGGAAAACAGAATCAGATCTCCCACTGCTTTCAAAATAAGTCACATTTGCATATAAGATCTACTAGACACACTCTTCATCTAGCCAATAATGCTTATTGGAGTGCTAGCCTTCAATGATGTACTTGTAGAACTTATTTTATGCTTGTAATCCCATATGGAAATAAGTAAAGAGCATACGGTAGCTCTTTAATCACAGGTGTCTTCTCAGGCTACTTTGATCTCTTAGTCCATCAAAATTCTAATAATCATTTGATTGTACAATTGTGTATCAGAAACTAGTTTTTAATTATTCACTTGGTAAATATGTCGGCTGATGTCGGCTCCAGCTGAGTTTCAAGTCACAGTGTGATTCGGTAAGTTTAAACCTGCACAAAACAATTCAGGCCTCTTCTTTTGCCTTGCTTTGAACCGGGAACGTATGGCTAGTATACCTTAGCAGGGGATTTATACTCGCACCTTGCATGTTTTGCTTGTAGTCCTTCATGTGTAATATAACACATTATTTATGTACTCTGTTAAAGAAGTGGAATCCATATGATTGGGAGCAATATTACCCCTTTACCACTTCTAAAGCTATTGAGGGATGAGTAAGCAATGCAAACACATGTGAACACTGGTTTCTTGTGGCATTGTTTCCTGCTTTCAGGATTTTGAATGCCCAAAACTCTGAATCCAAAACTCTGAAAGAGTTTGACCATTTTTTTTGTTTTTTCAATGTGGCTTGAGTTTCAGCCTCAACCTTAGGACGCTGTCTTGGACATAATTAATATTGTTAATAGTACACATGGCGTTGTAGGAAACTTGTTAGTAGTCATTGAATGTTATATCTTTATGTAATTGAAAGATTTGTATGCTGATTCTTTATTTCATACAGTAGTTAGATGGATATTCTTCAATATTGTTGCATAGTGTCCTTTGATGGGAAGAGGAAAACTTCAAACCTGATCGACCCATGAATACTGAATATACTACTAGCTCACTGGCCTTAATTGTTATACTCTAAATGTGGGTTAATTGAGTCCTCCCGAATCTCTCTCTATTCGTTTGTATTTATAGAACTGTACGATGAGATCCCTATCCCAACTGTACAATATTTGACCATCACTAGAAATACTCTAATCTAACAATACAATCTTTGACTGTCATATCTACTAACCAAGTTGGATTAGGTCACTAACACGCCCCAGTAGTTGAAGCGGGGAGCTTTGCGGATGCAAAGACTAGACCATAAATCCAAGAATAGAGGAGTGAAGATGTCGGCATATTGATGAGCGGGTGGAACATGATGAACATGAACATATAGAGCTATTTTTCCGCGAACTAAGCGGAGGTCAATCTCTACGTGCTTGATGCGCTGATACTGCACTGGATTTGACGAGAGATACACTGCGGAAACATTATCGTGATGAACAAAAGTAGCTCGCCGGAGAGTAACACACAACTTTTGTGAGTTGCGCAACCAATAGGTCTTATCCACAGCATTAGCGACGCCTTTGTACTCGGCTTCGGCGCTTGATTTGGAAATAGTGGGTTGATACTTGGAAGACCAAGAGATGAGGTTATAACACGTGTATGAGGACAACCGACCCAATTTGTATCAGAGTATGGTTTGAGAACTGAGATGAAAGATGGCCTAAGGTAGACACCAAGATCAGTTGTTTCCTGTTGATGTATTAGATGATCCGTTTGAGAGCCTGAAAGGGTGGTTCCCTTGGATCATACATGAAAAGACAGATTTGTGGTACATCATAGGCAATACCTGGCCTCGTAAAAGTGAGGTATTGAAGAGCACCTGCAAGACAACGTTAACTCAAAGGATCAGCTAGAGGAAATCCAACCACGGCGGACAATTTGGATTTGGTGTCGACAAGCGTAGTTTTCGGCTTGTACATTGACATCTGACACAATCAATGATATATCTGGCATACTTTTGTTGTGATGAGAACAATCCTGAACAAGTTCTTGTAATAGAAACTCCAAGGAAGTAGCTCATGGGGTCGATATCTGCCATGTCAAACTAATTTCCAAGCATGGAAGAGGAGGTGGACTACTCGGAATTGTTTTCACCAGTTGCTAAACTGTTTACTGTAATGCTATTGCTTTGCACTGCAGCTACAAGGAAATTGCCCATACACCAGCTAAATTTGAACCACGCCTTCCTTCATGGGACTTTGGATGAGACTATTTACATGAAAACACCTCCACAGAATGAGTAAACATCAAGAGGTGCCTTCATGAGAAGAAGAAGTTATTGGTGATGAGAAGAAGTTTCTTTACTCAGAGTTCTCTTTTAAGGATTTGGAGGAAGCAAAATTCTTTCAAGGAGTAGAGATCAACAAAACCAATGATGGTATGCATCTCCATCAGAATGAATGCATCATGGATCTTTTGTAGCATACTAGCATTGTGAATGCTAAGGCAGTATCTACTCCTTTGCCACCTGGTACTCAACTGACTGGGGATAAACCTCCTATATTTGTCAATCCATCAAGTTATAGTAGGTTGATTGGGAAGCTGGTATATATAAATAGGACCTGACATCAGTCATGCAGTCCAGCACCTAAGTAAGTTTGTACACATGCCTATGGAAGGTCCATCCAAGGTAGCTTTACATGTTCTTAAATACTTAGCTGGAACATCATCCATTGGTCTTTTCTACCCAGTTCAGGATCAAAGTTCTCTAAAAGGGTTTTCAAATGCTGGTTGGGCAGCTTGTAAGATCACAAGAAGATTAATTCCTCGCTGATGTGTGTTCTTGGGATCTACCTTGATTTCTTGGAAGACAAAGAAGCAAAGCATTGTTTCTTGCAGTTCAGCTGAAGCTGAATACAGAAGCATGACTGCTTTAACAAGAGAGCTGCAGTGGATATCATACATGCTAAAGGATCCCTCAATTTCTTTCCCTTTGCCTGTACCTCTATGGTGTGATAATCAAGAAGCACTGTACATCACCATCCAATCCAGTTTTGCTGAGAGAACGAAACACATTGAGCTTGATTGTCATGTGATCATGAATCAATTCCTTTTTTTTGAAACCTCAGTTCCTTCCATTCAAGCTTCAGCTGGCAGATTTCTTCACCAAATCTATAGGAGCTTCTCAGTTTCTACATTTCTTGGCATGTTGAAACTACGATTTCTTCTCCACTTCCCACTTGAGGTGGTGGTGTAAAGAATCCAGGAAAGCTTGGAAGGTAGAAGGGATCAAGGGATCAACAACTGGAAGCTTATAGATCAGTTAGAGATCAATTTGGTTTCAGTTTCAGTCTTGGAGCAGTTCGGAAAATGATTTAGATAAGTTTTTTATCAGTTGAAGATGAAGGCCAGATCAACTGATTAGATCATCCTTTTCTTGATTACAATTCTTCAGTTTTTAGGTGTAAAAACCAATTTAGGATATTTATTAAAATAGAATTAGGCTGTTTTCTAGGGGTGGCAAAATAGATCCGTAACCCGCGGGTCAAGTGGGTTATCTAATTTTAAATCCGTATGGGTAGTGGATAAAATGGGTAATGGGTCAAATGGGTAGTTGAAAAATATGGGTTGAACGAGTTGGGTTTGTGGGTTACCGCGGGTTTACCGTTATGGGATAAAACCCACAGGTTTACCCATATGAGTTGGTATATAAACCCATATGGGTCAATATATGGGTTGAAACTCGCGGGTTTACCCATATGGGTTGGTATATAAACCCATATGGGTCAATATATAGGTTGAAACCCGCGGGTATTACCCATATGAGTTGATACTTAATCCATATGGGTTTATATATGGGTTGAAACCCGCATGTTTACCAATTTTTTACCCGTGAGTTGAATGACTTTCAACTCGCGGGTTGAGCGGGTTTCAACTCGACTCGTTGTGACACGACCCTAAACCCTAAACCCTTTTACCCATTATAAAATGGGTCAAAATGGGTCATACCCATGTTTTTCAATTACCCAGTTTACCCAACCCGTATTTGACCCGTCCGCCCATTTGCCACCCCTAAATTTAAGTTTAGTTCAAATCAGTTCTGTTATGTGGAAAATTAATTCGATGAAATTTAGTTTTCTTTAGTCATATTATTACTATTTTTCAACACACGCATTTTAGTTCAGTTTAGTTTAAATCAGTTACAGTCAATTCGATCGATTCATATAAGATTTAGAGAACAGGGACTAAGAAGAAATTGAACTTATTTCTAAACTTGTTAAATAAAAAATAAATCCAACTAGATGAAACCTACGTCAAGAGTATCATCATCAAAGGATTAAAAAAAACAGACTTCTTTCAAAGCAAGAAATTCTCTTAATATTTGTTGGAATCTACTTACTCGTATTGAAGGATATACCATCTCTACATGTTTTTTTAGGAGGAGGAGGAGGAGGAGAAGCATGAATCAGGGGCGGTGCAATAATTTAAAGATCCAATAACATCATTTTTAAGTTGAGGTTTCTTTCCTTGGCCTTTTAAAGTGGTGCCAATGCCTGCAAATTATCTCGGGTTTAAACGATTGAGGACACTTTGTCAATGCCGGTGCGCCAATACAGCTGGCTTGCTGTTGGCTCAATCCTCAACTTGCAAGACTTTTATTATTTATATTAATATTCTAATATTGAGGACATGGAATTCTACTCATTCAGTTTCAAAAATTATTTTATAAGCACACCGAAAGCTCTTGCTCGATTAACTATTCGATATTTTAGTTACTAATGATTTAATTAGCTTATCAGTTAAGCATTAGTTTAAATAGTCTAGATTTATAGATTATGTTCGTACAAAATATAATAATCATTAAAAGTTTATTTTACACAAAACATAATAATCAACATTTATTTAAAAATATGTTCTTATGATTTTTTTTATATTTCATGAAAAATTAAGTTTTTTAATTAATTAAAATGTCGGTTGGCAATCATATTTTGTGATTTATTTAACTGAAATAAGGAGCTAAAATCTGGATAAATAATTATTTAACAAATATCATTAGTTTTTTTACCTTATTTTGAATATCATAGTAAAGAAACAGAAATAATTGATGATGATTAAATATTAAAAAATCAAATTATCGAAATGTTTGCTCTTTTATTTAAAATAGTAATAATAATCTCTTCTGGTGAAGATGAGAAAGAATAAAAAGCGAAAACACATTAAACAATACCCTAAACTTTTGGGAAAGGTTTGTAATTATGATAAAGAAAATCTAATCTAGGTCTTGAAATTTTTGCAAGTGTTTCTTTTAAAATAGTGAGCTGCTTATATTCATATGTTGAATTCGGGTAACAGTTCCTGACTGGATGTGCAAGTTTGTGCGTGGACTACAACTAATCTATCTAACTTGACAATTGATAAAGTAGAGAGCGTCATTTCTACAATTTGAATTTTCCTCACTATAAATCTTACATTAGGCGGCATTTATGATAATTGTTGATGTATCATATCGTACTTTCACAATTAGTTTTGATCAATAACCTTGTAGCTCCCCCCATGCTTACATGCTTAATAGCATTGAATATTCATTAAGCATTGAATATGCTTAATGAGAGGGTTTGAAAGATGGCTGTTCCTATTCATCCTACCTCTGAGCTCCTCCTATATGTACACCACGTTGCGATCTCATTTCCGTTTTCCAATAAAACGTCACGTCCGTCGTGATTGTCGTGCAACCCTGCAATAGGTGATTGACACACTTATCATTTTTCAGCCATAGTAGTTGGATGTCCACTGCCAAGATGGTTTCCGTCACTGGTTCTTCCTCAGTGTTTGTCTATTGTGTGGCGACTTCTAATTCTGCATTGGCCTTTAGGTTGTTTGATCCTGCCTGCATTTCTTGTCCATTAGCATTTCTTGTATGTGCTTGATCTATTGTTGCCTACACTGTTACAAACTAAGACTAATGTAACAGTTTGAAAGTATTTCTTTAGGTGCTTTAAATTATAAGTTTGACCTATTGCAACACTTTTACAAGTACTACCTTAAGTGATGTTGCATTAGATATAACGTAACACTTTTCAAGATTTAGGTAACATTTTTCAAAGGTTTAAGTAGCACTCTATAAGCTTGTAACATTTTAATAAGTGTTGTTAAAAAGGTGTTATGATAGTTCTAATTTGTAGCAGTGTTGTTCCTGGCGCACCAAATTGCCCATGTGACTATGCATGCAAGTTCTTTATTTTCCTTCTCCTGAGCTATTTTGAACCACCGTTGTATCAACTTTCGTAGAGATACTGATTTTCCTTTATTGAAATCGAACCCCAATCTACAATACCGCTAAACTCTTTTTGCGAACTCACATTGTAAGAGCATGCGCTTCACTGTTTCCTCAGAGGTCGAGCACTGCATTTTGTTGAGATATTCATCCATCTTCTCCAGAGGTTTGGGTTTGTTAGGCATGCACCTTGAATCATTATCCATATCATAAATTTAACATGTTGGTAGGTTGTTGTTTCAGAGGCCCTTCCACATTTGTTATTCGTCATGATTGGCTGCTTGGGACATCGAGCTCGATGGTTCAGATCTCAACTTGTCCTCCCATGCAATGTGATATCCCGGCTTGACTGTACACTTTCCTCGCAGTTCTTTCTCTCATGTCTGGTAGTCCACCTCCCCGAAGCTTTATTGTGCTATATGAATTTTGGTGATTTCCTTCATTGCCTGGATCGGGAATAACACTCAAAGTAGCGGCATTATCCAATGCTTGTTCCCACCAATAAGGTAGCTCACTTTAAATCCTACGCTTAGTTAGGTATTATTATCGAATTGCTATCACTGCTTCGTCATCATCTCAATTGTCATGGTCGGCATCATCTTCGTAGTTCCTTGACGTCGTGGTTCCCTTCATCGCACATGTTCTTCATTGTGTCTTCCCGTCGTAATGAAAACTATCGTTGTGCCATCACCATCCTCAGCCCATAGTCATCGCCCCTGTCGGGTTCGTCATCGCCCTTGTGGAGTTTGTCGTCGCCTTGGATTTTGAACGAGTTTGGAGGATTGGATGTGCAATGTTAGATTTTGAACGAGATTTGAGGATTAGATGAGAGCCCTTTTTTTTTACGATCGAATGGGAGCTGATTTTTAAATCTGGAAAGTGTGCAATTTATGATGGGACAGACTAAAAGAAAATTGTGCAGTTTAAACTGGTATGGTGGAAATATATTAATTCTAATGAAAGTTTATTTTATTGCGTAGTTTCCTTTAAACCATAAAGGGGGAGTCCGGAAGTGTGATACTAAGGGCATGTTTTCTAGAACTTATCTGATTTGATTTGAACTGAGTTGATTTGAATTCAATTGAACTGAACTTAAATAACAAAAATATACTAGTAGTAACGTGACTAAGGCCCTATTTGGCAATCGGTTGCTGGCAGTTTGGTTGTTGGTTGTTTCGTTTAGTTGGTTTGACCAATTGTTTATGTTAGATGTTTGTGTTAGTTGTTTAACAATAAGTTGTTTACAAAAGTGTTTGGCAAATGTAATTGTTGGCTGTTAGCGGTTTTATGCAAAAATGACATTTAAGGACATGACGACCATTCATTATTTATAAACTTATTTTACATATTTTATAACTGTTATTTTTATTAATATTAATATAATATATTTTAAATAATTGAACATATTCACTAATATTAAAAACAATAAAAATCATAATTTTATATAAATTATTTATAATATAAATTATTAATGTATATTAGTATTAGTAAATCACAGATATCTAATGAGGTGAAAAGACCATTTTACCTTTATTTTAAAAAAAGAAAAACTTATATTGGCACTTTCTAGGTTAAAGGATGTGGCGGTGGCGGCAATTTCACTCTTCCACCGGAGAGTTTATTTGAACAAAAGCATTTATATGCTGGAGAGTCTGCTGTGATTCTTCTTTTTCTTTGAAATGGTCTTCAATTGTGATAAAGAAAAGGTTGTGACATCAAAAGCGTCTTCGTTTGATTCAATAGCGTCTTCGTTTGAAAAAAATGGTTTTCATCAGTGATTCAATCATTGACACTTTTGATTCTTCTTCGACTGATTTATATGCAACCTCCCTGTGATTCTTCTTCTTCGGCCAGAGATTCTTCGATGGGATGCTTCCGACGGCGATAGGTGTTCCATCTCCGAAGCTTTAACAGAGGTCACGTCTCCAACGGCGGCGCCGTTGCCGATCGCCGACTCTGGGAGGAGGAATAGGAGTGCAGCGGCTGAGTGAACCCGACTGGAAGAGGAGCTAAGAAAGTAGCGGCGAACGGCGATCTGGAAGAGGAGTGCGACGGAAAACGATAATGATCTAGAAGAAGAAGTTGGCGTGTGCATCTCACTCGATCGACAAAAAGAGAATGAGTCGCGTGACATTAGATGCAGATTTTCAGCATGTGGCGATGGTGATGTCGGAGGCGGAGGCGGACGGCGACATCTGAGGCGAAGGCGGACGGTGACGTCGGGGCGGAGGTTGTGGAGCTCGACTCGTCACGGTGCAATCTGTTCAGTTTAGTGCTATTTTTGTTGGGTAATTCCTATGTTTTTGTTGCTCCGGTGAATACCCATTACCCGATTATGAAAGTTTGCCTCTCCTCGATTCTTTCCATTCATGTGTTAAAATTGGAGCTTGGAATTTCTTGGGAAGATGAAGGGTTTTCGGCGGGCGCAGTGGCAGAGGTCAGGGAAAGAGGAGGGAGCAGCGGTGGTGGGGGCTAGAAAAGAAGAATGAAGCACTGGAGGGCGGCGGTAGAGGTGGCGGCAGAGGTGGCGCAAGGAGGTGGAGGAAGCAAAATTTCAAAGAAGATAGATAGGGTTTGAAGAAGAAAGATTGATTTGTCATAAGGGTATTTTTGTCATTTCATTTTTAGTCTTTCCAGAATTCAAATGTTGAATGCCGGAATTAGGGAGTTAGGTTATATCGGCACAATTTTTTTTGAAAGTTAAGGTTAGAGTGACACATATAATAATTAGCTATGGTTAAATTGGCATTTTCTGAGATTTCATGGTTATATTGGCACTTTCACCCTAAACTTAGGGTTAAAATGTATTTATTCCTTGAAGAATTTATGTTATTGATGTACATGCTGAGGTTTAATATATTTGACTAAGTGTATGTTCAATAAGAGTTTTTGGTGTAGTGGTCGATGCTCCATGCTTTGATATTAGAGACCTAGGTTCAAATCTCACCAGGTCCTTTTTTTGAATTTTTTTTATTGTTGAGGTACTGTAACTTTTTGTTGATGCTTGCAGTTTTTTCCTCTTATGTTGCTATTTTTCATTATTCAGGTGAGGTTCAATTGATATGAGCTGATATTTTGTAGTTTTTTTTGGTGATATGGATTGATATTTGTAGTTTTTAAAAATTTCCTAATGTTAATGTTTTTCATTTTCCGACTAAAGTTTTGGTAATATGAGTTGATGTTTGTAGTGCCTTTTTCTTATGTTGATGTTTTTCATTTTTCGGATGAGCTTCAAGTGTTATAGATTTGATGTTTGTAGTTTTTTGGGTGATATACGTTGGTATTTGTATTTTTGTCTTTTAAAAAAAATTGTTGATATTTTATGATTTTCGGAGTGAATAATTTATACTGTTGGGGTAGGGTAATTTTTTTGTTGATGTTTTTATAGTTTTTCTCTCATCTTGTTGTTTTTCATTTTCGGGTGAGTTTTAGTTTATATGAGTCGATGTTTTGTAGTTTTTTTGGTGATAAGGTTGATGTTTTGTAGTGGTTTTTTCCTTATATTGACGTTTTTCATTTTTCGGGTGAAATTTAGATGATAGAAATTGATATTTGCAGTTTTTTTGATAATTTAATCTTTGTTGATGTTTATATAATTTTTAGTTGATGTTTTGCTAGTTGTTGTCGACGATTTTTCAATATTTTGTTGATTTTTATTTTATTATATATGTATATATATATATTGTTGATTTTTATTTGAATTTTATATATTTTTTATGCAAATGTTTAATTGATTTTTTATGATTTTTTATTGATGTTTTGCCATTTTTCGCTGATGTTTTATAATTTTTAGTTCAATGAACATGTTGATTTTTTGCATTAATTTTTTTAAAAAAATTGCAGATTATAGATGGTGGGGAATTGATGAAAAAAATTAGATAAAAAAGTCCCTAGAAAAATATCAATGATAGGTCCCTGTAAAATTATAAGAGGTAGATTTCTAGAGGTAGAATATAGCTAGAATTGCATAAATGTCACTATCTAAAGTTTAAACTGTTTCACATGAGGTTATCTCTTTTTAATCGGATTTAATTTTTAATTTTGTGTAATTTAATCTCGGATTAAGGGAGTACTTGAAGGCAAAGTCTTGGGAAAAAATGTCTTTCCATATGCTTATGGAAGTTTAGTTAGAATAATAAAAGGTAAAAGGTCTTTGTTGCAATATTAAAATTTTATTATACAACATGCAGTAGTTATAAATTTTATAAACCAGTTCACGCAATCCAAAAATTTTATCTTTATTTCTTCTAATTTACACTTTAAACTTTGATCTTTTCATGACTTATGGAAATAGCGTCTTCTAAGAGACGCACTCGTACATGAAACGGTTAATCTGTCCTCAATTAAATAGTCAAACCAATCAGATAAAATCTACGGCTACTACTGGTTACCATTTTGTGTCATAATTATCCATATTTGTTAAAGATTTTCCGTAAATATTATCTTTTGTGAAAGCTGGTTTTATCAAATGTGGATAATTCTTTTTTGAAACGGTTAGAATTATCTACTATATGATATCATATTAAAACAGGATCTAAATTATCGCTAGAAAGAAACAGGATCTAAATTATCGCTAGAAAGAAACAGGATCTAAATTATCGCTAGAAAGAAACAGGATCTAATAATACTACTCCCTCACTTTTTATTTATTATTTACACACTTTCCTTTTTTTTATTTCTTTTATATTGATACATTTTTGGTAAGATTCATTCAATTTCATTCACTTATTCTACTTTTTATATTCTACCTTCACTTTCATCCACTCATTTTTTTTCTCCTAGATCTAAACACCTAAACTTATGGTACCACTTATAAAGAAACGGAGAGAGTGTCTTTTTGGAATTAATGAACGATTATAACGGAAAGTCAATTATCAATTAAAAAAATTGAACTTACTTATTAGTTGAAGTCCGTCGCTTGAAAGACGGTTTTCCATGATTTATGAAAAGACCAAGGTTTAAAGTGTAAAATAGAAAAAATGAAGATAAAATTTTTGCGTTGTATGAACTGGATTATAAAATTTATAACTACTACACGCTGCATAATAAAATTTTAATATTGCAACAAAAACCTTTTACCTTTTATTATTCTAATTAAACTCCGTCTTTCCATAAGGCTATGGAAATACCGTCTTTCCCAAAACTTTGCTTTTTTGGAGATATAATTGGGGTGAATAAAATGGATTTAAAGTGGGTATGAAGACCATAGTGGGTGATGGGGCGGGGGTAAATTTTAGATAATACCAATGGGGTGGGCGTGGATTTTAATATTGTACCCGTCATGGGTGATGGGGCAGGCATGAGTACGAATTTTTATGATGGCATGGGTATGGAGGTACCATCATCCATGCCCGCCCCGCACCGTCCTGTTACCATCCCTACCTAATGAGGAAACACCACCATTGTATCTATTGAAGTTCGGTGGATCCTGAAACTCAATCCATCTGAATAGTTAAAGACACCCTTCTACGAACACTCAAACGCTATACCACCAATGAATTATCGTCATCAAAGCTGGAACCACCACAATCTCACGTTCATCGACCACTTGCATGTTGTGAAACCACAGTGGGGACTAGTGACTGTTAGAGTCCCACATCGGTGGTTGACAGTATTATTACTCAATATATAAGATCATGGGTCACCCCTACATAGTAC
>JAULKM010000006.1:11969177-11986706 GCA_032355605.1 Rubia tinctorum | reverse complement strand
TATGGTGGTAGTCGTCTTGGCATTTCCATCACGCAAGGAATGGAAATCACTACTCGCAAGATGATACCAACAATGCACAGAATTCATTGGCGATTGAAAATAATGCTCAATCGGTCCGCACCAATGGGGAATCCCAATATTGGTAAGGACAATGCAGTTAGCTAAACATTGAACTTTAGACATGTCGGAATAGTTTTGTAGTGAATTCTAATGCAATGTATGGAGTGTTGTTCGGTTAGTGTTATCTTTAGATTTTTTGTTTAGGTGCAACATGATATCTTGTATTGTTTATAAATTGTGGCTATGTGTCATGGATGTTTTTGTGCTGGGAAAATTAATGAAATAAAATTTAGACCTTAAGGCAAGATTGTATTTCCGACCCCTAAAAGTATTTCTTCTCTTTCATTTTTATTTTCCAATGGTTAGAATTCCATTTTCAAGTATGGAAACATACCAGAAGAAACATTTCCAAGCCCCAAAATTGAAGCTCATTTTTTAAAGAACCAAAACGAAGCTATTTTCCATTTCAAAGCTCGGAGTTAATTTTTTTACGAAATCGGAAACATGTTCACCGTATGCTGGAAAGATGTAATTTTTTTATTTCGGAAACTATTAAAGGTTGTTCCCTGCATTAATCAAAGGCAGTGTATAACTGCCTTCGTCACCCACTTTTATAAGCGGTTCTTGGAACCGCCTTATTTTCTGATCAATTAAAGGCGGAACCATTAAAGACACTTAGAAAGTGCCTTTAAATTGCCGATAGATCCGCCTTTAATAGGCCTCTCCTACACTAGGGTATAATTCTATACAAAAAGTGACACGACTGTAACCTGACCCGATAATAACATGACCCGATCCAATCTGGTTACCAAAACTGACTAATTGCAACTCGATCCAGCCCAATCTATATAACCTGACAAAAAGAATTGCACGACAGTTGCCGACCTGGCAATAATCATACCCGACCTGACAATTAAAAATCGACATGTTTTTATCCGACTTGTTTTAACCCGGGCCGTTTATAGTTTGAGATGAATTCTGACACATGCCTATCTATGTGTCACTCTCTTTCATATCTAACTTATCAGGCTCTTAATTTTAGTAATTTTCTCTTGTTCTTTGTGCCACATCTTTATAAAATGTTATCAACAACGATGACCAAATCCAGAGAGCCGGCGATCAAGTAATATTTCTTGGCATCATCGACTCACACCTCCTGATTTGTTATTACAGTAACATCCTAAAGTCTTTAGAACTTCTCGGCAGTTTTCTAATGGAGGAAGCTCAAATACAGCCACCAAGCCTTAAGCGTAAGACTTTTGTCTTCAAATTTTTTTATGTGTATGCTATTTCTTTCTCTGATTTAAATCATAGCATCGTTTTTTTTATCTCTTCTCATGCAGAATACATATATATACCCCCTCTGTTATTCTAAAAGTGTTAACAGACTAAATTACCTTGAGAAAAATCAGACTAAATTAAAATTTCGGTAAGTCGGGCAATGAATTAATAGAAGGACTAATGATGATATTTACCTAGGACAGCTTTCTTCTCAAGAATTGGAATTGGCTAGGAGGTTCTAAAAGCGGGAGTGATTTTTGAAATTAATTAAGATTACTTTTACAGAATTACTATATTCTGTATATAAAGCATGGATCTTTTTAAACATGAAAATAAATTTATGTTTCACAACATGCTATTGAGACTCTTCAACTTTGCTTGTACAGGTGATATTGAAGCTAAACAGGTACTGTCATCTGAGAAAATTAATAATTTAAATGGGAGTTGGATAAAACAACATAAGTGGTGGTTTCAAGTTGCCATCTGTACTTTTGTCCTCCTCTCCGGCCAAACCGTTGGTACTCTTTTGGGCAGATCATATTTCACTGAGGGAGGAAACAGTACGTGGATAGCTACATTGGTGCAAACCGTAGGGTTTCCTGTTTTAATTCCCTTCCTTTTAGTTCCTAACCACAATGCCGAAACTACCACTATGAATCCGAAGCCTTCAATTCTTGTTCGCTGGTCGATTTATGTATTTCTCGGCATATGCATTGCTGGGAACTGTGTGCTCTACTCACTGGGCCTCAAGTACCTTCCAGTTTCAACCTATTCTCTAGTGTGTGCAAGCCAGTTAGCTTTCAACGCGGTTTTCGCGTTTTTTCTCAATGCACAGAAGCTCACTTTTCTGATAATAAACTCTCTGGTGTTGCTCACAATATCCTCAGTGGTCCTCGTTCTACTGAATGACACTGAAAACAAAGCCTCGAAAAGCCTGTTCGGGGTTGGCATTTCGTGCACGGTGGCTGCATCTGCCTTGTATGCATTTGTCCTCTCGTTTACAGAACTCATGTTTCAAAAGGTGCTTAAAGGCAAAACTTTCAGATTGGTTCTTGATCTGACAATTTATGAAACGTTATGTGCAACAATTGCAATCATAGTTGGGCTTTTTGCCAGTGGGGAATGGAGAAGTTTTGAATCGGAAGTACATGAGTACAAGCTCGGAAAAGCTTCATATGTGATGACACTGTTTTGGACAGCAATATCATGGCAGGTTTTTAGCATTAGTAACAACGCTCTTATTTTCAAGGCTTCTTCTTTATTCTCCAATGTCATTGGCGTCGTAGGCTTGCCGATCACGCCGGTTCTTGCTGTGATGGTTTTCCGGGACAAAGTTACAGCGGCGAAACTAGTTGCCCTGGTGTTAGCGCTCTGGGGATTTACATCATATGTCTATCAGCATTACCTTGATGATTTGAAGGCAAAGGCGGAGATCAAATCTTCCAATGAAGTAGCTGAAATTTCCATTGTTCAAATAAATTGAAATATGTACCGAATTTGTACTATTATTAAGTGTATATACCAATTTCGAAAAGGTTGGGTGTTAGAAGTTGTAATAAGTTCTGCATAACCATATATGAAAGTTAATTAGTTGAATTCTAAATAGGTTGAAAATGCTCCCTTGTATCTTTCTAAGTCCAAGTGTACTCACCTCATTCACCGATAACGACCACATTTATTACCGTCACACTGCACCTCACGGCGAAGTCACCGCATGCCCTCACCCCTCGTGCACCACCACTTGCAGCTTCCCCCAACAATCTACCTGTTCTGAAAGAAGGAAGACTGAGATGCTTTGGGGAATAATGATTGTGATTGTATATTGACAAGTGAATGGGTGATTTATACCCAAATGTACATGAGGTAAATAAGGTAACTACATAACCCATTACACTACAAACTCTATTACTCCCCTTCAAGTTGAAGCATGAACATCAAGAATGACCAACTTGGAGCTAAGATGACCAACTTTGTGATAGTCCTAGTGCCTTGGTAAACATGTCTACCGGTTGTTCGGAAGTGGCTAGGTTATAAGTGGAAAGCGCGAAGACACTAGATCACGAACTAGATGACAGTCTATCTCAATATGCTTGGTTCTTTCATAAAAACCGGATTTGCTGCAATATGGAGGGCAGCATGACTATCACAAAAAAAGATGGACCGGAGTAGAGTGGGGAACACCGAGAGAGAGGAGAAGAGATCGCATCCATAGAATCTCGCAGCAAGCATTCGCCATAAATTTGTACACGGGATCTGTTGAAGAGCGGGAAACTGTGTGTTGCTTCTTGGTCTTCCAGGAAACTAGCGACACGCCAAAGGTGACAAAGTATCCCGTGACACACAATTGGAAACCAGGCCTATGAAAGACGGTTCCATCGGACCAGAGAAGTCACTCTTTCCATCGGACCAGAGAAGTCACTCCAGTGACTTCTCTAGTCGTGCCTTTGATCCCCTGCGATCAAAGGCGGTTCCGGGAAACGCCTTTGATCCTTTGCATGAACTGCCTTTAATTAGTTCTGATATCGGAACATGTAATCCGATAGTCAGATTATTGGTGCAGTTTCGAGCATGGAACTGACTATCCGATCGTCGTATAGTGTTCATGGTTTTGATTGAGGAACTAATTTTTAAATTTCAAGTGCGGAACCATTGCTCAAACGGTAACAGGAGAAATACTGTTACGTGGCGGAACGTTTTCAGGTCTTCACAATTTGTTTTATCTTAGGAGAGCAATTCTGAAATGGCACTTGTATATTGATGTCGTGGATTCATTTTCTGGCGACACGGTTCCGAGTCCGAAACTGATTCTGCTCGTAATATCCCAATGGAGGATCCTGAAATTGGGTCTATGTATACATGGACAGATTCTAGCTCCTGACTCAGAACTACGATCGGACAATAAGGTAAAAAAATATTTCATTACAAACCGGCTTTTCAATAGCCTCTACAAACATATCCAAATTGTACAAAATACAAGTGATGATGACACTAGATATCAAAAATATATTGACTGTGCTAACGATGCAATAATTTGTAGATAGGAATGAGCCATCAAAAATCTATTCCGCACAACAAAGTAATCTAAAATACTAGTCTCTCATAATACCACATTGTGATTCCTAATTAAAGAGGAGCGTGAGTACACGAGATACCTAGCCAAGAAATTTCTAGATCTGTTGATGTTATCTTGTGAATAAGGCTTGACAACATAGGGAAAAATATGTGAAATAACCAAAATTACTAAATAAGATTTGGGACGACGGGTTATATTTCTTAAAAACATTCTCGAAATACTTAACATAAAAACTCACTTCTTCTATCTCTAGGTAATCCTCACACACATGTGTGACACACTACACTGCGTATAACATTATATAATAGTCACATTCCTATGTATTGCTTGTTTCTTGTTCTAATAAATACAATTTATATTAGTAACATATAATTACAATAACTGATTACTAAATAGAATTTTGCGACATGAAAAGTTAATCAAACCTTGATTTGTATTAGGTCCAATCCCTCATCACCATTATTCCACCGATTGAGTGGCGTGATCCTCTAGACGATGGTGTCCAACCGGATGTCAATTCATCCAAGTTCTCGGGTAAAGGGTGTCATGTGTGCTCAGCCAACCTTCGAATCAATAATTCTTGTTAATCAACAGGAGAGTTCGGTTGTATCGGAGAGACCCTTGAGCGAACCCGTTGATTCTTCTCGAGCCCTTTTCCTTGACATTATAGTACCCAGGGACAATCAATGTATTCCACTTGGAAATCACTATAAAACTATAGTAGACAATACTAAATAGGAAACTATAAGCGGATCTTAATAGCACACAACATCTACATATATCTTAGGAAGAAATTTAAAAGGGTTGGTCATTCAAAAGCTAATCACATCAAAAAATAACACCAGCACTTATATTTGTACCTTTCCAAAAATAGATGGGGACTAGATGTTGAAATGATGAAGGTAGACCATTAGCTTCACCATGAGAAAACCCTATCTAAAACCATAGCTACTTCATGTTGATTCTTCAGAGAATATGTCTTAGAGATGAAAAAACTAGGGTTTTTGGACATTTAATAGTGAGAGTGAAAAGGTATGAGAGATTTGTGAAGAATTTTGAAGAAAAGGGTGTTTGGAGGAAAAAATGTGAGGGAACTTGCGCTGAAAACAAATGGGTATTAATTACCCATTGAAAACCGCCTTTATTGCCCTATTTTTTTAAACCAGGAAATGTGTTTCGAACTGGAATGGTTTTTGAAGAAACTGTTCAGCATTCGGAACTACATCTTTTCTATGTCAAATACAACAGACTTTGTTCCAATCTCAGAACTCAGTCTCCTATGCATAAAAAATAAGGGATCGGGTTTCATATCCAATTCAAAAACCCTAAATCCCCAAACTCTTATACATAAGTACAAATATAACCTTATAGACTATATTCCAGCATTGACTGGTCATTTCCATCTCGGAATATCAGTATGTAGTTAATAAAGCTCAATGCAGTACAAATGAAAATCAATATATAAACTGAAACTTCTTCATTAATAAAATATTCGAATTACAACTTAAAGTTGAAATACATAAAACTAATCAGATGAAACGTATGTGGAACGACCAGGAAGACTATGATCTAAAACCTTTACCGTACCATCTTCAATCTCATAAGTAAACGCATACCTCTCTTCAGCACCCCTGGAAAATTTAGACATTAATTCACCAGTAGACAGAATTCGGCTTCAATGTACCCTTCGGAGATGAAGACGAATCCACCACAAAAGCCTCATTGTTAACTAAAAACAATGCATCTCTTCTCAACCCATGGATCACCCTAAACTCCCTATTCTCAACGTCTAATTCAAATATATTTATCTCTGTAACAACAAAATATTGGAGGATCCTAACCAAAACAAGTCTTCCATCAGATGATTCTACCAAATAACACTCAGCATGGTAAAAGTCGTAACAATACCCAGGAATATCAGCAACTAATATAAGAACCTCATTAAACTCCACCTCGAAGGGATCACAATACCAAACAGTCATAACACCAACTTCATTTATAGAAACAATGTCAAATCTACCATTTTAGTAATTAACAACAATAAATTTCACACCAGTGCTAATTCTTGTCCATGTGTGATCAACTAATCTATAAATTCCTAAACTTCCATCCAGACAAAAACCATACGATGAAATGTTGAAGCAGAACTCGGATTACCCTTCCTAGTGCAGTTACCTCTATCAAAAATATTATCATAACAGTGAGGGCGCTGCATTCTGGTATTTCAGTACGGGTTGAACAAAAAACCTTCACCTGACTCTAACACAAGTAACCACCCAAAACATACTTCAATGCACTTTCTTCCTTCAAGTTCTAGAAGATGGAGCCTCATCAATTTTTTTCTCTTCATCAGGCAGAAGAAGTAACGTTCAGTACCATCAGGGACCATTAGACCCATCAACATAGGGAGAGAATGCCCATTGAATAAATTCCTCCCGACAGCATTACGCCAAAATTGGCATACTCCTCTCATTGAAAGAAAATCGAAGAAGAGAAGAAGGTGCAACGAAATTTCAAAAAGCATGTCAATAGACAACTCAGAACCATTAGAAGCCATTTTCATACAGTGAAGTACATAAAGAAAGTTGAATGCAAAAGATTAGTGGAAAAGGTAGAATGAAAAAGTTAATATTTCAAATAATATATATATATAGAGAGAGGGGGGATTTGAATAGGTTAACTATTGGAAGAGGCACAAAAATTTATTAGGGAGAGGGAAAGGTTGAATGTTCATATAAACTTTAAAGTGCATTAAAAGTTATAAAAATGTAAAAGTCAATTAATCATAAAAATGATAAAAACATCAATTAAAATACATAATGAGCATTATCCCATGATTTTCATTGCCACATTCTCCACTCCTCTTCTACTTTCGAAACTTTCATAAAACATGGGAATTGGGTTCCTTTTTAATAACATTTTCCATTTATTTTTCTAATTAATGAAAACCTCAAAAAGAAAAGAATGAACGTCGTTACAAAATACATGAAACTCATACATTGTTAACTACTTGCTTATTTGTTAAACAAGAGGAATTTTTTTCTCATGCATTTCCTTATTGGAATTTGAAGAGGTTTCCATAGTGGAACTCAATCTTTCCTTTGAATATGGATTCCCATAATATGTTCAGAACTCAGAACCCTATGTGAATAAGTTATTCTATAGAAACGAATGTCAAATATTACGATCTCGGAACATAAGTTATGATCTCTTTTCTATTTTCGGGAACCAAACTGATCATCTCCATCCCTCTTTGTCTTTAATCCTTTTTTTCACAAATATAAGTTACGAGCTTGGAACAAGTTTTGAGGCACATACTGAAACAACAATTTTTTACAAGTCCGGAACATAAATTCCGACCACATTTACATTTTCAGGAACCGAACTGATCTTCTTCAACTCTCCTTGTCTTTAATCTATTTTTTCCAACTATTTTTTTGGAACTCGGAAGACCAACTGAGGAACATTATGACACTACGAAAGTATATGTTATGATTTCAGAACTTAAGTTTCAACCACTTGTTCATTTTAAGGAACGAAACTGATCATCTTCCACATAATTTTTTATCCTGAACCAGTTTCGAGCTTAGAATATAATTTGACCTCCATTAGGAAAGCATGAAATACATGTTACGAGTTCGGAACCTAAGTTCCAACCTCTTCTGTTATTTCATGGAACAATCTGCCAATCTTGACGGTTAGAATCTTTTTTTTATTAAACCCTGTAAAAGGTCATGACATGGTTTTGGAGTAGGAACTAAAATTCGAACCTAAGATAAATGACCACGAATTTGTTCCAATTTTGGAACCCTTCCTCCTATATAAAATAACCAAATCGGGGTTCATTCACAGAACTATAATCAATTTCCGATAGTGGATATTCAAATCCCCCTCAAATTCATTCTCTAACACACGCGAGAAACATCTCCTCACATCATGTCTTCTTCTAATCCAACTGCATGGGTCACTGGACGTCGTTCCAAATCTACCAGAGGATGCCATTGGAGGAATTCGGGCTACGAAGCTAGATTTGTCTCTCCTGAAGCTCAGATTAGGTTTAATGCTTTAAGGGAATAAGAAAAATTATTGGATTGCTATGTTATAGATATGAATGTGTACAAGAGCATAGGGCTAGAGGATCCCGTTAGGTTGTTTGAAGATCAACATGTCCTTTAAATTTTTAGTTTGAATGAACCAAGTTACTTTGATGAAATATGTCAATTTTATGCTAATTTGCATGAGGTTGAGGGTTCGAGTAGTTATTGGACTCGGGGGGCACGGTTATAATGTTGAAATTAGCCAGTGGATTATCAATCAACTAATTGAATGCCCTTACAAGGGTCCGCAAAATGTTTACCTCCAAGTGGAGGACGGGCACTTAGATGAGGTATATCATAGGGGAAATGGCCGATTAATGATGATTATCCAAGAATTAACCTTATTACGTGTAGTGTGAAATACTTTAGATGCAATCCTCATGATCTAGGTAGACCGGAATCATTTTATCTAAAGGAACTCGAAATAGACCAACGTATTGTGTACGGTATAATAGCTCAATCTATAGTACCCACTCCCGGTCACATCATTGATCCAAATTACTCAACTCTTATGATGTTCTACAATGTTATTGAGAGGGCCAAAGTTAATCCCGGTAGCGTAATTTTTAAGCACGTGATGTGTGTAGGTACATCGAAGAGATTAATCAAGAATCTGCCTTCTGGCAACTTAATTACATTGATCTTGTGCGGTGTGAATAGGTTGGCTTTTCACGGGGAGGAGAAGGCTTGCAAGTACTTTGACAAGCAATACTTTTTGTAGAAAATGGATATTGTATGAGAACAAGCGGTGTCACTGAACCATAGATACAACCGAACCTCACAAGAGAGCAAGGGTTGAACAAGGTACATTTGTTGTTTTTAAAATATATTTATGTTAAACACTTGTCTTGTAATAATTGTTATTTGGAAAATGATTTTTCCAAGGATTCTAACCCTGGATTTATGAAGACTATGAAAAGTAGCCTCAGACGTGCTCGCGACCAAGTATGCCAACTCAGGGAGCGTGTATGAAAGCTCGAGAAGAAACATTGTGTTTATGGGCAAGCCTTCAATGAGTCAAAGACCTCACACCTCAAACGATGCTCATCGGTGTGACATGTTGTAGGATTTTCATAGGAGATGATAGAAACTTTGTTTATTTTTGTTGTAACTGTAACACTCTACCTAAAGTATTATGTCTTTCTCCTAAATTCACTATACTAGAAGAATTTCATTAATGTAAAATTGTTTTGTATTCATTTTGATTTTTTTTCCTAGTGTGAGTACAAATTCTTAATAACAAAAAAAGGTGGTATCCATATTATAGCATGGTATTGAGGCAACGGAGGAAGAAAGGAATGATGACCAATTCTCCAGAAGAGGTTAAGAGCTAGGGACAAAATCAGAGGACGTTATGAGTTCGTAACGTTACTCGACCTTTCAAAAGCCCTCATCCAAAAAGGTTCTTCAGTCGGAACCATATTAGTATCCCAGTTCCAAGTCCGGAACTTATCACATTAGAAGTCACTTTTGCACAACCGTATTTAATTGTACACAATCAAAGGCGATTATTCAGTGAACCGCCTTTGATTCATATCAATAGAAGGCACCTCATTCAAAACTGCCTTCCAGAGAACTAGAACCGCCTTTGAATTTTTCTAGTGCCCCAAAATAAGAAGTCCCAAGCTCGGAACCTGTCCTAGAAGGCTGTCCCTAGAAATTTAGCAGAACCACCTTTGAACTCCGCCCTTAATAGGCCATTATCCACTAGTGACAAATCGATGAGTGATACAACAGATTTCCCAATATAAATCATAGTAGGTAGTCAAAAGCCAAGCTACTATCTCGAGAAAGAAATAAACTTTGTCCAGGACTACCTTTGACATAGTGTAGAACCCTTAAAGCTACAGACCAATAATCCACCTCTGGATGCAGCATAAACTGAGAGAGTGTGTGAAATGCAAAACTGAGCTAAGGTCTGGTGATAGTAAGTTAAAAAAAATTCCCAATAAGACGACGATATTGCTCAGGAAGCTCATAATCTGGACCAACAGCCTTTGCAAGAATTTGCGTCAGATCCATGGGCGAAGCAATCGGCTTGCACCCGAGAAAACCAGCCTCGGCCACTACTTCTAGTGCATACTTGCGCTGTGAGACAAAGGGGCCAGAGAAATTTTGCACCACTTCTAGGCCTAAGAAATACTTAAGAATATCGAGGTCTTTCATATGAAAACATTATGGAAGATAGTGTTTGAAAGTAGATATAGCAGTAGAGCTATCTCTAGCAATAATCAAGTCACCGACATAAACTAAGACAAGCAGAATGAGACAGAACTGGTAAAACTGAACAAATAATAATCTGCATAGCTCTGTCGAAACCCATACTGATGAAGAGCATGTGGGAGCTTAGAGAATCAACTGCGCGAAGCTTGTCTAAGACCTTAAAGGGCTTATGTAGGAGACATACCTGACTAGGGAGTGCCTTGAAGTAGCCTAGAGGCGGAGTCATGAATACAAGCTCGTCCAAATTGCCATGGAGAAAGGAGTTATGGATATCCATTTGGTGCAATTCCCAATCTCGTACAGCAGCAACGGATAGGAACGTACGAACTGTGACCATCTTGGCAATGGGGGAAAATGTCTCATTGAAATCAATACCTTCGACCCACCGATTCTCCAACACAACAAGACGAGCCTTATAGCATTCACTGTTACCATTGGACTTGTACTTGATGTGATACACCCATTTGCAACCAGTTGGTTTCTTGCCAGGGGAGAAGAACTGTGAGCAACCAAGTACCATTTCTCTTGAGCATCTCAAGTTCGGTGTGTATGGCATCACGCCAACAAACCTGTTGTACAGCGTCCGAGAAGCGAACTTGTTCATGGTCGGAGGTAACAGCTGCCAAGAAGTGAGCATAAGCTGGAGAAAATTTTACCAATAAGACGAACCTAGTGATCGGATACGAAGTAGAAGAAGCATTCCAAGGATCATCGTGAAACGTGGAGCTGCAAACAAAGTCCTTGAGTAAAACACTAGGAAAACTTTGGCGCGAGCTACGCCTAACGTTCAAATGAATCTCCTCGGCTAGGGAACTGATCTTGGTTGGAGAGCTGCTTGGTGCCGATAGTCTGCCGCTGTCAACAAGGAGCTCGGTCATGGACCGAGGTTGCGTCTGTGGTACGGCCGAGGACGAGTTGCCAAGCTTCAAGGAGATGCTCCCCCTTTCTGTGGAGGTGGAAAGAATCGGGGACAAGCTCCACCTGTCCGCAGAGAGTGCAATATCCGATTATTCAAAGACAGCTGGATGAGGTGGAACCTATGTCAAAGGAGGCGACTGTGAGGTGGACGGAATCCAAAATAGAAATTGATCTTCGAAGAACACCACATATTGAGAGAAGAAAAACTGTTTGGATTCAAGATCATATAGGTGCCAACCTTGCTTTCTAGTAGGATAACCCATGAATACCCATTTACAAGGTGCAAACTTGTCTTGGGCCGAGGGAGAATCGAGGCAAAACAGAGATAACCAATTACATGGATATCTGAGTATTTCAAATTATTTTTGAAGAGCAAGTTAAATGGTGTCTGGTTCTCCCATTTACTTGGATTGCAGAACCAATGGAAAGGGTCAAGATGATAAGGCAGTGTCTGCAAATGGTTCAAAGTTGACGGAAGATCTAATGCAGACTGTCAAATAAGAGACTTGGAATTTTGAATTGATGATCGGGTATTCCTTAAGATAACCCCTCAAAAGGGTCTCGTTCGGCATAGTAAGAAGGGAAAGTTAAGTTCTAGACACCTTGAGTCCTATTGAGATTACTCAATTAACCCAGTTGTGTATTGATTCGTCTTGCCAAACAACTAGGAAGATTATATGGTGAGTTCTTATGTATAACTCCTAAAGCATTAGCTCTCTTACCTTGAGCCAGTAGTAATACGTGATTCTCTAGCATAGATGCAAAATTGATGTACGAAGACCCTGTTGAAAATACTAGGTCATAATATTTAGAACTCTACCACAATAATAAAGACCCCCCCTAGCACCGAGTTTTCGTCACCATTTTTTTTAAAGCCTGTGCCCAAATGAAATTAGCACCAATCTTTTGAAATTAGCATCGGTTTTTTGAAAACCAACGTAAAATTAACATCGATTTTTTAAAATTAACAGCAGTTTTGGCACTAGTTTTTCAAAAAATCGGTGCTAATTTAACACCGATTTCAAAAAACTGGTGCCAAAACTGATGTTAAAAATTTTAAACATTCAATCATTCCGCCAAATGTTTTTTGAAATTTCATGGGTTGGGTGCAGATGCACGCAACCGCTCATAGCAAAAAATTTATTAAAAATTTTAATCTTCCCACAACTTTTGAAGAAAATATCAAAAAAAATCAGCAAGAATTTGATTTTTTTTTTTTGAAAATTTTCATGGGCTGGGCGCAGTTTCGCATAGCCACTCTAAGCTTATTTTTTAAAAAATATTTAGCACCAATTTTTAAAAAAATCAGTGCAAAAATTGGTGTCAAAATTTTGAAAAATTGAAAATTCCCATTAAATGTTTAAAAAATTTGCCAAAATTTTCATGAGATGGGCAAAGCTGCACGCAGCCGCTCTAAGATAAAAACAATTCTTGACTTTCAAAATTGTTCACTTCTTTTGTTGACTTTAACTATACCTAGGTTTATTTAAGTTAATCAACGATCAACCTTTATTAACCCAATATAAATAAGAATAAAAACATTAGTTAATTAACGTTCAACCCTTAATTGATTTAGTATATATAAATACAAATAAAAATGTTTGACTTTAACTAATTAATGGTTAAACTTTATTTGACTTTTAACATGTAAATACTAATAACTAGGGTTACTTAAACTAATTAACGGTCACCCCTTAATTAACATAGTATGCATAAACAAAAATATAAATGTTTCATTTTAACTAATGAACAATCAACCTTACTTGACTTTGTATATATAAACATTAATAACTAACTTCTATAAACCCTTAAACTTAGGCAAGAACAACAAAAAAATCATGTGTTTTTTAGCAATGCATAATAGGGAAACACAATTTAGGGCTAGGGTGTAATTTTTCAAAACTGTGTGGAAGCAATCAATGTTGACTTTCGAGACCCTTTCGTTCACCCATACATGCCCAAATTGCAAAGTCGCAATTGTCAATTATTGAATTGCATTTTTGTTTCACTAATCTTGTGACTCGACAAATCCAACTTTCTTGGAGGGATCTAAGTGCAAAAAGTAAAAAACTTTACTCGTAACTCCAAATTGAAATTCGCTTGAACGTGATGATAGTTTATATAATCTCATTGTATTTTTCAAGCCCTTAAGGGAATATTTATTAACAATGCGGCGCAAGAACATATTCGTAATCCTTTTCAATCTCCCTTTCTTACTTCAAAGTAATCAATTCCAAGTTACTCCAGAACATGTACTAGCGCTTTCCAACATTTTACCCAAAAAATAATTTATTTTTTATTTCAATATTTATGCAATAATAACAAAAATCATGTATTTTGGAGAGAAGGATAATGTTGTAACAAAATTTTGGTCAGAGCATAATTTTTTATAATGTTTGGCATTAACTAATGTCTCAGTTTTGGTCCAGAACCTATACTTCACCTGGTTACCCTAAAGCCCAAATTCAAATTTCTTTCTTCACTCACATGTTTAGTTCTCCTCCACCACACCGTCACTTCTCCCCCAACTGCCGCCTCACCCCTCGTCGCCTACCTCCCTCCGCCGCTCCAGCTCCGCCTCGGCTGGTCGCTCCACTCTCTGTCGATCGCTCCACCCTTCACTGATCACTCCATCCTGATCCGATCGCTTCAGCCTCGCCTCCACTGGCTCCAGCCTTCTTTGATTTCTCTAGCCTCCGCCTCTTGTTGAAGCCTTACCTTGGCCGCTCCTGGTTGGCCTTCGAAGAGTTTGACTCGCTTTAACATATAATCACCGAGTTCCACAGCCATCGAGCCAACCTGGGCCAATGATCCTCTATGCTTGCGCATCACTTCCATGAGCTAGTCCACTCCATCTGGTTCATCTCCAACCCTTCGACAAGCCCCAACCTACAAGCACTTCATCAAGAGCTCAATATATGTTTTTCTCCAATTTATCAATTTTATTTTTCTCCACTTCATCAAGGTTTGATCTATACCCTTTTCTCTTTTATTGTATGGTTTTCTGAACTTGATGATTTATACCCTCTTATTTGGTTTCCTGAACTTGATGATTTAAACCATCTTCATGATTTATATCAGTTGCAAGCCAACTCTTCTCCGTCCTCACTCTTTTCCTCCCTGATCACAGTATTTCCCACCATTACCAAGGTAACCCCCCAAGTTTGCATATTTTTAATAATTAATCCATTATTTAAGCTTCTTGATTGATTGATTGAATATAATTTTCTTGCTTAAGAACGGAGGAAAGGGAAAAAACTTGTTTTGTATGCATTACTTAGTTATTTATGAGCTGTTATTCTATTTAGTTCCTAAACGTTGGAAGGGAAAAAATCATGTTTTTCAATAGTTATTTTTGTTTTGGACTCTTCTTTGTGCATTTTAGCTGCTAGTGAGTGTGTTTGATTTTAAATTTTCACAAGTTTCTTCTTTTCTGTAGGAATTCAAGGCAGAGCATAAAGAGCTGGATACAGAGTGGCAATGATATGCTAGCTCGAATTTCTCCACACTATGTCATCTTCTGGAAAAAAAAATTAGGTTTGCTAAGGATTTCGGCTTTCAACATGTTATACGATATATGTTAGCTGACGTGCCGAGAGAATCACATTGTTCTTCTGTTGATTGATTTTCATATTGTTAAGGTTGTAGATGTCTCTTTTTGTTGCTAAATCCCTTTTTACCTGTAGGAGCTGAAACCAGTGTATGAATCCATTTAATTGGAGAATTTTGGTTCCTCTTTTGAGGTTGGTGCGCTCATCTCAATGAGAAATATTTAATGAGGTAAAATGAAGGATGTTTCTATTTTTTTGTGCGTGACTAATTGGCCATCCTGAATTCGTTTATTGTGATATGTGGATTGCCTAAGATTTTATGGTTTAATATATCTCATCCTTACTTCCCTGGGTGGTTTTAAGTTTAGGTTGCGAGTATGTTCTTTGACGATGTGCTTGAAATGAACAGCTAGGAAGCCATTGAAGCAATGTTGGTTCCATTTTTGTTGCAATTGATTGGCGTATCAATGGGGTTAATTCAAAGAGAGGTGACAGCTTTATTTTCTATGGGCTCATACTGTAGTCTTCCAGTTTGTGATGATCACTTAACTCAGAGTCTTTCTTTTCAAGAATGCAATGGCACCTGTGCATTTGTTGAACGTAGCATTATCTCTCTGGTTATTTCATAAAGGAATATGGCAACACAGATGAGCCTGGAGAACAACAATCATTCATCTCCAAAATGAAGGTCCTAATCATTCTCTGGAATCACTCTCCCAATTCTAACTATGGTTGAGCAGTAAAGCGATTCTCCTACTGAAAACTGATGTCGTTAGATATGTACAAGTTGATAAAGATGCTACAATCACGAGGCAGTTCAAGAAGCATGGAGCAAAGAAGATGAGAGAAAGCATCTTATTCGAAATATTTAGCTGCACAATGGGATGCTTCAAAGGATGCAAGAACCTCATCAAAGTCTCTTCTATACCTCATTCTCCTCAACTATTTTCATATTTTCTATTGATATTACTTTCTTGTTGCTGCATTGTGGATGGTATAATCTGCGCTTTGCACAATGTAGATGAGACATGAGAAGATTGCTTTGCTAGGTGCAATTCAATCCCTTTTCGTAGGCTCTATGTATACATTTGTGTTTCTGTGGACTCTTGCCCTGAGCCCTAACAATGAGGACATACCCCATGGTTTTAATAAACCTTATAATTCAAGATAAAGTTATTTTTAGTCTTATAGATAGTTATGTTTGGGATAGTTATGTTTAGTCCCATAGATTATTAATTTTGTATCGTACATTTTTTTGGTTTTATTTTTATATTAATAAATTTTGTGAAGTTAATATTATTATTAAATTAATGCCCTACTAAATTATTAATTTTGGGTCTTTCCCTTCCTCTGAATGCAGCTGTCCTTCGAATGCAGCTGCCTGCGGCTGCTTACAGAGGAAGGGCATTTTTCCCCTTCCTTTGAATGCAGTTGCGCGCGGCTGCATACAGAGGAAAGGTTTTTTTTTAATCCTTGAAAATTTTTGGCACCGGTTTTTTAGAACCAGTGCTAAGAATTAAACAGTGCTAAATTAACTCCGGTTCCAAAAACCGGTGGTAATAGAAAAAATAGTGCTAAATTAACACCGGTTCTTTAAAAACCGGTGAAACTGTTTCACCCCCTACTTAGGAACCAATTTTTTAGACCCAAAAAAAATCAGTGCTAGCCTTCTGAAAAACCGGTGCTAGAGGGGGTTTCCTGTGAGAGTGACGTTCTAGGGACCTCATTATGATTTAAGTGTTATAAAGAAAACTGAAGTGGAAACATACTGGAGAGATTTGAATTTCGGGGAAAAAATTCCTTGGGTAGGGTGGAGATTGTGAACACGCACTCTTCACAAATACAGTGTGTAGGTAATAGTCAAGTTTCAACCAGAACAATCTGGTTTTATTTTTCTTCCTTGACTACACCTTAAAAATATTTTTTTAAAGTAAACAATATGGACTTCTTATATGTTTTGACTTCATTTTATGCCATTGGATATTGGGATTATCAATTCGGGAGTTTGTAATATTTTTGTGGGTAGTAATGAATTGATAGGTGGTAGGTTGGGTTAGATTTAGAAATGGGGGTTGTGTGAAGGAAAATTCTCATTTGATCCTTGATTTTGGGACTTGTGATATTGAGAGTTTATGTGAGGTTTTGATTTGGTGAAATATTTGTAGTATTAGGATGTGGACATGTGAAGTGTTCTTGTGCTTGAATCTTTTCTTACTCAAGGACGAGTAAGGTTCAAGTGTGGAGATATTTGATGTGTCCATTTTATACGGTTATTTTAGGACATTTTGGATTCACTTTTGTACACTTTTGTGCTCTATGTGTGGCA
>JAULKM010000006.1:11909616-11957340 GCA_032355605.1 Rubia tinctorum | reverse complement strand
CTACTTAGTTGTATTTAGTGAGCATATTGGGCTTAAAAATAGTATCTTTGAGAGGTACGGCGACGACCTCCCAGGTATGTTCCCATACCTTAGCTGCGCGTGCAGCCTACACGTGTGGATTTTAGGTGCAAGCACCCGTCGGTTGAATATGTCCAGTCTTCATATCGATCGGCCAGTTTTCTTTCTTCAACTTCGGATTTTTTTTCTTTGCCCAAATATCCTAACGGCTTTAACTTATAAGCTCTTTTTTCTCTGTGAATTTTCATTATTGAATTTTTCATCATGAACATGATTGAGAAGGAAATTCCAAAAAAAAACCCTTAAACTAGGGGGTTACGATACAAATCCTAAATCATATTCATAATCTTCTAATAAACAAAACATCTATCAACCTTACATGAAACCATACTCTATTATAAATATGAGTTTTAAATATGCTAAAAAGATAGTATAAAGTGAGACATCACTCGTAAAACAAAAATTCATTAGATTATAATTGGTTACAAAATGAAGGATTTAGATATGAAAATCGAAAATGGTCATCTAAATCCATTATCATGCAAACCTAGAAAAATCTAGCAATCTTCGAATAAAAAGATGACAAAAGAGATGTTAAATGCAGCGGAAAATACATGCATTTTGATGTCTGATATGCACCATATAACATGCGTTAGCCGATGCATTTGACACATTTGTTTGGTTGATTGCTAGTTTTAGTTAGGTTTGCATGACAATGGGTTTAGATGAACATTATTTGTTTTCTTGTCTAATTCCCAAGTTTTGTAGACTAAATTATGACTAATGGACACTTTGTATTCATGAGCGCCTAGGTCTTCCTTTTTTATCTCATCATTAGGTTACTCGTGAGTACTTCTTTTATTATATTTTGTAGATGGCTATCTGCAAGGGTGGTAGTAGATTGAAGAACACGTACCCTAATTCATGGTAGTAGATGGAATTGGGACAAAGAAAGTCAGATTCAAAGTTCAAGAAGGCCAAGGAAAAATGGAGGGATGGTTGTTCGAGGTTGCACAGAGTTCTGGGAAAATTCCAAGAAGAATCACCCCTTGAGGCGGTTACCATTAAATTTGTCTTCTCGAGCACTATAAATAAATTTTAATAAATCCTAAATCAGACCAATAGTTCACTCATAATGGAGCGAACAAGTCAGCCGACCGAACCTGCCATGGCCGGCGTGAACCGCACAAGGCCGACTTGAGGTCGAAGCTAACACGACCCCTACCAAGTAACACGGCATGTATCAAGGAGACTACTGACGCAAACCATGCAAATTTTCAGCACACATGGTGCCCATTTTGGGTGGCCGTGCATTCCAAGTCACTTTTTCACTATAAAAATCGGCTAAGTATGGGAGCGGGACGTTCCGTTTTACATGGCCCATGTTGTTTCAAGTCATAAATACCAAAAATAGCCCACGGGGTGTGAAGAATGACATAGAGAGTACTGACACACTGAGAAAAATGAGGTTTCAGCTAATGGCCCATGCCAGTTTACATAGACCGCTCTGGTATGAGGGGAGACCCACCCAGGGCTCAGCACGAGAGGGCCCGTACCAGGGCTCAGCGCGGCCCATTCTATGCAATACAGGTCATGTCAATTTCAAGCTCATACGAAGGGCCATGGCACAAGGCACCCCCCGCACTAATTGCGCTGCTAGGATTTTTGGCCTATTAGATTTTATTTCTATCTCTAGGTAGCAAGAAGAGGAAAGCTCTCTCTCTCTCTCTCTAGAGTTCCTCGTCTATTTTCTTCTCTTTTCTTTTCTTTTCTTTTCTTTTCTTTCCCTTATTTTCCTAGATCTATGGCATTTAACTCAATATTTTCCATGGATCTAATTTCCAGGGAGTAGTTTACTAAACTTGGGGTGTATTTGTATTCATGATTAGATTTTTGGCTTTTTGAGATTTAGATTCTCCTATATTAATTCCTATTAATATGTGTGCTTGATTTGTGATTTACCTTCTTTGAAGATTTATGATATGCCATTATTATGATGCATTCATAAATGTATGCTAGCATATTATCATTTTAGATATCATTGCAAACTTGGGAGTGTCAGAATTATGGAGTAGGTTCAAGGACATGGGTAAGGTGAGTGCATTAATGTCACCTTAATGAAATATCATTATATGTGTTAAACTATAATTCTAATTGGATAGTTGTGGCAGAGGAATCACATGTTGGGCGGTCAATTTTGAAAATCCCAACGAGGGGAAACACTTGGCTTTCCCCAATAGATTGAGCATAATTGTTTGTAGCAACTAGGGTTGTGCCGGCTTGGAGAAATCACAAAGCCGTGCCAACTATAGAATCATCACAAGATATCAATTCCATTTGCTTCTGTAGGTCTAAGGATTGAGATCCATAGTGGAGAGTTAGGGATGTATTACCCTTACTTTCATATCTAACGGTTGCGACTTACGCGAGGCAAAGTCCTTATGGGAAGGCTTTCTTCCTCCAAGCAGGGGCACGTTTGCATTGAGAGTAGGAGATGGGGATGGTCTGTGGAGTCACTGGATTAGAGCACATCCCTAATTACGAAGACGGTGAGATAAGCATGTATTGGTGGTAGTACCTTGCGTGACATATGAGGGAAATATCTTGCTATCTCCAGAGTATGTGACATAGGCATAAGATAGGTTTATATTCTTATATGTGAATGAATCAAGGATAAGAGCCATTTTCAATCATGTTACACAAATACTCCCAAGTACTAGTTAATATAGTTTATTACCGTGTTTGCATGTTCGTAGTTAATAGTTGAAAATCCCCCCAATGGTTATTTTCACAACAATTGTTATTCCTAACATGTGGTCAGATTGATGACCTGACCACAATTTTTTGTAACTAGTTTCTAGACTCATAAAATCTCAATGGATGAGCCTGGTACTTGCCATTATTTACCGTTATTGGTAGCATAGTAGTAAGAACAGGAGCAAGATTATAAATTTTATCTTTGACCCTTAAAACACAGATAGACTCATCTTGTGTGTTTAACGATGCATCAGGAAGGGGCGGGTCATCATCCCACCAAATCCCCCACACTTAAACTTTTATTCATCCTTGATTAAAAATACAAGCAAAGACCTAAGTGTAAACTAGCATGCGAAGGTTTTCCGAAAACAACCAACATTTTATTCCTAGACTACCCTAGCCCCCAAGACATAAAATTTTCTCACACTCACATATCTCAAATTCTAAGGCAGTCTAAATAACCAACAAACCATAAAAAGAGTGAGGTATACATATGATGTAAATCTAACTTACTCTACCCAAAAATCTATAAAATAGATAGACCAATAGAAGTATAAACCTTTTCAATTTCTCTCATCTTCTCTCATTTTGCTTAGGAGCATTCTTGAGTTTTCATTATAGATTCACACATTCTTTTTCAATGCTCACCCTTGACTTCTTCCCCACCATTTGGCCTCTCATTTTTTCATAGGTTACCTTTTTGGGTTTTCAACCAATCTGGGCCCCCTAATTTTGCCCAAGTTTCCCTCTCAAGTTTTCAACTTAGCAGGATTTTTTTAAATAAAATCAAATGAACAAACTACAAGTAAAAAATGAACAAACACGATTATCCAAATCCCTCTCCTCAATAAAAAAGTAGGGAAGGAGAATATGAAATTCTAACAATTAGGACCTTTATGGTCTCATTCCACCCTCTTTGTTCGTGTGTCTCCTTGCTCTCCCCTCTTCGTGTCTCCTAAGCTTCTACACAAACTATGGTGGCAGGGCATTTCCATAGGAGAATGAGAGCACTGCAAGGATTGCATCCACGTTGTCATTCATACCCTCATAAGTGTCCTCGATAAAGTACTCAAGGTTCTCCATCCATTGGTCCATGCCAACAACTCTTTGTTCCATGCCTCCAGGCCTATTGTCCATACTCTCAAGTGTCCCTTTCATGGTTTGGAAAGATTGACGAAATTGAGCAAGTGAGCCCAGTGGTGGAGCTTGTGGTGATGTGGCACTGTCACCTCCTTGCACTCAATTTTCCTAGGCATCCTGGCTAAAAGTAGTGTCAGGAGAAAGACGGTAATCAAATTCAAAAGTAGTTTCTAGGAAGGGACAGTAATCCAATTATGCTTCTCCACTAACTCTTTTGGCAGTGCATTAATGGAGGACAGTGAGAGCATTGCTAGGATTGCATCCATGTTGTCATTCATGCCCTCATAAGTGTCCTTAACAAAGTGCTCAAGGTTCTCCATCTGTTTGTCCATGCCAACTACTATTTGTTCTATGCCTCGAAGCCTATTTTCCATACTCTAAATTTTCCCTTTCATGGTTTTGAAATATTGATGAAATTGAGCAAGTGAGTCTGGTGGAGGAGCTCGTGGTGGTGTGGCACTGCCACCTCCTTGCACTTGATTCGCATTGGCAGGTAAAAGTAGTGTTCGGAGATGGAAGGTAATTTAATTATGTCAATTGGTAACCTACTAAGCAGTCCGATAGAAGCACCATGTAGGATTTTCCGTCAGCATGAAGCCAATACACTTTGTGGGGTCTTCTGTGATTTTGAGAATTTTTACACCTACCTAACTCTTGATAGTGTAAAATTTAACATTGGGTTGGCAACCAATTCGCACAAATTTTGGTGTTTGAATATGCAGATGTCACGCCAAGAGTGTGATCATTCCCCCAACACAAATGCGCCCACAATTATTTTTCGATAATCCGATGCATCCATCAACCTATATGTCAACCCACTCAATGAAATCATCTATGTGCGTTGTAAATGCCCAAAGGAATTTCATATCATGTGTGGGATAGTGGGTATACTTCCTTTGACCGAAAATCTAAGGATGAGAAGATGGTGGATATACTGGATCGGCAGATGGAAAATTGAAGAGGTTTTGGCTCGATGGGATCTTTCTTCCCCTGCGATAAGCGCCTAGAATCCTTGGTGGGTTTATCCCTCTCCTTTCTTAAATAACTCCTCTTCCGTGTTGTAGTCATCATAAGATTATTTCCTTTTTATCTCTTAGGTGAAATGCTATCCCCGGGCTACCATTCTCACAATTAATCTTCTTTACCATGGAGAGGAAATCAAGTGTCTATGACATATAAGAGGGTGAATTGATGATCAAGAATCTGACTAGGCCACTTTTTTCTAACAGAGCAGTGACTGACTCCAACAAACCCAACTTAATCAATACATTTTTATACACAAAACAAGTGGCTATCATAGATCTATTGTTGGTCAACCTTTCTCATCTGCCAGCATATGCCCCAACTGTCTTTTGCAACCCATCATAAAAAAGCATTTGGTCTAAAATTATGGAAGATGGTTGGTTGCACTCTTCTCCTCTTAAGGGCTATAAGACGAAATTACTCAACTTCTGACCCCACAAAAAAAATGAAGCACAATGCACCACAACCCAAATTGAAACACTATTAACACAATTGTCCACAAAAATTCACCAATGCAACCACCACAAATATCCACAAAAATGCCCAACACTATCACCACAAGAATCTACAAAATACAGCAACACTATCACCACAAAAATCCATAATAATACCACCACAAAAAATCGACAAAATTTACAAACTCTACCACCACAATAAGTATTTCCACAACTTCAATCAAGAATTTATAACCATCTTCATGCACAACGATCTCAACTGTACCATAAGTTTATTAAAACACACAAGAGGGCAATTACCCAATATGGTGCTTTGGCATTTTCGGGTTGAGTTGGGTGCTTAAATTTAGTGTAGAAGTCTCCAATAATCCTTAATTTCTAGGAAATATTATCATGTGCTCACAACCCGTCCGAATTAAATATCCCCCAATTGTTAGGTTTTGGGTGTTCTTTAAGAGAAATCTTCAATTTTCTTGGTTTGGAAGATCAATTGGTTATATATTTTGTGTGGAAAGTGTTTGGGAATGGTAGGGTAAGGATCTATAGTTTAGAAATGGAAGATTGAAGGAGTGGAGGTTGAAGGCGGAAGGATTTAAGTGTAGGAGAAGAAGAGGGAGTTCTTGGGTGTGGATAAGAAATAAGGAGTAGGAAAACTTCTACACAAAGGTAAGAAGAAAAGAGGAGAAAGAAACAAGGGTAATAAAATAAACAAATAAAAATAAATTAAATAGAGGTGAGGGGACAGGAAGTATGGGCCACGCGCGAGACGCGCAGTGTGCGGCCACCACCTCTGTGCGCCCAGTCAACATGGAATGTTTTTCCTTGGAATCAGCCCCCAGTTGGCTAATGCGTGGCCTCTGCAGTTGAGTGCTTGGCTGCAAGCTGGGGTTCTCGGTTAGGCTGATCTTTGCCAAAATCTTCTATTTTTCTCTCTTTTTTTGCCTCGTTTCTTCCCATTTTCCTAAAAATTTCAAAACAAATAGCCAAGCAAAATATTTCTCCAAAATAATGAAGATAAACAATTAAATATGACTAAAACTAAGTTTACTTATCGTCATCGGCTTGACTTATGACAAATAATAAATGAACTACATCAACAGAATGTCACGAGTGGGATCCGGATGATCAAAACCAAGTTAATGTAATGTCGCTGGCATGATGTTTTCTCAAGGATATTTTTGATATAACGATTGAAGACCTCGGCTTGGCCATTTGTTAGTGGGTTATAGGCCGTGGAAGTTTTTTAGGTCACGTTATACTTCTTCATCAAAGCTTCGATTGTGCAATTGCAAAAGTGGGTTACTTGGTGACTAATCACGTCTCGGGAAAGCCCAAACCAGGAAAATATAGTTGCCTTCAAGAACTCCACCATCACTTTTGAATCATTGGTCCTAGTTGCCTTTACCTTGACCCAATTTGACATAATCGACATCGATAAAAAATATAGGTGCAATAAAAAAAGTTTGGGAAAGGTCTCATGATGTGAATCCCCCATACATTGACCAAAGTGCCCACCATATGCAAGAGAATGACAAAAATTTTGAATTGAAGTCACTTCACTCTCCGGGATACATCTCCTATTCTTTTGATCCGAGAAATACTTCCGTAAGTATGGATCATCCCACACATAGTGTTTAGCCTCACTTCTCAGCCTATCTCTTTGATCCTTGGAAAAATTTGGGGGAAACTGGTTGGATACAAGAAAGTTAACTAGGTTGGCATACCAAGAGGGAGCCTCTCTAATTGCAAACAAGTATTCATCGTGAAATTATTCCCGGGTGGTCTCTCTCCAAGGCTTTTCTATAGCGCTCTCAGACTCATTAGAAGATATCAATCGACTTAAATGATCACCCACCACATCATCAATCCCCTTTTATCCCTGACATCTAGATCAAACTCACTAAAGATAAGTACCCACCTAATCAAACTAGGCTTGGCTTCCTTCTTTTTCATTAAGTGGCAAAGAGCCCCATGTTCCATGAAGACAATGACCTTAGTACCAAGTATGTATGACCTAAATTTCTAAAGAGTAAATACTACCGCTTATAACTCTTTCTCTGTAGTGGAGTAATTGTGTTGTGCATCATTTAGAGTTATTGAGGTATAGTATATAGCATGAGGTATTCTCCATACCCTTTGACCTAAAACCGCTCCAGTGGAATGGTCACTACCATCACACATAATCTCAAAAGGAGGTCCTAATTACGGGTTGGATGATGGGAGTGGAAAAAGCATCGCCTTTGGCATTCTATATCAACCACAAAATCCACCTCGTTTTGCAACAATTTACAAAAAGGGGAGGCAATCTTAGAAAATACCTTAATGAAAGCCAGTAAAAACCTTCATGACCTAAAAATGATCCAACTTCTGTAACACTCTAAGGATATGGTAGGGATTGGCTTGTGTTCACCTTATATTTTTCTACCTCAAGACCTTGGGAAGAGACCACATGGCCTAATACAATGCCTTTTTCCACAATGAAGTGGCATTTTTCGGAGTTTAATACCAAATTGCTTTCACTGCATCTCTTGAGCACTAATTATATATGGTTTATACAACTATCAAAATAATCTCTATGAATGGTAAAATCATCCATGAAAACCTCTAAAAAGTGCTTTAAAAACTTCAAAAATATACTTACCATACACCTTTGGAATGTGCCAGGAGCATTGCATATACCGAAAGACATGCGCCCATAGGCAAAAGTGTTGAAAGGGCATGTGAAGGTGGTTTTATCTTAGTCTTCCAGGACTATGGCAATTTTATAATACCCAGAATACCCATATCGGGAAAAATAAAAATCCTGTTTGGAAAGCCTCTCAAGCATTTGATCAATAAAAAGTAGAGAGAAATGGTCTTTCCTAGTTACAACATTCAACATATTGTACTCAATATACACTCTCCACCTGTTTTGCACCCAAGTGGGGACCAACTCTCCCTCTTGGTTTTCTACCATGGTCACACCACTTTTCTTGGACACAACTTGGGTGGGGCTCACTCACTTGCTATCGCAGATGGGGTAAATCATCCTGGATTGAAGCAACTTAAGAATTTCATTCATCACCACCTCCATCATCGGCAGGTTTATCTTACGTTGGGGTTGCCTCACTAGTTTGAATTTATCATCTAACAAGATACGATGTATGCAAGTGGATGGACTAATCCCCTTGATATCGGCAGTGGTAACCCAATTTCCTCCTTATGGTTTCTAATAACCTACATGGATCAACCTCCCCTCTTGTTCCTTCGTGATTTTACTCGATATTGTCACGAGAAAAGTATCACCTTCACCAAGGAACACATATTTCAAATTCTCCGGCAGTGGTTTCAATTCCACTACTGGTGCCTTCTTAAGAGATATAGGGATTTCCACATCCCTAGGTGCTCCAAAACTTTCATAAGGAAGGTTGAGAGCTAGCTTCTCAACAAAATCAAGCTTTTCTATAGTCTCAAGTAAATTTACCATCAAAGAATAATCATGCAATTCATTTAAATCAAGACTATTTTCCAAATTTATTTTCAAACAATTCATGACATCAACCATAAACACATTTTGCACATAATCATCCACAATATCAATGATATTAATTTCATGGCAATAATGGCCCTTATTAGGGAATTTCATGGCATCATAAATATTAAACTTCACAGTTTCCCCCATTAAATTCCATGGTCAAGCATCCACTATGCACATCAGTTTTAGTTCTAGATGTTTTCAAAAATGTCCTTCCAAACAAAATAAGGGCAGCACATTTATCATTCTTCATATCTAGAACATACAAATCAGCCGCAAAATTCAATTTACCAACGTTGACCAATACATCTTCCACAATTCCCCTAGGGTAGGCATTAGAATGGTCGGCCAATTAGATCACTATCCCGGTTTCATTAAATTTTCCAATATCTAAGGATTCATATAAATAATATGGAATCACATTAATTGATACTCCTAGATCTAGCATGAAATTTTGAAAATTTTTACCGCATATGACAAGAGGAATGGTAAACATGCCGAGATCATTACATTTAGGGAAATGTTTCTTTTGAAAAGGGGCCGACTCTTGACCACCGATTTTTATCTTCGCACCATTTTCAATGTTTTATTAATTGTAAGGGTACATAATCATTTGAGGAATTTTGAAAACCTAGGTACTTGATAAATGGCATCAAAAAGGGGAATATTTACCTCACACTTGCAGAAGACTTCAAAAGGGGCTTTGTTCTCATCTTTGCTATTCTTGTCCCACAAAGCCACCTCAAAAGGTGGTGGTGGAAGGACTTTTTCAATTTCTATCCTCTCTGGAGGTTGAGTGACCACCTCCTTGATCTCTTGTTCCTTTACCAGAAGCTTTTATTTGAGTTCCATCCCAATATTACAACCTTTTCGGGTTCCTTGGCTCTTTCCCACTCCTCAAGGTTATGGCACTAGCATTAAGAGGTCAGGTGTTTAACACCGGTTGTGATGGGAATTTCATGAAATCTCTAGCCTCAAATTGGGGCATGGAAAATGTGATTTGGCTAACTTAGGTGTCCAAGTTCTTAAACCTAGAGGAGGTTCGGTCTTCTAAGTTTGTGACTATATTAGTTATAGCATGCATAAGCTCCTCATGCTCCAACCTTGATCTCCCTTCTCGGGAGTTAGATGACCCTTCATTCTTTGGCTAGGATTTTTGTGGAGCCCAATTGTACCCTTGATATCCTTGGCATTAGGCTTTCCCCCTTGACGATTCGATTGATACCCAACTTTGCCACCTTGATAACCACCTTGGGGATTTGATTTCCAAACTTTATCATCTCTTAACCTAAAATTCTGATGGTCTCCCCACCCGGGATTGTATTTTTTGGATTATGGATCATACTTTTTGTCATTGTCTTGTCCCATTTAGAAACCTTGACCACCTTGCTAGCCTCTATTCCCTTCATAACCTTGGCCTTTCCCTCCTTACTGTCCCTTTTATTTAACTTTCTCAAGCTCTTCATATTGGATTTGCGGGCATGCATTGGTGGGATGATCCGATGAGAAAAGCCTTGAATTGATGAACTCTCCCCTTCATTAGCTCCTTCTTCATGGAAGCTAAGTATTGAACTTATATCTTTAGTTTTGGAGTTTCTGGATTTGAAGTGTCCTTGCACCCTTGCCCTTTCTCTTGCACCAAATTGTGTGTTGTCATTTTCCATGTCTTCAAACAATGACATCGAATCTTTAGGGCTCTTGTCAAAAATTGACCCATTACAAGCGGCGTTGACCATCCTCATATCTTCAACAAACAATCCATCTAAGAAATAATATACAAAGTCTCCTTCCTTGTACGGGTGGTAGGGGCAACTAGCTGGAAACCTCTTGAACCTCTTCCAATATGCATATATATTCACCCAACCATTGGAGATGTTGCTTAGCTCTTTCTTCAAACTCGCTGACTTGGATGTCGGGAAGAATTTCTATAAAAATTTCCACTTCATGTACATCTGTGATGTTATACTTCCCGTGAGGAGGAAATATAACAAATATTTGGCCACATCCTTCAAAGAGAACACAAAATCCCTTAGATTAAAATTATCCTCTAAAATTCTAGGTGGCTTCAGATTCATGGTCACGAGGTGGACCTCGGACAATTACTCTTGTTAGCATCTTCCGTATTCATCCCGTGGAAAAATGATAGCCAGTGGATCATTCCGGACATGAGCTCGCAAGTGACATTTTCCGGAAGTGGAGGAAAATGATGAAAATGACTAACTCTCTAGGTCAGGAGCCGTGAACTTCCTCAAGGTTCTAGTATCATCCTCCATAGGTTTTGTAACTATTTAGGTGGTGTTTGAGTAACTTGATTAGCAAAACGAGCTAGTCTCTTTGCTCTCCGAAGTGTACTATAAGATCGGGATCATAGTGCAGGGGTTCTTGTCTATTGGTACGACAATCGTTCATAAACCAAGAGTCAAAGCAATACAACCTTATCCCAAGTAACAATCACAAAAAAATCAAACAGCAACAACACACAATTAAAAAACACAAAACATACAAAGAACTACAATAACACATTAATGAAATTAACTTTTCCCCGGTAGTGAAGCCAAAATTTGGAGCACGTCGCCGTGCCTCTCAAAAAAACTTTTAGAGTTAAGTGCTTAAATAACCCTATGTTTTGGTCGAAAATGGCAATTAAACCCTGTAAAATCTGAAAGTGCAATTCTAACCCTATTACTTGGTTAAAAGTGTCAATCTAACTCTTGAAACCTGAATTTGGCCGTAATTCTGTGAATTAACTATCATTCCCCAATTTGAAAAAAAATAAAATTTTAGGAAAGGGATAAGACAGTATTGCCCCCAAAAATCCCTCTCTTCTTCTCTCACACCAGAATCCCACGCCCCTTCATAATCTCTCATTCTTCATCGCGCAGAATTCATATTCTTTGAATTGCCCTTCTTATTCTTATTCCTGCATAATCATCACCAGAAATATCTGAATCCACGAGCTCATGTTGTGTTGCTCCCATTTTCAAATATTAATATTTGAAAATACGTGGCCTTTTAGAAAGGTTAAATTAAGCAGTCATCGCTACTCCGTCCGCTGCCACTACCATCGCCGCTACAACCGCCGCTACCACCGTCGCTACCATCGTCAGTTCCAAAATCCTCCATTATTCTTCTCCTCTAGCGGCTGGCTCATGGAATTAATGACTGTTTCCTCCTCAAAACTTACCGAATTCTGGATTTCAAGAACGGAAAAGGGGAAATTGAATTTAGGGCTAGGGCTGGCGGTGGGAGCGATGGTGGATGTGAGGTGAAGCAACGGAGTGTGTTGGTGGAGGATTCGAATTTGTATTGGGGTTGGGATGTGGCGGGGATAGGCTGTGGAATCAGTGACAGGTGTTGGGCTGTGGTGGAGGAGGTTTGTCGGTAGGGCTGAGAAGTGAGTGTCTGTGGCGAGAGAGGTGGTGGATGTGAGGTGAAGCGGCGGAGTGTGGTAGCGGAGGGTTTGAATTGGGGCAAGGGTTAGGGCATGGCAGGTTTAGGCTGTGGAATTGGCGGGGGCATGGGCTGGGGCGGGAGAGGGGTTGTGGGAAGGAAGTTCTCTAATGGAGGAAACTCACCAGAGGAAGTTCCCCGGTGGAGCTAGGGTTAGCCTTCTCGTATTGGTAGAATTGGGGAAATCCAGGTTCTAGTGAAAATCTAGATTGTCGCCGCCAGCGGAGCTGCGACTGCCATGGTGGCGGAGATGAAGAAGAAGAACACTAGGGGTTTTTTGTCATTAAAATTTTAGTTTTAAGACTAGAGATATTTTATTATTTTTATGTTTAATCAATGGAAGAAAATACCAAGTAAATGCCGGAATAGTATGAATAGGTTATATCGGCACATTTATTGAAGAACTTAGGGTTAGAATCGCACTTTCAGAAAATAATAGGGTGGTCTTGTATTTTCCCTTCATATTTATATGCCCAAATTACGGATACTGGATAGTAACTAGTGGTAAGTTGGGATCGTCCACAAGGAAACATAGTTTTTATCAAATGTTTAATGTAGCTAAAAACACAGGACGAAGTCGGGCATATTATTGAGTATTAGATAGGATAAAATTTATACAATAAGTGGTCAAGAATTGGCCAAAAAAGTATAAAGTGTAGTAGATGTCTGCAGGCCACGTGCAAAATGCGCCCTCCAGGAAGCACCCCTGGGCGTTGGCCGACGCGTGGTCGGGACAGTCTCAAGCAGTCGGCACGTGGCTGAGCACTCCATCGTGCGGGCAACGCATTTTCCATCTTAGGTATATTTTGATGCCTTGTTTGAGCGCTCGATCCATGCGTGTGGCCTTAAGATCTGCGCGCCCGTCGACCGGTTTTCTTTCTTCAATTCTTGGTTTCTTCTTCTCCTAAATATAATTCTAGCCTTCTCTTCTAAGCTCTTTTTTCTTTGTGAATCTTCATTCTTGAATCTTTAATTATTGGCATGATCATTAAGGACATTCCAAAAACCCCTTAAACTAAGGAGTTAAGAAACAAATTCTAAATCATCATCATAATCTTCTTATCAAAAAAAATCCATGAACCTTACATAAAACTCTAATATATTACAAATATACTAGTGGAGAACCCTTGATTAAAGGCACTCAATCAAAGGTGGTTATTGAGTAACCACTTTTAATGAGGATCCGAAGGAGGTTATGATTTTGAAACTCCCTCCCAAGTCAAGTATGTAGTTTTAAAGGAACTTTTAAATAAAAAAAGAATCACCTTTAATGGGGGTGTCTTTATTGGACTTTTGGATCCAACTATTATAGCTACTATGGTTTCTTCCCCCCTTAGTTATTTTCCTCAATAATATTCATCTCCACTGCTTAAGTTTTCTTTCCCAACAACTGAAACCTATCTCTGCCTTGTGCTATCTCCCCTCCACCACCCACCTTCACCGACACCACCATTACGCCGCCGTTCACCATCACGCCACCATCCACCCTCCATCGCTCCCTCGCTCCCTCGCGTCCTCACCCTTAGCCTCCAGCACTTTCTTGCTTCCACTATTTCGCCTCCGCTCCCTCAGCCTCGTCCCCACTACCTTAGCTTCCCCCAGCCTCTCTCACCCCCACTCCCTCACCCATCCTCCACTCTCCGACTTAGCACCTCGATTCTGACTCCGCCTCCACTCGCCCAACTCCGACTCCACTCGCTCAACTCCGCCTCCACTCGCTCAACTCCGCCTCCGCCTCCTCTTGCTTGACTCTTACTCTGCCACTGCCGTTGGGTGTCTTCCGTGAAGACTTCACTGTCGTTGGTTCTACTCCACCAATCGCCACCGCCGAGTTCCTTCGCACCTCGCCACCACCCCTAACTCCGACATTTGGTGTCCGTTGTAACAGATGTGTTTTTATTCTCTTGTTTCTTTTTTTCCTTTGATGCTGTTGCAGGGTCGGGTTGGCCACCGCTGAAGCCCAACAGATTTGGCTGGTTTTGCTTCACTGCTGGAAATCGATTGGTTTCCGAAAACCATTTTATTAAAACCTCAAAAATAGGTTCCAAATTCAGAACTTATTTCGAACCCTGATAGAAGGCGGTTTTTTTAACCACATTTGATAGATTCGATCAAAAGCAGGACCAGGGAAGTCACTTGAAAGGTGTCTTCTCTAGTCCAATAAAACTGCCTTTAGTAAGTCTTTCTCCACTAGTGATTTGAGTTTCAAATGCGCTAAAAAGAGAATATAAAGTGAGCACATCCCTCGTAAGGAAAAAAATCCATAAGAGTCAAAATAGGTTACAAAATGAATGATTTAGATGTGAAAAAAGAAAATGGTCATTTAAACCCCTTATGATGTAAACCTACATAAATCTAGCAATCTTCCAACAAATATATAACAAAAGAGATGTTAAATGCTTTGGAAATACATGTATTTAACATCTCATCAACATGGTTCACATCATCCAATGCAACAATCGGAATATGACTCAACGAAACTTGTCTATATAGATCGGTGGAAAGATTGTTAAATCTACGACTGCTACTATATATGAAAATGACATATATAAGTGAACCACAACCCATCCTTTTTCCGAGCAAGAAGCCAAGCAAATTTTGAGATTTAAACAAACTTTAAAATACCATAGTTTCGCACTTCGTAGGTCCGTTAATGAACGTGTTCCAACTGTTCCCAGTATATGCTTAGTTGAAATGGTGTCTTCATGCCTTATTTGCTTGGTTGAAATTTCCGGATGAAGATGGAGGTCAACAAAGTGGGAATACAAATTATTTTTGTGGAGTTGGGTTAAAAATGACGGTAGTAATTAGTAAATATATTTAATGAATGGTAATAATTATTCAAAGGGTTGTTTCACATTCCACCAAACGAAATAAAACACACCCATAGGAAACCATGCATACCCATTGGCTACACCACACCTAGTATAAATTTGCACGGAACCTTTTTTCCAAATTCCAAACCAAATTCCAAACCAATGATTCAAGTTCTTTTCTAGCGAACCGAATTTGACTTTTAATATGCAATTGAAAATATCTAATAGGACGACAGTTAAAGTTTAAATGTCGTCTATTGGTATCCCATAACTGCACAACGACTAGGCATCGATCCTCTCAAGCCTATGCATGTTTGAATTTTGTAACATAGGAATTACGACATTTCGGAGGCTAAAACTCAAAAACACCACGTATCTGTATCATTAATGGCCAATTCTACACTAGTGAATGATTAGTCGGTTTAAAACGTATTGCCATTTGAAAATTATAGATTTCCGAATTAATTAAATATTTGGTTATGCGAGTTTCAAAGTCAAAATTATGAAATCATTTCTTTCCCGCGTCAAACGAAACTTTTGAAAATCTGTTTAATTAATTGCAATTACTATTATGATTACTTTTTCACTAGACCAAAATTTTTATTAGAATAAAATATAATTACCTGTGCTTTTGTGTCGAAACAAGTCAGGAAAGTATGAGGCCGCATGATATGAACACGCAAAGGTGTTTTACAGTATTACATTCATCAAAATTTGAATTTCACGACAAATTAATAAAATCCCTTTTATTTTTCAACAATTGCAGCTTTCACCAGTTTTTTGCAGCCATAACATTGATCGATGATGGGAAATAAGTGGAAGTTCGTCAATTTTGCGGGCTCGTGGCTGCTAAACATCACTACAATCCAAAATATTTGGAAAGAAGCCTTGGTTCTTGGATATATTTTTTGTGAAATGAAGGTACCAAAAGAAATTTCTGATATAATATACCACCAAGTACATCCTTTGAATATGTGGATTTCATTATAAATATCAACGTTTGCAGTCTTATCAAATCATTCTACAGTAAACAAACACATGGACTGAGAGAGAGTAAGTAAAGGGAAAATCAAGATGGCTAATCATACACGCTTAATATATCATATTACTAACTCATGTTTTGACATTATACGATATATGGTTTAGCTATGTGACTTGTGACTGGTTAACGTTCTGTTGAGCCATTTAATTCAAATATTCTTCAAATTGATCACACATTAATAATTAATAAACAAGCCCTTTGATGAACATGACTATTGTCATCTACCTGGAGTGCATGATTAACATTTTCCTGTGTCATAAATTAATTTAAAAACAACAAACACTAATATTGACACTTGTAGGAAATAAATCCAACAAATTACTTGTGTAATGTATGTGATCATCTCATACATGAGATACGTGTAGCATAAGCTAGCTATCAAAAAAATTATAAACTTAGTCAGCATGAGTAACAGGAGTAAACGTTACCACTTGAAATCCATCATTTACAACGGACATATGCTACGAACTCTTCATCTCAACTAAACTACACTAAAAGTTAAACAGGTTAAATATTGTAATAATTGAATTGAATTCGGTAAATTTCACTAAATTAAAATTTTAGCAAATGAAACTAGATTGAACTTAATTGAATTGAGTTAAAAGTAAACTTAAATTTTTTTTAAAAAAACAAGTTCGTACTATTTAATTTGCTCAACTAGCTGAGTGGCACTGTGGCAAATTGGAACATCAACATCTTCTGATTTTAATATTACAGTAGAATTTTCCAAAAGAAAAGAAACTCAAATCACACAAATATGAGACGTAAATGCTGATTAGTTAATGAAGGGGAAAATGAAAGAAGCAAAAACTAAAGTGAAGATATATATCATATATGTTCGTCATACAAGTAGATCACAACAAAGAAACACATTAACTGAGATGGATGGTTAGAGTTTGCAAATAAATGAAGTACGTAGTGCTGTATATGCTACTAATCAAGAGTCCAAAAACTCGGCAGGCAAAGTAGAATCAGTATACCGAATCGGCACTCTAGGGCTTTCATGGCTCCTGCTCGAGGAACAAAGATGGAACCATGTCCTGAAGAAGCCCATAATCAGAAAACTGTAACTGCTGAAGTGGGGTTAGATTTTGCTGATACATCATGGAGCTAGTAGCATTAATGCCACTCCCATGGCTATAATACTGAGGCATCTGGGCGAAGTTGGGCATGGCGAACGAGGGCGGCCCTAGCATAGCGGGAGGCAACATTCCAGACACACTTCCTCGTAGAGTTGCTGGGACATGGTGGTTATGGGCTCCTTCGTACGTTGTAATAACAATTGATGGATCTTGAAAGGATCTTTCCACGCGTTTCTTCACCGGACATTTTTGAGTTGTGCAACGATAGTAGCTCCTGAAATCACAAGATGGTAATCACACCAAATTTCAATTGATGATTTAAGGTAACTATTTTGGTGAAGAAACGTAAGAAATGAATGTGAATGTAAAATTGGACTATCACAATCAAGGACTTTCGAATTCGTCCTGTTAGGCCACTACTCGCTTTTGCTGATTAGTTCAAACATGGATCTCAGAAACAACACGGTTTCGATCGTGTCAAACAGTTGAAATTTAAGGACAAGAGCTACTAGAATATACCTTGGATAAGGGCTGTTTTTCACTGCCTTTTGTCCGTACTTTCTCCATCTATAACCATCTTCTAGATGATCAACCTCACTTTTAGTCATGAAAGCAAATCTTGGCTGTTTCTCCTTCTTCTCTCCCTTCTTCGTGGACTTGTTCCTGTTTTTGAAAAACAAGCAACTATCAGGCTAAAATTTTAACTGATCAAACCCTAAAAAAAGAAACCTAAATAATTATTCAAATTTATCGACAACCTACTCTTTCTTAGGGCTGTGAGTTTCTTCTCCCATCGCTTCCTTCATCTGCTTATCTTTCTTTCCTTTGCTTGAATCTTCATCGCCGACGGCCTCAGTTGAGGACGATGATATTGAAGAGTTGGGCGTAACCGGAGGTTCACCATGATGATCTCCACCACCGGCGCCTTTGTGGAGGGGAGCAAATGGATGAAAAGAAGAAGGCGTAGAAAAGCCGAACCCCGTGGCCATGGAATTGGTGTGATAATCAGACGATGGCCGTTGCAGTAGACAATCAGTGAAGCTCATGTATGAAGAATCAAGCATATTGTGTGCAGAAGAAGCCCCATATGGAAAAGCAGTGGAGCCCATGTTGATGCTGTCATGCCTTTCATGGTCTTGAAACGGCTGGTGATAGTACAGATCACTTGGATCTTCAGACATGGCAATTGGCAAATTAAGGGTTTTTGAAAGAAGAGGGATGAAGGAAGAAAGAGGAGAAGAACTGAGCTAAGACTCTGACAAATGCTTTGTTACGTAACGAGTCTTTATTTAAGCTTTGACAAGAAGATTGGTTACATGAGGGGTACATAAAAATTCAAAAAATAAATTAAAAGGAGAAGAAGAAGAAGAAGAAGGGAGTGGGAAATCATTTTCTTAAGGGGGGAGAGAATAATTGAGGTTTGTTGTAAACACAACTACCGGCCCCACCTTGTGAAGAAGGTTTGACAAAGCTAGGGTCACTGTAATATTTTAGGTGCGAGTGATGTGCCCTTTCCATTTTCCTACTTCGCACACATTCCATATTTGCAGCTAATTGCGCCATCTCCACAAATGATGCAAATTAATTCTTTAAGACTCATTATGCATTATGATTGATCCACAAATAAGGTTCAAAACTTTGGATTAGATTTGCGTACCTACTAATCCCTTCGGTACTCTAATATTGGTTTCCTTCCTTTTTCGGAATGTTTTCTTTATAATGTTTCCTTCCTATTTTCACAAATACTAAATTATTTTCATATACTTAATTTATTTTTCCCTCTTACAATACAATTTTTACCACTAATTCTATTTTTCTAAAATATTAAAGGCCAATATAGAATCAGAGGGAGTATCTTCCTTTGAATCATCATGAAATGCTTGCCAAATCCCACTAAATTTATCGAAATTGTGATTACTAATTTCCCGGACAAATGGAGACAAACGGCGCTATCACTCAAACACTGTACGTTCCAACAAGATTTAGTCAAACATGTGACCTTTATTAAGTATGATAGTAAATTTATTTTACCCCCTCTTGATATAGGTAGGTGTTGAATTCATACAATATCCTATTGGTTCTATCTTTTCGCTGAAAAAATGGCCTTTTCAGGAAAGTGAGTTTTCAAACAGCATCTATGGGACAAGAAGTGGAAGACGTAGCATTCCCTCCGTTCCAATGTGTTTGCCACTATATTTTTATTTGTATGTTTTTGCAAGTTAAATTATACTGAGAGAAATAAGTAATAGTAAGAGAGTAAAAAATTTAATGATTAGTTGCTTTTGATTTACTCTTTACTATAAAAGGAAATGTATGTAACAATTTTTTTAAAAACATACAACAATGGTACGTGTGTAAAAAAAATTTAAAAAATTGAAGTAATAGCAAATTAGACATTTTCATATGGGGAAGAATCATCATACTTTTATCTTAAAATTATATTATATTTTAAAATTTTCATGTTCTACAGTTATATAGAATTTTATGTTTAAAATAAAATGTACAATCTAAATTATGAAAAAATTATAATTATTTTATAATTTATGAAAATGACGTGTTTTATAAAAATGATTTGATATCAACAAGCTAACATAAGCCATGTTTGGTAGACTTTATCTAGGTTATATACATGAGCAATTATATTCATTATGTTACCTTTTCTATTTGATTATATATATATATATATATATATTCATCCAAGACCGTTTTAACATAAAATCAGGGATTAACTATAGTTTAAATCAAAAGGCAAACCATTTTTGGGAGGTCATATTACGAATACTATATTCTTGGTACCAAATAAAATGCGCGAACAGGAGGACTAACCAGCAAATAACCAAAAGCAAGAAAATAAACTTGTGTTTGAAGGAGGCGCAACACGAAAAACACGCTTTCAAATCTTCATCAGAGTTTCAACCGATCAGAAACTCTTCTAAATATCGCTCAAAAACCTTCGAAGATCTAATGTTCAAAATCTGCAATCAGGAACAAAAAAAGAGATGAACAACGTCGGCCAACAAACAATTAGGTTTGTGATTCAACACTACAAAATTGAATCAGTTTTTTAAAGTCTACAATCAATTTTCGTGACTTTTATACATTTTACAGATCGAAAGATCAAGTGATGTGTGAAGAACGGGAAAGTAAAATCAAAGATTTATCAGCATGCGTTTTGAACACTGAACAACAAAGAGTTGTGGTAAATGATACAAATAATGAAATTGAACATTATTCTATAAAAGGTAAGTTTTCACTACCGGATTTTTCATATAAAAATAATTTAAGCTATTTTTATTTATTTTGAAATCAGTAATCAAAACTACTGACACAATAAAATAGAGACGGGTGATTTTTTTAGCTCATATTGCTTGCGAATATTTTGATGTTTACAGTTGATGCTCCGTACCCGTTAGTTAATGCCCACTGTTGTCGTTCTGTATCAAAATATGACCTGAATAAATTGTTATGTGATGTTACTAGCATAGAGATTAATGTTTTAATTGAAATGTTTGATCCTTGTATATCTGATGTCAATTGTTACTAAATATTCGCTGCTAGAACTAGTGTGTGGTGTTATAAACTGAATGAATAATTGCTTATGCTCGGTGATGGCATTGGTAACCACTCTTGGAATTTTGAATTGGAATGTGACCTGCATATACTGCTATATGATGTTGCTGAAATATAGACTGGTGTTTTAACAAAACCGTTGATACTTGTATACCTAATGATGCCAACTGTTACTGAATATCAATTAATTGAATTAATATGTGGTTTTATAAACAAACTGAGTAATCTGTGATTTTACTAACAGATATGCCAGATAATTTTTCTAATCTATTGGAATTAGTTGCAAGGGATTGTTTATAGGGAGTAAGAGTAAGAACTTAGAAACAGCTTGAAAAATCGAATCGAGCACATGCAGCCGTGCTTAGATTTTTTTATAAAGAAGTCAACAATAATATAGTCAAACTAGGGAGTGATTAGGGAAAAATATTTCACATACTCATGTGAATGGAAGTCAGTTTCAAGAACTAAAAGCACACCTACTCTACAGCAAGACAGAAAGAAAAAAATCAAACGATTTTCTATTGATGAGAACATGATGCAATGCTCAGATCGGGATCAATCTTGTTGATGAAAATTTCTACAAAATCAAACACCACATAATTTAACATGAACATGAGTGCACAAGATCTGAATGGCAATTATGTAGCCTAGTGAAAGGAGAATTTAAAATGAGAAAGCGAGAGCAATTGAAGTTTTGGGTAAAGCAGGTCTCAAACCAGCAGCAAGTTACAAGGATTTAGCATGCACTGCCCAAGGAGAAGAAAATGTAGGGCACACAATAAGAGATCATGTAAATTATGTGAACAGGTACAAATTGGATACTATAGAAGGGGGATGCTCAGAATGTCATAAATGAGCTTTATCAGATTGTTGTCGTTACATTTTCATAGTCAAGCTAGATTATGAAGGAAAATTGAATGCACTCTTTTGGAGGGACTCAGTGATGAAATAATATTACATGCACTATGGTGATGTTGTGATTTTTGACACTATTTATCGTACAAACGAGTATAATCTCATTAGCCCTCCGATTGTCGGGATTAACAATCACTGAAACAATGTAATATTTGGTTGTGCTTTTACTGGAAACAAAAGGGCAAAACTTTCATATGGTTTTCAAACAATCAATCCGGGGGAAAACAACCAGTGACTGTATTTGATGACCAGGATTTTGCCTTGTCAAAGGCAATTAAAGTGGTATTTCCATGTTAAGTATTATGATTGTAGTTTCAAGTTTTGTGTTTGACCTATTATATATTATTTTTGATCTTATAAGTCTTCCGTTGGTTGATTTTTTTGACCAGTGTCAAACTTGCTATATTATTCAGTTGATGTTTCATTACAAATATCTAACCTGATAGGTTATTCAGTTGATGTTCTAAATAATTTTTAAATTTTTAATTATCATTATCTAACTGGTTATGTCAATAATTTGATGTTCTAAATAATCAGCACAACCTGATTTAAGACACCTGAGAACCCATCATGGGCATATGTACAATTTCTCTTGGTTTTGAAACTGCAACATGAGTATCCTACATTTAGGATTGATGTTCCATTAGCAGTATATGATCTATTTAACAAGCTGGTTAATGATGCATGTACTGAAATTGTTGTTTCATAGGTATTTAAAGATACAAAACACATACTCAGTTTGTGGCACATAAAACAGAACGCCATTAGTCACTACGATAAAGTAAAGAGTGGTGAAGAAATTGGAATGACATCCGACCACTTTTTGAAAGGTTGTGTAAATGAAGAAGAATCTTAAAGATGTTGGAATTCCATGATAGAAACCTACCACCTATAGGAAAAATATTGGTTCAAACGCTTGTACGAACTCCAAGATAAATGGTGTTCGACATTAATCAGATATTTCTGATCCACACTTTGTGGAGTCATTAACCACCGTGTGGGAGAGAAGTTAACCCGCGGAGCGCTAAGAATATCAAAGATAGAATTTATAAGTTGCTTATGTATGCTCACTACCAACTACTAGAGAGTAGCTAGTGGTAAGTCCGTTGTCGTCCATAGAGACACTAGAATTTGAAAGTTAACAAGACACAAATCACAATCAGGAAACACATTGATTGTGTATTGGGAATAGATAGTTCTAATAATATAGATTGGAGATTTTTATCTAACTACTAATCATGCAAACAAGAGAGATGAAACTATAATATAGCCTTGGGATATTTGCGTAACATGACCGATGAATGACTTTGATCCTAGATTCTATCACATGTAGGACATATAAACCTATCTTATGTCTATGTCACATAGCATGGAGATAGTTGGGAATTCCCAATGTCTGTCACACAATGGTTCGTCCTATGTAAACATAGCGTAGAGATAGAGTGATCCACTATCCATTATTCTGTCTGTCCTATGTATTGAGTATTTTTCCAGATTGCCCAAGAAGAGGATGCAAAATAGGCAATTTGGCTACGACGCAAGGTGCACAAAACTAAAGGTAACTCAAATATATTTGTTGATGATCTAAGGTCGTTTGCTAGGGAGGATAGGAACTCCGTAGGTATCCTGATTGTAAATAGAGATTAGAATGAAGAGAATTCGATATCTATTAATCAGAAGATAGCCTAATACATACACACACTTATTGAGACTATTATGGGAAACTATATCCGACTAATTATAGTCATATATTCACATATCAATATTATATATATAAATCTCACAATCAGAATATCACTAGTGTAAAAAAGACCCTGTAAGGTGATTCTATTGACAACTTAAAGGCACTTTTTAGGTGCCTTTGCTAGCTTTGCCTTTAATCAATATGAAAATAAGGCGGTTCCAAGAACTGCTTTTAAAAATCACAAATAAAGACGATTAAAATTTGCCTTTAATTTCCACGAGGAACCACCTTTCATTTATTTATAAATTTGGAAAATAAGGTGTCTCCATCGTACCTTGCACCCATTTACGAGCTCAGAAACTGGTATATTTCCAAACTCGAAAACTCTTCTAGTTGTGTGTCATCTCTTCTTATAATGATTAATAGTTTCTGGATTCATGTCCTTTTTCCGGTCTCTCTCTGGAAAAAATTTTAGAGCATTTTTTCCAAAATATTTTTTGAGTTTGGAAACGCTGTCGTGTAAGATCATTCCGAGTTCATAAATCATTTTCTTCCCTATGAATCTTTGAAACGTAAGAGACAAGACACTTTCCGATTTCAGAAATGTCTTATGGTCTTTTGGTAAATATTTGTTTCATTAGTATTACCGGCATTTAATAGGTCTCCATACACAGCAACAATCTCAAAACAATACATGATAGTATCTTGAACTGTAACAAAAATCTATAGATAACGCTAACCAAGAAATAATCTATAGATAGGGATAGAAATTGCTACAAATCTATTCCGACATTTCTAAGGTTCAATATTTATCTAACTTGAGTGTCCCTACGAATATTTGGATTTCCTAGGGCTGCTGACCGATTGATAATTAGATGTCGAGCCAATGAATACCGTGCATAGTTGATATCTTCTTGCGAGTAGGGTTTCCAATCCTTTTTGAAAATATGTAAATAACATTATAGTATTGAAAATTTAGTAAAGGCTAGTTAGAAACATTACCATGATCAATTGTACAATTACATTGTCAAGTTCAAGTACACCTTCTTGGATTTTGTCTATGCATTCGGACGCGTATAACATGACGTAATAGCCTCACTCCCAAGTTTGAGCCTATTTCTTGTACTATATGTAAGAAACATAAAATAGTAAAACTATTGCATCAAATAATTTAGGATAGTATTTGGGAAATTAACATATTGGTAGACCACCTTGATTTCGACCACGTGGAACGAACGATTTGTTTGCTCACTATATTCCTTCATTGCACATTCCAAAATATCAACGAATGCATCAGAAGGTTGGAAGTGGAGAGGATCCATTCAATACACTCGCTTCTTTGCGGGTACTATGAATATTAATCTCCAATGGTCCCTGAATAAGAAAAAATATTTATTATTTCAAATTTCGAAAACGATGTTAGTAAAGAAATTGAACGTATTAAAAAAACCTCTCGATGTATGGCGCAACAAAAAACATCTTATCCTTCCGGCCCAAGCATTTGCGAATGTAGTCGATCATGTCTTGTTTTGTACAACCAATTTCCTGTATCATCACCGGGCACATGTATCCAATCCATCCCTTCTTTTGATTACTCGTAAAAAACATGTACCTAGAAAATTTCATAGTAGGTATTAATTGTAATAATGGTTAGTAAAATATAAATAAAATTTAGAAATTAAATAAATAAAATCACTCACAAGGTGCAGATTGACATCATGGCTTGATTAACTTGCTCACATCTCCACAGGTCTTCAAATTCACTCCATAACGCTATAATTTCATGTTTGCATCCCAATACACATTCATTTCCCGAGAATGTATATGTTGAGTTTCGATCATGGGGTTTAAGAAAACTATAAAGGACACGTACAAAGCCAGGTAAGTCTCGAAGGATGTGGGCTCTTGCCAATGGAGGTCTAACCCTAGTTGGTGTTATTGGCACCGATTTGGGTGTTGATTTAACCAGTTTTGGTGTTGTCTTTGCCTATTTTGGTTATAGAAGCCTTCAAATGTCCATCCTTGATAGGATCGGCGCATATAAGTCTACAGAGCCAAGTAAGGAACATTCTCGCAAGGCCAACTTTCTTGTATTCTCTGTCTGGGATTGGTAAATGGGCGCCCATCACCAACGGATTCTCCAAGGAAACCCTAGAGAGACCTTCCAAAATGGTATGGAATGATGATGTTTCATAAGCACAAGCAAAACTCCATCGGCTACATGTAGCGGCTTAGCGTCTATGTCTTTATCAATGTAGAATTCACATAGACATGATTTCTAAAACACAAGAAAAAAAGGTATTAAATATGAAACTTAATTCAAAGGGACATAATTTAGAAAATGATCCTTCGTACCTTTTCTTTCAATTGTGAGTGTGGCATTGTCGAGGTTATAGGGTTTGAACAACTTTCTATCGATTCTTGGATTTTGAAAAATTGCCCAACGATTTACCTCAATATCTCTTGGAGAATGTCGTGAACCCCTAGGCTGCGGTATTCGATCAGGCGTTACGTTCTCTAAATTTTTTGGAAGAACTAGAATGATGTGTTAGACCAACTTCCGCATAACAATTTCTTATTGCTCAATTCAACTTTTTTTAAACGAATGGACTCTCGAGGGTTCCGCTCCATCGTAGGACCATAAAATCCCAAATGCTTGCCGATGGCTCAGGAAACTACCCATACCCCTAACCCGGCCCTGATGGTCTTATTTTTTTGTGGCTTCACAAAGGATGTCGTGTTTATCCCTTGGAATGAATTCCCCTTGAAATTGACCATTCTTCAATTTTTCCTAAGTGAAAGCATAAATATATATACCTTTGTTATTTCAATATAACCTTAACATAGTTCAATTTAATAATGTATTCAGCTAAAAATTTATGAAGCCAATATTTTGGCTAGTAGTTTCTCTTCATCCTTGATATATAGACCCTTATTGTTTTGTTGGCCTTTGAGAAATAGATCGCACCTCTCAATGTCATCCATACAAATAGGTTGCATTGAATCCCTTACTACATATTCCGTCATCCGGCCCACTATTGCAATTTGAACACCTTGTTCTAGACATTCCTTCACTAGAACAATTATTGCTAATCCATAACCCCCACAACTGAATCGATGAGGAATTTTATTCTCCCCGGCAACACACTGTTTTTCTCCCCTTGTACCCTAAGTTGGATGTTAGGGTCATGATAACACTATAGACATTTTAATGTAATTAATCACACTAATAACTTTCACATTGTTCAATTAACTGGTGTGGTAATCCAACTAGGTAAAGTCTTTGGTGTTCACCGCTAAATGCTGCTTCCTGCAAAACAAATCCTAGAAGTGATTCAGGGAAAATGCTCTGATGATCAAGTCAGTCTTTTCCTTAGAGAATTAGAATTTCTCAGTCTAGCTTCACTTACCTTCTTCAGTGCTAATCTCTCTTTATTTATAGACGTCTGCGAACGTGGTTCCGTATCGCCCGAGTCTGAGACCGTGGGTTACATTATGGTTCCTATAATCTAGGTTCGTAGTTAACCCACCGAACGTGGTCCGCCTTTATTTTTTTGTGGCCTAGTCTAAGACAAGGACCAATCTTCCTTGGTTCGTCGATGATGTGATCATTAGATTTCACGGTTGATTATAGGGGATTGTCCTAAAGTCTAGCAACCTTTACATTATGGTCTAGGTATACACCATAACCTCCCCCCCCCCCAGCCATGAAGTTTAGTAGATACGTAGAAATGACTTTGTATTTTGGCGGTATGCATTTGAACCAAGTCAATTCCTCATTTATGAAATGGCCATGCCCCATAAACTCTTTTAAGCCAGCCTGCGATTTATGCGATATTGGGGTGTTAACCTGGCAACTTACGCACTTAAGCTCGAAGTTATATGCATCATTGAACATAGTTGGCCAATAGTATCCTGCCCGAATTAGCTTCTTCGCAATTGTTTGAGACCCCTGATGTGTTCCATATAACCCTTCGTGTACTTCTTTCATGATTTATTTTTCTAGTAATGGACCTACACACTTTATCAATGGAGATAGTAAACCGTTTTTGTACAAGACTCCTCCCTCATAAATGTAATTGTGAGATCATAGTTCTAATGTTCTGGCTTGTACCTTTTCTGTTAACAACTTCCCTATGTGAAGTAGTCAATTAGCAGCGTCATCAAGTTTTCTTCTCCCGTAACAACCATTAAAATGGTTGTTATCAATGTGCTTCATACTAGAATGACTTCTACTTTTACATACTTGTGTCCAAACAATGAATCAAACCCAGCTGTTGCTAGCTTACTCAAGGAATCTGCCTTTGTATTTCCACTTCTTGGTACATGATGGATATTAAAGTATTCGAGTTGAGAGATGAAAGGATTATGTATATGTAAGACGGTTTTCTAAGTGATGGGAAACTCTGTCACTCACGAGTCGTGACAAAGAGGGGAAATTTCCATCTCCCAGTTCCAGTCAGTCGAGACTCGCGACAAGGGGTTCGCGAGTCACTACCAAAATCAGAAGTTTTTAAGTAAAATGTGAATTTCCAGTTGCATGATATCTCGAGTCGCAAAGACCATGTCGCGAATCACAACGGTGCCTCGCGAGTCACGACACGACTGTCGCAATTGTGACAGGAATCAGAAACTTTTATAAAAAATTGCAACTCTCAGGACCAATTCTTTGCAAGTTACGATGGTCCTGTCGTGAGTCGTGAATGATTGGTAACTTTCCAACTGCTTTGACCTAGACGTTGCGAGTCGCGACCCTTAAGTCACGACACTGAGCCTGAGTACTGCATAATTCTTATTTCTCCACAAAATACTCCCAAAAACCACCACACATCCACTCATTTCTCCACCATCTTACATATATAGACATGATCATTCTTGCATCTTTATAGCTATCTTTGTTGATTGTAGTGTGCCAACTACATCATTTTTACTGTGATTGTTGAATTACATAATGATGCTTGGATAGTTGTGGATATACGTTGGATAAATTTTTATTGGATAATTTTGTAGTGGTGATTGCATGATGGGTTGGTTGTTCTTTAAAATACTATGGCTATCAACTTTTGATGCTAAACCTAGTATTTCAAATCCTTATGTACTTGTGAGTTTGATGTTGTTCTTTGTGATGTTAGTTCTAGTTCAAATGGTGCCAAAGAGATAACATGTTGCTCGAGGGGTGAGCTCCTCTGCTGCACCTCTACCTCCCCCCTCTGGCTCCGAAACCAATTTCGGAACTGACTTCAGATGGATACATGGGATTGCGCCGTATCAACCGTAACTATGCGAAGAAATGGGAGTCACTTTACCTCTTACCTTTGGTTTTATTGTTCTTTCCTTATATGTTTACATTGAGGGCAATGTAATGTTTTAAGTGTTGGGAGAGGTTAAAGGACTTACATGCATGTATGCTTAATCTTGAAAGCTTTTTGCTACTTTTTATTTGAAAACATGGAAAAATGAAAAAAATAGAAAATTTAAAGAAAAAAATATAAATAATTAGAAGCAGACCCACTAATTTGAAAACCCGGGATGGCAATTTAGGCAACATTGGGGGGCCCGGATAGGTCGAAAACCCAAAAGGGCGTCCTAGGTAAAAATGAGTGGCTAAATGTGAGTGAGATGTGAGCTTAAGAAATATGATGTGTGGCTAGGATGAAAACCCGAAAGGGCTCCTAGGCAAAATGAGAGATAGAGAGAAAAAGAAATTTGTTAAAAATCTACTCATTTTTCAGCGTTGGAGTCATAAGGTTGCGGCTGATATATGTCTGAATCGGGTAGCCTAACATTATAGGACTTCTTAGGATTGGATAACTTACCGGGAAAATGAAGTAGGATAGTCAATTCTTGATTCGTTATGTACTTCATTTTGGTTGATATGTTGGTATGAAGTGAAGTATGTGTTTTTTTTTAAATTTAAACCACCAGTGGTGGAGGGAATTTTATTGGGCTCCTTATACCCTAAAAATTCTTCGTATTTAAAAAGATTCGTACAAGAAAAAATCATAGAAAACAATTTTTGGATGTAAAAATTTGCTCTATTACAAAGACACTAAGACATGAACTAGCAAAGTTAGGTAGATATCAACTTCCGGGGCATGTTAGCGAATCGACGAATCAAAACACAAGTTTGCCCCGCAAAGGATATTCATTTCAGGCAACAAGTTAGTGAATCGTTATGATGAAACACAATTTAGCCACCTGAAAGTAACCGACATTTGCCAGTTAGTACAGAGAATCTGTTTTGTTACTAATAATCAGGCTCTGATCTTCAACATTTCCAAATTCTAATCCTAATTTTTCAGCCACCCCGAGCGCTCTGTTGATGAAGTTGCTAATGTCTGAAATTTCACCTCCTGGAATTCATCTTTTACCTGTCAATGTAAAACCAAAAAACCAGTAAATAGTTCAACGTGTAATTACCTAACTCTAACATATGGAAACTCCTTATTGTCTAAGGCTACCAAACCTTTGATATGTCTAGGGAGATTAGAATGATTAAACTCTTGAGTCATTTTTGTGGAACTAGCTAATTTAGCTAAAGAATCAGCAGCTAAATTAACTTCTCTAAAAACATGAGAAAAGGTTATAAGAAACTCACTTTGTAGGTCCCATATTGCTCTGATGAGATTAATGAGCCTCCATGGGGCCTTATATTGTCTTCTTATTATCTGCAGCAAAACCAGTGAGTCCATTTCCACCTCCACCTCCACCTCCAAACTCCTGACTCCAGAGTAAAAAGCCATTTGTAGACCTTCAACTAGGGCTAAAATTTCAGCCTCAAAACTGTCCTTTCGATGAAGATATATAGACTTGGCTAAAACCACCTTCCTTCCTTGTTTCTTAAAACCATCCATGCTCCAGCTTGGTGTGTAACTCCTAGGCTTGAGCCACAAGTATTAAGCTTGTACTCAGCTCTTGGTAACTTCCAGCAAACCTGCACAACTAGTTGCACAACCAGAGCAAATCAAAGTTATATATGCACTAAAAAGGTTGGGGATTATATTGATATGTATCAAAGAACTGGAGTGATAGAGTAAGTAGAGTACAATAGACTGGGCAAGAACTGGAGTGATAGAGTAAGTAGAGTACAATAGACTGGGCTTGATTGATAATGCTCTGTTTACTCTATCATGGAGGTTACATAAGAACCTTTTCAATTTATAAATTATCCCTTTACGGATTAAGTGAACATCGATTTTTTTTGTTATATACTTATATGAGAACCTTTAAAATTCAGAAATCACCCCTTCACGGATCAAGTGAACAATTTTTTTTTGTCAACGCTGATCACCGACGATAGGTTTATAAATTATAAAGTCGGCATATTAATTTGATCTACATTTTTAAAAAATGAGAATGATATCAACATATACAAAAAAAAAGTGAAAGCTACTCAAATATTTATATTTACTCCCTTCGTTCAATTTATTATGACACATTTTTCAACCAAACAAAACCAATACTACTATTTATACATTACATAAATTTATGGTAAAAAAGTGTACCAATATTACTATTTATATATTACATCAATTTATGGTTATAAAGTGCACTAATATTATCTGAATGGAGTAACTAACTACTACCATATCGATAAATGCATTATAATGTGTTCTATTTTACACTATAGAGTGGCCTTGCTTTGAACATGCCAGCATGCAGAAATTGGGCAGTTGGATAAAGGCTTCTTGATTACCACATGGCAAAACAGTCTAATTAGCAAGTACGAAATCCATTCTAATCAAAAAATAAGCATTAGTATTGGACAATTTCCAAATTTAGAGAATTCTACAAATCTTTTCCCTCCAATCTTTCCAAAAAATAATTCCTTCTTATTCACAACATGTCCAAAAACTAAGGCCCAGGCCAGCTGCATGCCATTACAACCTTTCGCTGTCAGTCCCGCTTACTTTTTCCTGTCAATCCTACCCCCGCATATTACGACCCCAATCACAGGAAAATAAAGCATTCTAAGGACACAAGCGGGTTTTCAAGTGACTCATCGCCCGCCGTTGTCGGTGGCCGATTTCTTCGGCCGCCGCCGTCGGGGAACTCTTCCAGTTTAAGTATCTTCCGATTCCCGTCGGGTTTAACCCGACCCGGAGACTTCGTGCTCTTCCGGATCGACCCGCTCCGGGTCATACCCGTACCCGTACTCGCCTTCGCCGGCGACATCGACCTCCTGCTGGAGCTCCCCGCGGGGTCCCTCCTCGCCCCACTGGCGCGAACGCCGGATCCGGGTCCGCCGCGGCCCCGACCCGGAGACTGATCGACTCTCCTCGCCGGCGAACGCCCCACGGCAGCCCTGGACTCGAACGACTTATGCCGGAAAGATCTCTGCCCGTCGAACTCGCTCTTGTCCGTCGCCGCCGTCGACACACTCCCACTGTGCGCGCTGGCGTCCTCCTCCGGGAAGTCCTCCATCGAACTAAAACCAGTGACGGCGACAGCGACGGCCTTCTTCTGCTGCTGCCTCCCATTCTGAATGTCCTTCGCTATGGTGGGCAAAACGGGCCGGATCCACTTCGGGTCGCCGTTTTCCTGCCGGGCTTTCGAAAATGCGGATGGCCGTTTCGGGACGGAGGGCGTCTCCGATAGAACCTCCTTCACGGACTCTTCCTCCTCCGGCACGGGGTTGTACGGCGGCAGCGGCGGCGGAGACCTGTTCTCCTTGACGGCGGCGGATTTGTGAGTGTGATTGCTGGCAGCATTGCGAGCTGCGGACTTGGGATTGGTGGAGCTCACACAGCACCCCATTAATGGAGTTTGGAGGAGAAAAATGGAGAAAAAGTTGGGGATTATTCGAATGGAAATAGCGGTATCATTTGAAGCGGTGGTTGGAAAAATGAATGGGGAGAATGAGATTGGACTTGTGGTAATTGAACGTGTAGGTGGTCAAGATATGGTGTATTTATTGGGACAATTTGGAATGGAGAAGATGAAGTACCACTTGATTATGGAGATTTGGAGATTCTAATTCTATTCGTTAAGGTTTATCATCATAGTACACAAATTGGATGATTGGGATTGTATATTAGTTGTATTTTGGTTGCTATGTGTGTGTGTTGTTAATATTTAAATTAATTAGAGAATGATGGAGATATGCATAAAATCTTGAGAGAATTGGTGGTATGGATTGGTTTATTATTTTTAACTTAAATAAATGGTGGCTTTAATGACCTGATATCATTTTCATTACTAGAATAATCAGAATGATTTTAGGCAAAGTCTCGGAAAGAATCGTGTTTCCACATGTATATGGAAAGACGAGTTGAATTAAAATTATGAAAAAGTAAAAAGTTTCAGTAGGAATGTTGAAAATTTATTATTCAACGTGCAGTAATTATAAGTTCATGACCCGATTAATGCAACTCAAAATTTTTATCTTGATTTCTTCTAATATGCAATTTAAATCTTGATCTTTTCATAACTTATGGAAAAATCGACTTTCAAAAGACAGACTCGTGATTTTATACAGTGTGTTTTTTTCATCTGATTTATACTGAACTCAAATTAATAAAAATATGTTGAATTAAAATTGAAAAGGCTTCTTGTTAGATGGACTAACAGTATGACCAATTACAAAAAATATAACTTTTATAATTTTTAATATTGGATTATAATTATTTATAGGTAAAGTTTTGGGAAAACCCGTATTTTCATAGATTTATGGAAAGACGGAGTTTAATTATAATAATAAAAGGTAAAAATCTTAGTTGCAATCTTAAATTTTCTTATGTAACATGTAGTAGTTATAAAATTAATAACCGGTTCATGCAACCCAAAAATTTTATCTTCATTTCTTCTAATTTACACTTTAAACCTTGGGTTTTTCATGACTTATGGAAAGACCGTCTTTCAAGAGACAAACTCTTATTTATAATGTCGAGATTCATTTTTTAAAAAATAAAATTATAGATACATCATTATAATAAATAAAAATATATTGAACCACATATTAATCATACTAATAATAAAATGATCTCGTCTAATAGTTAGTGTGCCTAAAATAAGATTTTATGATTAAAATTTATTGAATTAATTAAAGTTAACTTGGGTATGGAAAAGAAGAGGGCTTAACAACTCATTATTGGTTGTGCGCCTTGTGCCTAATCACTGTACAATGTGCACGAACTGTATTATTTTAATGTTTTGTATATTTCGTGTATTTATCCTTTTAAACCATAATAAATCATAAATGATTAAGATATTTGTTAAATATAACAACATTCAAGTAGATGAAGGAATGTCACTATTATAAAATCATTTTCACTCACAATTAGTACTCCCTCTTTTCTTAAGATTGTCCCCCAATAAAATAACACATTATTTAAGAAAAGTAAAATGAGTGGTGGAGATTGTATCGAAGGAGTGTTAAGTAAATTGAATGGATGAAAATAAACTAAACTTTGCCAAAAGGGAAAGAGTTATTGTTAAAAAAACCAAACAAAAAAGAAAAGAAACCAATGTTAGGAAATTAGAGGGAGTGTGAATTTTACAACTCTAAGGAATCTAACACCATCTCGAACGGGTTAGATTAATATACTATTTAGAGCATTTATAATTGTAATTTTTTAAAGGGATTTGTTTCAATAAGGAATTGCTCCTTAAGCAAAAAGTAAGTGCATCTTTCTATTTAAAGTGCTAATTATTATAATTATAAGTGTTCTAAAATGGATTGTCTCTTATAGTAGATTCTAAGAGGTCTATTGTGATGGGAATATGAACAAATCTAGCCTTCACTATTTGATTGAATCTATAAGGAACAACAATAGCAAAATAATCACGGTAACATAACGAACAAGCCAAGCACACAAGACACAAACATTTACGTGGAAACCCCCTCAAGTGCGAAGGGTAAAAATCACAGGGTAAATTGACCCACCTCAACCATCTTCATCAATCAACCAAAAGTGTTACAAGACCCTCAACAACCAGCTAATACTAGCACAAGTTGCTCTCAATAAAGATAGGATCAATAACAACTACAACAATGAAGATTAAATAATAATATGAGAAGAAATCACCAAATTTGCCGAGCTACTTCACGAGGACAAATGACTCACTTCCAGAACTCCAAAACAAATCTCCACCGTTCAGAATCTAGCTACACGGCCCGGGAACATCTTTTGTGTTTTTTTCTCTCCCTCTCTTATTGTTTCTCCTAACTGATTCAAAGGTAGTCAAACCCCAAGTAAACCCTACTCCAAAGGTTCGCTAAAACGACTGGAATACCCCCTTTTAGTTTGAGACAAATTCCACAAATGCTTGGGACTAATTTCCTCACATAGGAGGGAAAACCCCAATAGTTTGGTATGCGATGAGTTATATGGTAAATATAATTTTTTACGATTTTGAACTTGATTAAGTTGTTTGGTTGGCAGAGAATAAGAAAAACGTGGGAACTTAAAATTGCGGAGTAAGTAATTTTTTTATAGTGATTTTACATTTTCCCCCTAGTTTGGATCCTCTACGCCACTTTTTCTACACCACTGGTGCGCCACAACTATACCGACGTCGTTTTATGTCCTTTGGAAATCTTATTTTAATTTTTACTGTTTCACATAGTTTAGTAAGACAATTCAATTTTATCTTTCATCTATTTGTAATTTTATTCCAATATTTATCAATTCCTTTATTTTATTCCAATATTTATCTATTCCTTTATTTTTTCAATATGTATCCATTCCTCTGTCTAACAACAAAAATTCATAATATTAAAACTAATTTAATATGCTAAAATATTATTTATTGTTTATTGTCTTAGATTTTGTACGAGTTAAGATCTAACTCAATTTTCTTTTCCATGTTGAATGTTTGAAGATTGTGACATGTGAATGCTACAAAATATAGATTTTGAAAAAAATAGTTATAGTTGAATTTTGTAGGAAATTATTGAAGTAAACCAAATAACATCCATGTAAAAAAATTCTAGGAAACACAAATTTCTTCACGTGCAATCAAACAAACCTTTTGTATTTTTCAGAAATTTGATCAGGGATTTAACTTCCAGTGAAATGGAAATTTCTTTATAAATTGATTTTCCACACAAAACAATCTCTTAGTGGTACATATGAGGTCAAAACAGTAGACTAAATCCATACTAGAGCAAACTTAATGAACCTGGCGAAGTCTCCTCTAAGCGAACAACGAAGACATACCGAGAAACACGTCCGCGCGTGGTCAAAAGATTGTGGCCTACACTATCTCTGTGGAGGATGATTTTGCAGCCACCACGATGGCTACGCACGTGACCATCACACAAGTCACAAGCACGAAATCGTGGCCTATGCTAATTATGCGAAAGATGATTGTACAACCACCACGATGTCCACGACCAACACGATCCTCGTATCAAACGTTACTCTGGTAACAGTAGCATGAGAGGCCTATAAATTCATGAGAGCCCGGGATATCAAGGTAAGCAACAACTAGCAATTGCAAAGGTTATATCCAACAATAGAAAATATTAATTTGAGCATCAGAGCCTTTATCTTGGAGTCAAATATGGGACTTTAATTGCGGGATTTAGATTCAGTAAATTTGCTAGACTTGACGTGCACGTGGACTACGATTATCATCTAAAAGGAACCAATCACAGCATCTAATGAAATATGATTCCTATAGAAACAACTCCTTATGTATTTGTCTATGAGAGTTGACTTTAAATGATTTTTGTTCAAACTAATGGTGTGGCACTTAAAAGTCTCATACATGTGATGTCACGGATAAAGAAACGGGGGAATTGGGAATTTGGCTTTTCAATCTTTGCAGCCAAAAGCTAATTTTGATTTTTTGTGTTTCTTAGTTTAAATGTGGAATATTGCTTATTGTGAAAATAGATTGAAAATGTGGTGAGCTCTCGTCTACTATAATCTTTGTTGTAATTGAACTCGCAACACTCAATTTTAATCACTGAAATTATCGTGTACTGTGCTTATATTTTCATTCACACAAATGGTAATAAGTTGGACACTGACAATTATGAAACCTGACACACAGACAATTATTTGAGAGTCGGCACACGGAGACATGAAATGCAGGGGGTAAAAACTGAGAATAAATCTGGTATATGGTTGTTTATCAGAAAATTCACAAAATTTTCACAGAAGTGCTATTAAAATAGGGAATATTTTACTTAATGCAACAGGTGGAATTATCATTTCAGCAACTCCCCTCACCCCTGCTCGTTATGATTTTAATCCTCGTATATGCACGTTTATGATCAATAAAGTTGGTTGATTAGTGGGACAATTTAGAATTAATGAAACCAAGCCACGAGATTTTAATTAAGATCTACTCTAATAAAGAAGAATAATGCAAGCAAGAGCATGTGCAATGGAGGTTTTGAAGTGGGTTGAATTAAAAATTGGGATCAAATAGGGACCAAATGGAAACAAGTTTCCCCACAATGGGGGCCTTAATGCGGTTGGAACCAAGTCCAACCGCGGGCCCGGGTTGAAAATTTCCAATCGGTCCAATTCTGCAAAAAGCATAAAGCACATGTGCCATTCTGCACGCTGCATGTGCAGCCATTCTTGTTCCCATTTATTTTGCATGCATGGACACGTGGCGCGCTCTCGTGCGGCCACGTGTCCAAACCTAATAATTTATTATTTTAAAAAAATTGTTAAAATTATGAATTTTCTTTAAAAATTCTAGTTTTTGTTTAAAATTTGAAATTACATTTTGGATTTTTAAAAAATCAAAATTACATTCTTTAAAAATATATATGTGTTTCTTTTGTTTAATTATGGTTCATAAAATAAATTTTACAAATTGAAATTAATTTCAAAAATGAGATTTCAAAAAACAAAATCCTATTCAATAATTATAAGTGTATTATTAAATTTTTATTTTGTTATGTAAAATTTATTTGAATTAATTATTAAAGGTAGAATTAATGAGTAGGATAGAGAAAATCAAGTGGGGTCCATGGAGTGGTTTGTGAGTGATTTCTAGCATTGTGGAGAAAAAATGGAGTGTTTTAGTTGTGGTTTAAATGGATGAGTGGAAAGAGAGACATTGATTATTTATTTAATTGAAACCACAATATTGGTTTGAAAATGATTTTACCACTGGTCTAACTGATGTGCATTATAATTTGGTCCCACGATGACAACCAAAGTAACATAATCGCATTTGTAAGATACTTTTCAATTTAAAATTTTCATTTTATCTTGGTACTTTTTAAATGTTATATAGAGTAAGATATTTTCAACCACTTATTTTCTTTTTCTTTTTTCTTTCCATTCAGTTTGATCCACACAATTAACATTTTCTAAAAGATTGTGTCAAAAAGAGATGTGTCACAATTAGATGAACGGTATTATAACAAAACAATACTTTCATGTGATTGGTAACATTAAATATTAGCAAAGGTTTAATCTAGTGTTTTTCTCCTATTTGTCCTTTTTTCCCATTACCGTGCTACTTGGCATGTTTGCTGTGGCATATTGATGGCAGTGTGACCTCATACAGATAAACCTAATCGAAAATGGTCACTGTATATCATAGAGAAGATACTAAACATCACACTTACTATTTGGTACTATTTTTAATCAAATTTTGACCGCATATTTAATTAAATATATATAATCAATAAAATTATTGTATGTGATATCGTTGGATTCATCATAATATTATTGTATTTAATATCGTTGGATTCATCATAACAAGTAATTTCTCAAAAGTAACTTTTTGTTTATCGTTAACAAGCAGGCAAATTTCTTGATGAGCGGGGAAAAAAATTATGTGTAATTTGAGTTGGGACGGAGGGAGTATGAGTTTTGCAATATACGGCTATCCACTTTAAGCAGCCGTAGAGAATGATATACTAGAGAGCACAGAAGAAAGCTTCAGAAGAATTGAGTACAAAAGAAACAGCTCGAGTAACAGGAAGAAAAGTTGCAACAGCTATTTGTAGCGTCCTCTGATATAAATATACAGGTAATTACCAAGTGATCTTGATCAATCTCGGCGTAGAGAGGCGAGCCTTTTTTCAAGATCCTCTACATCAGCAGTATGAGAGCTGCACAGCATTTAAAAGGACTCGACGATTGTGACTTTGTTTTTTAAGGATGTGATTATGAGCTGAATATAGAGATTTTCAAATACCTCCGAAATAACAAAAGCACGAAACAACAAACAAAGGTCCATTTCATACCTAGGTGGGATAGCATTATCAACTTTCTTTGCTCCAATCCGACCTTTAGGAGCAGACGATAACTGCAAGAGGGTGAGCCGTAAATCAGACATTTTGTTTGAGAACATTGATTTTTCAACAAGCCAATGAGAAAACTAAAGAAATACCAACCTGGGAGGCTATGTCCACACCAATCTCATCAAGCACCTGGGAAAGGGAAATTTTCTCAGAATCAAAATTCGTAGGCCTGAATAAATAAATCGAAATCATCTTAGATAATAAAAAAAACTACCTGATTGGTAAGCTCCTCTGTTTCTTCCTCGGCCTCATCTTTGTCTAAGGTTTCATCAATAGAATCCGACATCATCTCAATCTATAGGTGCAGAGCAAAAATTAAATCTCGTAAATAGTGGAAATTATTTTTGGTTTCAAGATAGGAGAGTTTCTGAAAAAATCACTCTTCAATGGCACTAGAAAAAGGCATCATTCAGAGCTAATCAAGTTTACCGTCATATCCAATTGTGATGATTGTTTCTGAAACTCCCTAATCACTTTAATCTGCTTAGTAGGTTTCATTTCCTGAAGTGAAACAAGCAAAAGCAGGATTGTCAGATGAATCAGGTGATAAAATAAGAAACAAACATCTCAAATAACATGTAGATTCCATCAGATAGGTTCAATCAGATTGAAAATGATTGGATACACAATTTATGTGTAATTTCCAACACACATGTTAATCTACTTTGTTTTACCACCCAAAGGATAAAATAGAGAAGACTCGAATAAATTCAAAGTGTTCCCTGTTGCCCACATCTAATGCTATTGCAAATCGAGCTAGTTAGTATGTTTATATATTTCACTTGAGCAACATATGAGCTCAGAAGTCTCAAGTGACTTTTTAGAAAGGGAAAACTTGAGATATCAACTTTAACAAATTGAAGGGTAATTAACTTATCAACAAGATTAATAGAAAACTGGAATGATAAGATTAAGGTTAAGTATTATCAGTCATGAGCATCCCCAAATCAGCCAAGATACGATGTTGTATCACTTTTTAAAATGTCACAAGGTACCTTATTCATGGCTGTCATTGCTTTTGTAGCACCCTTCATTCCAGTAGAAATTGAAGTGCTCGCGTATAGAGCCTATCAAAATGGAGTTAGGTGTTAATTATGCAACTTTCTAGAAATAAATTTTTGGAAGTACAGGAATAGCAACCTGGGTATGGGTGGCTACGCCTCTGATCTGAGCACGGCTTCCTTGCAAGTTTACTATCTGCTGCCTCAAACGAACAAGCTGACGAGCTAAAATCTTTGTTGCGGCCTGGTTTTGCCAACACAGTTGTTATCGGCTGAAGCATAATTTAAGTTGTAGAAGTTTGCTGAAGCCTAAAAATAAAACATGCTAAAACAGTTGTTTCAGCTTGTGTTTCAATAAATTAAATACCAGTTTTTTCTTTTTCTTTTCTGAAAAGCCTATGTGACCGGGGGGATTTTGGGAACACCCAACACCTTATATTAATAACCATATAGGCAAAATTCTTATACAATGTGTTAATCCAATGACAGCATGAGGTTCGGGACACATGAGTGATGGGATTATCCATCTTCACAGAGGTGCTGGAAATAAGGATTAGGAACCAGAGGAAATGAAATGGTCAATTTTTTTCTTTTTCTTTTCTGAAAAGCCTATGTGACTGGGGATTTTGGGAACACCCAACCCTCATATTAATTACCATACAGGCAAAATCCTTATACAATGTGTTGATCCATCTACAGCGTGAGGTACGGGATACATGAGTGATGGGATTATACCATCTTCACAGAGGTGCTGAAAATGTGGCTATATATTGCCTCTATGGCTAAAAGAAAACTACACAAGTATTGGGAACCAGAGAAAACGAAATGGGCAAAGGGCATAAATTTTAATGAGTTACAGTGAATAGAAACTACTCTCTCTTAAACTTTTATAAAACAATTTTGAGACAGAAGAATGTTGGGAGATCAGATCAACTCTTTTTGGATAGAGATTGCAGATATAATGCGTGCTTAACTGCAAGCATCTTGTGAATCATGCTAATCTGTTTAAACTGGAAATTATGATATCCCTATGAGGATGTGAAAAGAAGAAGTTAAGTAAAATAATGTCTTTCTTTACTGTATGCATATTTCGGGTCAGATTTACTTTGGAGATCCTGGCTGCGGCTAATCCAATGACAGCATGAGGTTCGGGACACATGAGTGATGGGTTCAGCACAACTCACTAGAGAGAGCAGCACCATTTTCTGTTGCTGTTATCTTAGTTGGACTAAGCACCATCTTCTACTTTTTGGGACAAACAAGTACCATGGTTGGATAAGAAACAAAGCAAAAATGGAGGTAAACTAAAGGGTAAAACAAATTATACCCATTTGATGGTGCCGTGAGACCGAACAAGAACAGTGATTATCAACTTAATTGTAAAGGGAAAAGAGTTTCAAAAGAAAAGATAAAAAGAATCCAGTCTTTGAACATGACTGCAATGCTTAGCATTGCAATTAGTGCCAACAGAAAATGAACAGAGCACTTTTGATTAGATTTTAGAACCAAACTTGAGTAGCCTTGAATGAAAATCCCACAGCTCTTAATTAGATTAAATAATTTTACAAAAAAGAAAAAGAACTAGGGAAAGATACTTACTTCGTTTCCTGTTTTTGCTGTTTCCTTAATCTCCGCAACAAGTTTCTTTTCCTAGAATTTGCAAATCAGAGTGAGATTACTACCATGTGACCAAGGAATGGGGTATTCCATATTCCTACAATGGTCAAATACTAGTGAAGAAACACAATTGGATAACATGGATAGGGGTTGGAATACCTCCATCTGTAAAGATGCAATCTCCCTTTCAATGCCTGAAAGAATACAGAAATCAGAACTATCACAATTCATGTACATTGCTCAGAATGAACAATATATGCTAATTGTTTGAGACAAACAACCACTTCTTGAACAAGATTAGTGGTCATGCCACAAAGATGCTTAAGATACATATCTGTGCTAATTATCCGATTTTGCTTGAGAGAGAAAAATAAGAAAGACATCCCACTTGGACACAGTAGAGAATATGAAGTGGTTTAGAGGATAAGATTTACAGTTAAACAAAGCCAATAAACCATGTACTCTTCTTTAACTGCTGTTTAACATATAAACAATTTTTTAGATGAAAATAATCTCTCCAGAGCTATTTGTTCTCTCTGAGTCAGCCAGCTACATAGAAAACAATCCAACAAAGCTATGACATGACATACTTACCCTCAGACAGAGAGAGGGAATTGCAAAAATGGTAAGCACCTACATACCAAGTCCAAGGATGTTGAGGTCTGACCACAATTCTTTCAGGTACAGATGTATAAACATTCACAAATTATTGACTCTTTCTTTAATCTAGCCTTTTCATGAACAGAAGCTAGCTGCATAAATTAAAACAACGAAAACTAAGCCTTTCATTTCACTATGTACACAAACATCTATGAATCTTTCCATTGAGCTCAGTTGAAACATAAAGTGAATTAACTACATTAAATATTTACTCATCCAGAACAACACTTACGTTACATGAAACAATAACAATTTCAATCAAGGAACTACTTTCAACGCAATACAACTGTGTCATGGAAGATTGAATTAATCAAATATACTAACTCCTCCAGCCAGATAAGAACTAGTACCAACTTAAGCAGCAAATGACCAGCACTACAAGCCTGTTGGATACTATGAACACTAATTGGAATTAATGAAAAAGCAATTGGTAAAAAGACTGTTGAGGACAGTCATAATGCTACAAGTATAGGCCTGTTAGAGGTTTTGAGTAGCTCTGATAAGGTCAATATGAACCCAAAGCTGAAAAGATTTGACTAATACAGAGGTGAAAAAATTTAAGGTTTGACCAAACTGTCAGTCCTACTACCTGACTTGGTGTTATTCCAAGGTTAGAGACCTTCTTAATCTTATTCATTCTTAAGTTTGCCTTTCTTTAATCACTTTGCCCGCCAAAATTGAACATAATTTTTAGTGAAAACTCCCTGGAGATATCCATTCCTTCCTATTGTTGAAAAGACCCCACAGTTTTTGCCAATCAAGTTTTGCCTTCATGTGGCTCACAACAACAACCCAGGCCACAATCCCATCTTTAAAAGTCTAGTTGTTTCAAACTACCATTATCATTTTCTGCAACCCTCTTAAATTTGCTACAGCTGTTGAGTGCAGAAAAACAAAGAAAATTCCGAATAGCAATCAAATGCGAAAATGTGCAAAGGAGAGATTTTTACCTCTAGTGGCAACAGCCATTTCCCTTTTGCTACTCCTCAAAGCATCTGGCCAAGGAAAAGCAAGCAACCCAAAGGGTTTTGCAACATTCAGCTACACATTGCTACACTAACTCATGAAAAAAATATCCTTTTATGTTTCACAGAGAGAAGAAAGAATGAACTTAAGAGAACCTTTGGGTGAGGTTTTTTTCTTGAAGATGTTCATCCTTTTTGCTGATTTCGTCAGAAGATCTATAGCTGAGACTGAACGAAAGGAACCCTAAAAACCCTGCACGACTGGCATGAACCAACTCAACCGAGTACTATTTTTTTCCTCTTTAATTTTTTTTTGTGTGAGAAATGGGAGTGAGTTGGAAGAGTGAGGGAAAGAAGGGTAGTGGAGGCCTAGAGGAGCGTGCAGGTTACCACGTCATCGAAAAATGGCTACGTGCAAAATAGCCGTTGCAATTTTTGTTCCTCTGTCACTTAAATATAATAAATAATGAAAATAAATGACTTCTTTGATTTTTATTTTTTCTAATATTGGAAAAAACTGAATTGTCAAATTGAGCCCTAGTTTAGTAATTTTTGGGGTCATGATAAAAAAATTATTATTTAGTCATAGAGTTCGTATCTTAAAAAACGGTGTTTTTATAAGTTATGGAAAGACAAGGGACTCAAGTGCAATTTTACCACAAAAAATGAAGAAAAAATGTGAGTTAAAGCAATTAAAATTTAGGTCCAATTTGGGTTATAAGCTATTTGGATAAACTCACATACCTGCCGTATTTGGATTTTGGTTATAAATGTTAAGTATTTAGATTAAAACATAATTCATCTATCTCACTAATAACTTCTTACTTTCTTTTTTGGTTTGTCCCACTAATAAGTTCCTATTTCTAAACTTTCTACCTTTAGCTGTAAATATGTGGTCATAACTCTTCCTATCATTTGAATCATATGGACTCGCTGTCATCACCCATTAAAATGATGTCACATAGACTTGTTTTAAACTTTGTGCAAAAAGCAATTCAGAACTTTAAAGTGGGATGAATGGAGTATACTTTATAGAGCAAATGATTTCGGTGACCCCTTCACTATCACGTTAATCCACCTTCAGCCCTCCAACTTATTTTCAACCACTTTTGGTCCCTTAAGGAGCAAATGAGCTGGGTTTTGAGATAGTTAAGGAGCCAAAAATATTCAAAAAATGGTCATGACTCAACAGTTCTATAAGTAGAGGGGCCAATATTCTTGGAAAAAAAAGGTCAAAGGGGGACGACCGTGATAGTTAAGGGGTCACCAAAGTCATTTTCTCTAATTTATATGTCATACTCTAAATTTGTAATGTTTCTAATTAAAACTCAAATATTTCACTTGCAGTTATTGCCGATAATACACCCATAATTTCATATTATTCCAATTAAATCTCGTCGTTCCATAACATATTGAAAGACGGTTTTTCCCAAAACTTTGTCTTAGTCCTAACAATGTTAACACATGTGTAAAGATAGAAAAGGCAAGGTTGGAGTTTCTTGTTGATTGGCAAAACCGCGTAAGAGTTGAGCTTTATGAAGGCCTTCGAGATAGTGTTTCATCAGGATTAACTACTGGTGATCAAGTTGGTTAAAGAGTTACATTACCACCATAATTCATTGGAGGTCCAAGGGACATGAAAACGATATATGAATTCAATGGCTCTTGTACAAAAGTATGGTAAATCAGAAATTTTCTTAACTATGACATGTTATCCCTCATGGCCTGAAATAAAAGAGCACTTACATATAGGGATGATCATGGGTCTAGAACCCGACCCAGACCCATTGGGTCGGGTATGGGGCAAAAAAATTTAACATATCGCGTCCAAGCCTGGGTATATTTCTAGATTTTAAAAAATGGGTCCAAGTTTAGGTCCAAAATATTAAGACCCGGACCTGACCCTGACCCTGACCCTGACCCGTAGACCCATATTACCCTAACTATATATTATTTATCTTAATTACTAAATTTCTTTCATATTTTCTTTATATTTTATTTTTAGTTAATCAAATAATGTGTACTGTATATTTTTTCTTGAAAAATTAATTCATGTCCATATTGAACTTGAATTATCTATATTTAAGATAATACACATTTTATTTCGTGAAGAAAAAATAGAAAGTTGAACTCATTTTGGACCCGTTTTGGACCCATCGAATTTGGTTTTAGGTCTAAAATTTTCACACCATATAGGTCTGGGTCTTATTGGACCCGACCCACACCCCGTCCATGATCATCCCTACTTACATGAACACGAAGAAGCTTAGAAAAACCCATATCTAATAACAAGAATCTTTCACACAAAACTACAAATGCTTAAGGAAGATATTATTGATAATCATCTATTTGGAAAAGTCATTGCTTACACCTATGTGATCGAATTCATTAAAAAAAAGTATCCCTCGTGCTCATTTCTTGATAAATTTAAAGGGCAATATAAAGCTTCTGTCCATCAGTTCGTCTCAACTGAATTACCGGATAGAAAATAAACATCTCTATCTTTATTCATTAGTTTTAAGACATATGATACAAGGTCAATGTGGTGAATCAGATATGAATAGCCCATGTAAGAAAAAGGGAACGGGCAAGAATCAGTATCCTAAATACTTTTCTGAATTCACCCAACACTCTAGAGATTCATACCAACTTTATACGAGAAAGGATAATGGCTCGACAGCAGAAATTTGTAATCGTAATATAGATAATCAGTATCCTAAACACGGTCTTTGTTGCTCTCGTACTCACTAAAAACTACCCAAGAGTAGTTAGTGGCAAGATTGGGGTCGTCCACAAAGATGTTAGGAATCAAAACTTAACTATGCAAGACTCGCAATCAGGCGTCACTCTGATTACGTGTTGAGAATGGTTAGTGTAGAAAACATTTGAGGGGGGTTGTCTATAAACTACCCAACATGCAAAACAATAGATTAAACAATATTAATCTAAGACTTGGGGATATTTGTGTAACATGACCGGTATATGATTTTGATCCTAGATTCTATCAAATACAAGACGTATAAACCTATCTCAATGTCTGTGTCACATAGTGTGGTTGATACTCAATACTTCCCAATGTCTGTCACAAAAAGGTGCCCACGTCTGTTCTATGAACACCACCTCCAAAATTAGGAATGTGTGTCAAACAGTCCAATCGTTACGCACTCTTCTTTCCCCTAAGGAATTACATCTCAGGCCTACACTATAAACGCTTCTCCCTAGGCCTATAGAGACAGAGGAATCAGCATCTCATGATGACTCTACTGTTGTAACGACAATGGTCACTACTATACAACCCTAGTTGCTACAAACTATCATGCTATATCTATTGGGGTTCCTGGTCCATTTGAAATTAGGCATACACTCGTGTGGATTCAGTGCTCACGGCCCATGTACATATACTCACATAGCCGGGGATCGCGATTCCGCATATCCTAACCAGGCACTCCCAAGGGCGCCTAGCACCATACATGAAACATATAACTATTGTGTATCATGGGATATATAACATACATTTCAAAAGAACGTAAAAATTAAATCAAACATGATATTGATAAACATAAAAGGATAAGGAGACTTAGAATCTCATAAAATCTCTACCAAGTCATGAATAAAAATTAGATCCCCAAGCAAATAAACTGCTCCCTAAGCATTGAACCCAATTTTACCATAGGATTCAATACCCTCGTGCAAAACTAGGAAGATTAAAAGAAGAGAGAAAGATTATTCTCTTTCTCTCTCTACCTACTCTTAGAAACTAGGAGAATATAAATTACAACTAATGAATGTTCTCTCTAACTAATAAACCCTAGTAGACATAGGCTCTTTAAATAGTAGGTAGGAAATGGGCCTCAAAGAGGCCCAAAAATAAAGAAATCCTAGGCTGCTGCATCGGCACGGGCTTTGCAATAGCACACAGCCTGTGCGGCACGACTCGTTTAAAAGCAAAGTCATTTACTCTACATTAAATGAAGTAGCTGCATTTCAAATGCACTCAACATTGAGACAACTTTTCGCTCCAATACTAATACATATAATCGCCAACAATCTAAAAAGATTATGGAACTACTTTCAGAAGATATTGCTGGAAATAAAAACTACTCAAAACAACAAGTTCAATTCAAAGTTCTGCAACAAATTCATAACTATTTGAAAGAAATGGGAAAAAAATATTGAAGACTACAATTTCTCTCCTTTTCATTCCTCTATTTTTTAACAACATAAAAACTGAAGAGATATTTGCAAAAAAAAAAAAAACTATCAGAAGAAGACCTAGCATCAGAAAAAATGTTTAACAATGATTAAAAATAGCATATCAAAGAATAATGGATTGCATCATAAACAATAAACCAGGGACAATTTTCATTGACGATTCTGGTGGAACTGGCAAAACATTTTTGTATAAAGCATTACTAGAAAATGTTAGATCTAAGGGAGATATAGTTTTAGCTACAACTACTTCTAGTGTTGTAGCCTCTATATTACCAGGGGGTGAACAACTCATTCAAGATTCATGGGAGGTCATCGTCGTACCTCTCAAAGATACTATTTTTAAACTCAATATGCTTATTAAATACAACTAAGTAGATAGTTGGCAAGTCAGGGTCGTCCACAAAGAAGAGAGATTTTCCTAAGGGTGCATACAATTAGGAGTGGATACAAGCCTAGATAGATATAGATAGATAAATAAAAGCATGTAAAGAGGGGGGTTTTGGTTGGTTTTCTAAGTTATGAATTGAAAGACAATACAACTATCAAAGCAAACTAGTAAAGAGATTGTAAAATCACAATA
>JAULKM010000006.1:11896905-11908041 GCA_032355605.1 Rubia tinctorum | reverse complement strand
TAGAGAAACCTTGTAAGTGTACCCTGCGGGCTAGACACTTATAAGTCGAGTTGAGTGTACCCTGCGAGCTAGACGCTGCAATTCATGCAACACAAGTGGGTTAGGCCGAAATCCCCATTTGATTAAAGATCCAATTTTCCGCAATCCAGAGTCTTCGCAAGGAGATTCATATCATAAACACTCATCTTCGTAGTGAGAACGATGAGCTTCGTGCTAAGTGTAATCATCTTGACTCATGTGTACATCAGCTTGAGCAAGCTTTTGTTGATTACAAAGATAAGCTTCAGGCTCTTCCATCATGATCTCATGGTTCTACTAGTCGTGGGGACCTAACGATGAGTATCGAAGAGAAGAGGATTAATTTATCTAAAGCTTTTGGGTCTCATATTTGCCAACTAGAAGAAGAAGTGCAAAATTTGATGGCTACAAATCAGAATTAACAGGATACTGTTGATGTTATGAGCATGCAGCTTGACCACAAGGAATTTGACCTTATAACTAATTTCCAGGCGTACTAAGCAAAGTATCTTGGTCATAGAGAACAAAGAGGTCTAGCAGGGAATCCCGCTGACTTATACATAAAATGGAGTTATGAAAATATCCTAGATAATGAGCGTAAGGCTGAGCAATCTCATCCCGAGGCTGAGCAATCTCATCACAAAGCTGAGCAACTTCATCATCATCACAGTTCTTCATCATCACAGTTCTTCATCCTCTACATCATCTTGTGCATCAAGGCGTCGATATTTTTTTCCTTCTATTCGATGTATAATTTTGTTTTTCGGAATGTTTGAAGTAGTACTTTCATATTGACTCATATTTTGTAATTTAGTTTTTTTGTTATCTACCATCATAAAGTGTTGTGCTTTTTGCATTTCCTATTGTTCATTTTTTTATGCATCTAAGAGATCTATTACTTTCGTGCTTAAGTTTTCAAACCTTCACCATGCAAGGTTGTATAGCTTATAGTTTGTTTCCATCGCTGACATTGCTGGCATGTTGCCTATTTTGCAAGATTTGTAGCTTGAAAAATTAAGGGTTGTATTGTGTGAACTTGCAAGATCTATTGCTTGCTTTTGTCTCCTTTGTGGGAATATCTGCCTTTTTGAAAGATCTACAGCTTGCTTGGTTAAATTTATGAAGTTTCAAGACCTATAGCCTGCGAACCCGAGAACTTGTATTGTACGAACTACAAGATCTATGCTTGCTTATGTTACTGTTTTTGTAGACATATCTGCCTTTCAAAATCAAAAACATTTAAGTTGTTGCTTCGCAATTGGTGAGACTCAATTGTTTGTGATTTGCCATAGTTGGCTATTATTCAGACAATGTAGTAAAGGACATGAAAAGTTTGTTGCCCCCAATAATGCTTTTTGATATTTATAATGTACGGCTACGACAATATTGCTTTCAAAACAAAACAAGGACGGGAACATCACCAATGATCATCTCATGGCTTCTCTTCAATTGGATTTTTCCTACCCTCGGCCTTAGATCTTACACATTAAACTTTATAAGGTTGATCAAATGTCAAGTGTTGGGGACGCTACTACCATCCAATCTTTCTAACTCATAGTTGTTGGATCGGTGTGCTTTCGCTATCTTTTATTGGTCTTCCTACTTTGGGCTTAACTTTCCTTTTTCTTCTGCTAGGCTCGCTCCATTTTTTCATAACACAAAGTTACCAATTTGAAATTATGTCTCCGTTACCTTCTGATTATATGCTCTAGCCATCTTCTTTTTGTATTTCGCCTCTATGATCATTGCCCACTATCTCTTTTCTTTGAGTTCATCCAAATCCAACCTTATCATTTTGAGATTGTCATCTTCCTTGTATTATTATACTCGAAGGCTTGAATTCCCTATTTTTACTGGTATTACTGCATTATGGCCATAGACAAGACTATAAGGTGTTTCTCCCATTGGTTGTCGAGCTGTTATTCTGTACGACCATAAGGTATTAGGTATCTCGTCCACCCTACCAGTTCGCTTTCCTTCCAATCTTTTTTGGATACCCTGAACTATGGTTCTGTTGGTTACTTCCACCAGACCATTTTCTTGGGGGTGGGCTACCGATGTGAACTTTTGTGCAATCCCTAACTTCGAGAAACATTTAGTAAAGGCTCCACCTCTAAACTGTGTTCCAATACCTGTGACGATAGTTTGTGGTACCCCAAAGCGACAAACTATGTTCTTCCAAACGAACTTATTTGTTGCTTCTACAGTGACTTTTCCCAATGGCTTTGCTTCCACCCATTTAGTGAAGTAATTGATTCCCACAATTGGGAATCTTGCATTACCAGTACCTTTTGGGAAAGGTCCAACCAGGTCCATTCCTCATTTACTGAATGGTCATGTTCTATATACTCCCGTTAAAATAGCCTGATGTTTATGCATTATTAGAGCATTAATCTGGCAACTTCTGCACTTGAGCATGAAGTTGTGCTCATCGTTGAACATAGTTGGCCAATAGTATCCTGCCTGAATTATATTCTTTGCAATTGTTCAAGACCCTTGATGCGTTCCACATAATCCTTTGTGTACTTATTTAAATATCTAACCTGCTTGTGATGGCCCTACACACTTTATCTATGGAGATAAGAAACCTTTTTTTGTATAAGATTCCCCCTTCATAAACGTAGTTGTGAGAGCATAGTTCCAACTTTCTAGCTTGTATCTAGTCTGTTGTTAACTTTCCCCTTGCGATTTAATCTATCAACGGTGTCATCCAGTTTACTTCTTCCGTCTAAACCGTTGACACAGTTGTTATTACTAGACTTCTGACTAAAATGACCTCTAATTTTAAATTTTTATTTCTGACCAATGAATCGAACCCAGCTGTAGCTAGCTTACTCAAGGCATCAGCTTTTATGTTTTCTGTTCTGGGAACATATTGGATATCAAAGTATTCGAGTTGAGAAATGAGCTGACGAACTCTCCTGAAATATTTTATCAGTTGTTCTTACTGCACTTCGTAGCCTACTCTCACTTGCTGGACTACTATCTGTGAATCGCTAAACTTCGAACACTTTTGACCTTCATCCTTATTGTAAGGTCTAAGCCACATATTAATGCCTCGTATTCTACTTCATTGTTGGTGAGTGGAAAATTAAAACGAAGTGAATATTGGTGGTCCCATCCTTCTGGGTTAACTAATAGTTGTCCTTTACCACAACATTCTTTGTTGGATGCTCCATCAATGAACAATTTCCATGCAATGTCCACCCACTTGGATTTATTTTTTATGATTCTAAGATTTTTCTAAGCATTCGCGTCTTGTACATCTTCGCTCGTCATCTCTACGATAAAGTCTACTAAGGCATGTGCCTTGATTGCATTTCGTGGCTGGAATTGGATTTCATATTGCCTCAATTCAAGAATCCACTTGGTCATTCTACCAGATGCTTCAAACTTGCTTAGGATATTCTTGACTGGGTAATCAGTGTAGACAACGATCCCATGACTGTAGAAATAGGTTCGCAACCTTCTTGCTAAGTATACCAAAGCTGGATATAGCCTTTCAATTTGCATGTACGCTATCTCTGCACTTTGTAGTATTCTACTAATTTAGTACAGTGGTACTAGTTTTTGGCCTTCTTGACATTCCAAAATTGATCTTACTGCATTTTTTGAAACCGCCAAGTACAAATATAGGGTTTCTCCAGAGATTGGTGATTTCAATCTTGGCAATGCCTAGAGCTGTTCCTTCAAGGACTCATATGCTTTTTTACTTTCCTCGTTCCAGCTAAACTTCTTCAACTTCTTAAGGACTTCAATGAGTGGAAAAAATTTCTCAATTTCCTTTGAAACAAATCTACTAAGTGCTGCCAAGGATCCCGTTAATATTTGCACTTCCTTGACTGTTCGTGGTGAAGGAAGGTTAACTATAGCTTGTATTTTATCTAGATTGGCCTTGATCATCCTGGAGAACACCTTGTATCCAAAGAATTTCCCTCCTCCTATGCCAATTATGCATTTCTTTGGATTAAGCTTCATGCCAATCTCACTTAGTGTATCCAATGTTTCTTTCAAGTCTTCCGCGAAATTGTTTATCCTTCTACTTTTGACAACCATGTTATCAATATATGCTTCCACATTTCATCCTATTTGATTGTGAAATGCATTGTCAATCACTCTCTGATATGTTGCTCCTTCATTTTTTAGGCCAAACGGCATTTTCACATAACAAAACATTCCAAAGCTCGTTATGAACGTCGTCTTCTCAGAGTCTTCTGGATTCATCAATATTTGGTTGTATCCTTTGTACGCATAAAAAGACTACGACTTCATATCCTGAAATTACTTTGACTAGCTGATCAATTTTAAGCAAAGTATAACAATCATTTGGGTATGCCTTATTTAGATCGGTGAAGTCTATACATTTTCTCCACTCTGCGTCTACCTTATTTACCTTCAATGGGTTCGCCAACCCTTTGGGATATGTTACCTCCTTTAGAATACCAGTATGAAGCAAAGTTGTGACTTTCTCTTCAATTGCTTTTTGCCTGTCACTAGCGAAGCTTCTTTGCTTTTGATCGACTAGTTTAACTGAATTGTTGGTATTCAAAGAATGGGTAGAAATTCCCGGGTCAACTCCACCTATGTTATGTACCCTCCATATGAATGTATGTTTATGACGTCGCAGGATTTTTATGACCTTTTCTCTCTCTAGATTTGGAAGATGCTTTTCTATTTTGACGCACTTAGAAGTGTCTTCGTCATCCAAACTGAAAATTTTGGTTTGTTCTCCCAGATCTATTGCTAACTCACATTACCTGAATAAGCCGTTATCTGAGACAGTGCTAACCATCTTTGTTTGCTCCAAACTTTTCCCTGATTTCATCACAATGACCACGCACTGCCTTGCTTCTTGTTGGCTTCCTCTTATTGTTGTGATTCCAACTAGATTCGGGAACTTCGTTACTAAGTGGTATGGTGACCATATTGCCTTGGCTATGTTCATCCAGGGTCTTCCAATAATGGTATTAAATGGACTTGGTGCGTCCATGACTACGAAATCACACATGATGGTACAATTTCTATCACTTTCACCAATGGTAATAGGAAGGTGTATGTTACCCAATGGTGTCTCTTCTCGTCCTGTAAATCCTACAAGTGAGGATGTGGACTTTTTTTAGATCAGTCTGCTTGAACCCTAGCTTATCGAATGAACCAACAAATAGGATCTCAATTGCACTCCCATCATCCAAAAATACTCTATGAACCATTGGATTTCCAATTTTTGCGATAATGACCATTGGGTCATTATGAGGTGAAGCGTTGGGAATTGCATCCTCTTCGGTAATGTGATTGTCTTGTTAGAACGAAGCCTCTTGCCAGTAGGCTCTTGTAGTGGTGAATATCTAGCTTGCCTTTCTAGGCATTATTCGATAGCAACTCAGTTGACCCATGTATAGACAGGATTACTCATTCTGGAACCTCGGTCGCTATGTCTTCGTCATAATCCACCGCTGCTGTCATCTTCTGATTTTTTTTCTCTGTGTGTTCACTATGCCCTAGTTTTTTTCCACGAAGCTCCCTACCTTGTTGGCTTTGTTGTACCGTCTTCCCCCATCTTAATTCTTGTACTGGCTCAGATAGCCATTCCTTAGGTTCTCTTCTATCTGCCTCTTCAGATCACAAAATACTCTATGTCAAATCTATGGTCTTTGTGGAAGGCATAGTATTATTCTCTAGATCTTTTTTCTGGAGGTGCTATTATTGGTGCCGATTCATGAAATAACTCTCTGTTTACTCGCCATATTTCTTTTCTCGACCTTGTTAGAGTTGTTTCTTAGAATGATGAGACCAGCATCCCATATTCTCTTCCCTTGAAAGGGATGATTCCTTTCTCTTTCTTTATAAATCTCTTCTGTGTATCTTCCATCATTATTTTCTCGCCTCGCTCCTGCTCTATCTTGCAGTTATTTTCTTCGTCAGTTCCCGCATATTGCTCAATCATTTTTTGCAACTCACTTGGGTTTCGGCCTTTTTTTTTGTGAGTTCCTTGTAGAATTCTCCTGATCGCATGCCCCACTATAAATTTGCCCAAAGAGGACTAAAAAAACATATCGCAAACCTGCAAATTTTCAGTGATGAACCTTTTATGATATTTTGCGAGACTTTTGTCACTTTGGTGAGCTATGTTGTTTAGGCCTGTGATTGTTTTGGTGAACTTCTGCTTCTGATAGAAGCGGCCTAAAAATAAATCTAACAACTATGCCCAAGACCTAATTCTTCTGTTTGGCGATTCTTCGTACCATGTGATCGTTATTCCCAATAAGAAAATGGGGAAAGCCTTGCATACCAATTTGATTTCCGCATCGTGAAATCTCATGTTGTTGCTATATAAGTGCAGGAATTCTTTCGGGTTTGTATTTCCATCATAGATTTTAACATGCAAAGGAAGCTTGAAATCCTTTGGCGTATTAAAATCTTGAAGATGCGGTACCAACGATAATTTATCTGCATCGTCATCTGCCACTATATCCTTTAATTCATCTTCGTACTTAAGGATCTCATGCCCTTGACTTGGTCTTTTATTTACCCTCGGGGATTTCGTCTTGAGTGTGGTTAAGAACTGATTGTACAGGTTTTCTCTGTTCGCTTCTAAGAATGTTGCAAACGCTCTCCTATCCTTTTTCTTGGTTTGTGTTGGGAGATTCTACTTCCTCCTCATCATCCCTTGTATCTTCCTTATTGTTTTTCCCTTCTCTACTAGGGATATATGCTTGGTTTCTGCTGGGATGCATGCTTATATTACGTCCAACCATTTGTTCTTGTGTCTGATGGTTGCGTTTTTCTCACTTCTAATGAACACCATTATTTACTTGAAGGATTTTGAAACGGAAAAAAATTTGTCCCCACAGTCGGCGCCAAATGATGTAGTAATTCAACTAAGTAAAGCACCCATTGTTCACCGTGAAATGTCTCTTCCTACAAAACAGATCCCTAAAGTAATTTTGTGGAAAAAACTCCTACGATCAAGTCAGTATTTTCCTTAGAGAACTAAAATTTCTAAGTTTAGTTTCACTTACCTGAGCTAGTGTTGCTCTTCCTATATTAGGGTATGAGATTGTGGATCGCACCATGGTCACTATATTCTCAGTTCATGTCTACGTGCTTGTTCTCATTCCGTCTTTCTCGGTTTACGGTTGGATCCATGATCACAAAGTTTCACCTTTATCATTCTGTGGTTGACTTGAACCTTTTGCCGAATGGCTTTAACTGTTAGTAAATTGAGTTTAGGTTGGGCTTGGAAGTCAGCAGCCTTTAGTTGTTGGGCTAGGTATACACCAACTATATAAGTGACATGTTCTTCTAGGGTTTAAAGGGAGGACGGCTGAATAGTGTTTAGATCTAGTTTTCTTCACTCTTTCTCACCCTCTCTATTGATTCATTACACATTCCCATGGAGTTTAATCCATTGAATATACCGGGTTTGATCTTAGTTTATGAATTGGGGTTGTTTTAAGCATGTTTTAACATTTGATTTGTGAGACTTCAAGATTCATGTCTATTTATTTTGCTATCAACATGTTTATTTTGTTTCTTTAGCTTCTTTCCATAATTATTGTGTTAATTATAATTAGGAAGTACACCTAGTTATATTCTTGCATGATTTTTTTTATTAGGCTTTGAAATTAGCTTTGGAGTGTTACATTACCAAACTTGCTAGTAGCCTTGAGAGTACCGAGAGGTAACACGAACCTTGTGAGCTACCGAGGTGGTAATAGGGTGGTCTTGTAATTGGAATACCATTGAGAACAATTTTGGGAGCACCGGGCAATCAGGTCAGGTGTTTTTAAAATCCCAATTGGTGTCCTGTGGTCAATACCCAAGAGCTGGATTCTTAGTTTTTGTGACTAAGAGTTGCGTCAGCCTTAGAGTTTTCATGATTTACTAATTTCCAAAGCACGAGGGGTTTAGGATGGTTATTAATGATGGAAATACCGTAATCCATGCTACTACTGGGTTTAACATGCTACTGTGACACAACACGAGCTTATTAACCCCCGTAGTAGGGGCTAGAGTCATTGAGTGTAAGCGCGTCTCTATGTTATATGTGGAGGAGGTGAAATATTAAGGAGGGGACGGAATCGATGGTGTGACAAACCTAGGGAGTTCCTGGGGAATTAACATCTCCACGTCGTATGATATAGCAAATTTATAGAAATATAGTTCTTGAATATGAATAGAAGCATAAGATCAACTATTATATATTAATCATGTGATGCAAATACCCCCAAGACATGTTATAATTATCTTTACTTCGCTATCTCATTACATGTTCGTAGTTATTAGTTTGATTTTATTAACACAGAACCCCCCGCTCCAATTTTTTATTAAACTTTTAAAAATCATTACAATTTTTGAAAGCTTGAACTGGGCATGGTTTGAACTGGGCATGAGGACAGGGACGGTGAGGACTTGATCGGGGACGTGTAGTTTCCGGCGAGGACTGAGTTGGGGACGAAGGTGAGGAGGGAGGGTTTTCTGACGGGGTGGGGTAAATAGGGAAGTGGTGGTCTAGCGGTAGCGCCGAACCGCCGGCAAGAGAAGAGTAAATTTGTTTTTTTTTAAATAATTTTAGTTTTTTGTTTTTTCTAAATTAATTTTTTTCTAAATTAAAATTTTTATTTTTTTTCCTAAATTAAAATTTGTTTCATACACGTATAAGTATTAGGGCGGCCAACTTTACTGTACGGTGGGTGTTTAATTTTATAAAGAAAGAAAAGAAACAGATTGGTTATCTCCATGCCAAAGGCCTTTTGTTTTCACTTTCGAAGGGAGAAAATGTCCACCATGGTACCAACTTTTAAGTGAAATTCACAGTTTATTATCCTATTTTTAAAATTATTTTTAAGAGATACCCACTTTTCCTTTGTCCCAAAAATGTGTTTTTTAGTTAAATGTGGATACCATTATGACACAATTTTGATCTACATTGGTACCAATTTCTTGCTAAAAAGTACCATTTTGAGACATAAATGGAAAAAATGGTAGCTTTAAAGAATAGATTCAAAATTCAGGTACCAAACTGTGAATTTCGATTAAAAGTTAGTACCATTTTTAACAATCTCAAAAGCCTAAGTAGGCATGACAAAATTGGGCCAAAACCCAAAAATTCAGACCAAGGATCGATCCAACTTAGCCATTGCCTAAATGAGGTATGCACAATATATTCCCATCAATCTCTGGACTATTTCAATCCGAAGAACAGTCCAGTCCAGTCCGAGCCAATCTGACTACAAGTATGTTCAAATTACTACTTAACTGAAGAATATCTTTACATGATGCAGAAGAAATTTCTCTACCTGAATTTCTCCTGGAATGGCTATGGATATTTACAACGTAGCCTACGCCAGGATAGGATGAAAGGCAATCTTCTTCTTTGCAACAAAGATGAACAAGTCGCAAAATTGAGCCAAAACGCAATGGCCTTGGCATTTTTTCAAGCGCAACCCAATCCTTCATTTGGCTGGTCTGAGGAAAATATAATTTTCAGACTGCGTGCCGTAATCATGTGGGGCTATATCATGACAAATCAGTGATAATTTTGCATCAAATCTGCAAGAGTAATTTTCCCACAGTTCCCTGAGTCTAGCCGTTCAAATTGTTTACAGATCTGCAAGATATCCAATTCTGAAATTTTCCCCATCATCTTTAGCTTGTATATGACATACTCTGATTTACTGCAATGTAAAACAGGTAAAGAACAAACTATCAACCATTATAAAATTAAAATTTTGCTTCATAAGCGTATGCACAGGCGCTAACCATTTAAAGTTAAAATCTGAAACTACAGGTATAAACTTTGTAAGTGATGCCATAGAAAACAAATCCCACGAAAAGATGTATAAATACTGAGTGGTCTTCTCAAAAAAATTACTGAAATCCGCCTAACCTAAAACTATCAATAGAATTTCAAATCTTCTCAGCCTTCAGATTTGAAATTAACCAAACTTATAAATTCGAACTGCCAACCAAGATGGCATTTTTTCATTATGGTAATTAGCATGCTAAAACAAATCAATGACCCATCATATTTACTTTTCTAAAAAGATTACTATAATATATCATTCACACATTGTAACAGGCAGTAATCTACTGAGGTTGAGACATTATAAATCATTTCCACCAAATTTAAAGTACTTGGCTACTTGCTATCCCTTCACATTCAAGGACTATCCAACTCCAACCAACAATGCTCAACATAAAAATTTGAGAGATGAATAGCAATCTCAGTTCCAGTTACCACAGAGTAAGGTTTTAAATTCATTGGTTACTTGGCACGCAATTCATAATTACGGACGATGTGCAATTTTCAAATTGGGGTTGTTCCTCATAGTACTGAAAGGTAGAAATATGAATAACACAAGAGCAGTAGCTTTTGCACCACGAATAACAATATAAGTAAGTTATCCCTTTCTTAAATTTGGTCAGGTACTCAAGCCATGTCATGTAAACATGCACGCCTCAGTCTAATGAGATTCACTTCTAACATGAGAGGATGTTCTGGAAACAAAATCAAGTACCACCTCTTTTATTATAACCTGTATCAAAGCCCCAGTCTTTTGTTTTTCAATAGTATAATTTGCTGTATAGTATATTCACAGCTTACATAAGGCTTGAGCATGTGCATAGGCACATGGAAAGAAGTTCTCATGGAAGAAGCAAGGGTTGTTAGGTACATCCAGTGCTATGAAATTAAAGGATTTCTCACAACCATAGCTTTGTTTTTCATTAGTATACTTCCTGCATAATATCCACAGCTTACACAGGGTTTGAGTATGTGCTTCAGCACATGGAAAGAAGTTTTCATGGAAGAAGCAAGGAATGTGAGGTACATCCAGTGGTATGAAATCAAAGAATTTCTCACAGCCATAGCTTTTCACTTATCAATTGGGCGACTGTGATAGATTAAGTAATTATTTAGGGAGCCCTCTAAACATCTAATATCAGTTGTTTGACTTTCCTTAATCGGTACAATCATATACTTGTTCCAAAAGTATGGGATATGTAGAAGACAAGGAAACACAATAGTAATAATAATAGCAGTAATAAAATCTGATCACTCCGTCCATCTCTCTTGAAGCAGCCATTAATTTCACATACCTATTCTAGAATTGAACT
>JAULKM010000006.1:11869838-11887975 GCA_032355605.1 Rubia tinctorum | reverse complement strand
ATTTTTGCACTAAAAATTATCTGAGAGTTATATTGGTATTTAGTCAAGTAGGTAGGGTTATATTGGTATATATCCCTTAATTTTAATTTGTACTATATAAGCACCAATATCATCATGTGAGATATTTTTAGATTTCACTCATCATGTATTTTTTTAAATATCAAAACAATTTAGATTTAATTGATAAGATGACCCTGACTTTATGCTGAAAGCGCTAATATAACCCTGCAATCTCAGAAAGTGTCAAAATAACCTTTAATCTCGCTTAATTTTTAGTTAACCATTTTGCTGTCGGATTTTGTTGAAAAGAACAATTTTCCCTTGAATTAAAAAAAGAAAAAAAATCTCATCTTTGTTTTCTTTCTTCCCCGTTTCCTTTCTTCGTTTTCGTTCTTCCACGCCGCTACACCCAAAACATATCATCGGCGGAATCATCATTGTTGTAAACCCTTTGTTTCTGCCAAAAATAGAAGCGGGATTTCTGGATAGGAGATCCCGAGTTCGGGTTCTCCTTCTATCCTGGTCGGACAATTCTAACGACAATTGGGGTAGTAACGGCGGCCGGAGAAATCTCAGGCGGTGTTGGGGAGGATGGAACGGTGTTGTTGAGGGGATAAATGAGGGTGAAGGAAAAGTGGCCATTTATAGAGAGTGACTGCATTTCTGTGGGGTTAATTGTGGCCATTGTGTGAATTTGTGGGTGGTGGAGATCTCGCAGGAGAATCAGTTGGTGGAAGCGGCGCTGAATCAGTGGGCGGAGGGGGTGAGGTGAAGCGGGAAAGCGGAAACCCTAGGTGGTGGAAGTGGAATTCAAGAGGGAAATTTGAAATGCAGGAGGGGGTGAAGCGACGGGGGGAAGGCAAAAATCCTAGGGGGGGACCCTACCGGTGGGGGATAAGGTTGACGGCGGGAGGTGGTGGAAACCATAGCGGTGGAGGTGGTGGTGGAGCGCCGGAGGCAAGACTACGAAGGTGGTGGAACAGTGGCAATGGTAGCAGAACAACAGTGGGAAAAGGGCATTCATGTGTTTCAAATGTTTGTACTCGACCCAAAGGGCATTTTGGTCATTTCTAGTAAGTCAATGGCTGGAAATGAGCAGTCACTATTGGAATATAGTTTTTAGGGTTATATTTTCACTTCCATTAGGTAGTTAGAGTTGTTTTTGTATTTTAAATTATCTATGGGTTATATATGAACTTACTGAATTATATAGAGTTATATTTGTATATATCCCAAAATTTAATTAATTTAGTTACAAATAATTCAACAATTTTGATCACTTTATCTCTAATGCGTTTTGAGAATGATTCAACAATTTAAGGTGAATCAAATAAGAGAAGAAGCAAAATTGGTAAATCTTGAGGAAACTATCATAACAACGTAGTACTCACTGCAAACACCACACGCTTTAAGTGGGAGTCCCACTGCGCGCATTGTGCGGTTGGGAAAAAAACAGGTTTTAATATCCACTTAATATTTGCATATTCACATTTAAATTTAAAATGAACAATAATTATAAAAGAGAAAGTCTCTTGTTATACCAACTAATGGTCAGAGTAACCATGAAAAATCTCATTTCAATAATTTTTAGTGTTAAATGATAATTATTCATAAAATGCAATATATTTTAATGAATGAAGTGCTCATATAGCCCTTAGTTCTTGGTTATGTGCAAATATAACCCCGAGTTTTTTGAAAGTGTGGTTGTACCCAAAGTCATTGAAGTTAGCAGTTGTACCCAAAAAAATAGGAGGAAAAAAGGGGGTATTTGGGTATAAGTTTACATATTTTGGCCGCCCACGGGTATATCTGCACTTTTGAAAATCAGCATGGGTACAGTAACACTTTTGAAATACCGAGGGTTAAATTTGCACTTTCCAAAGAATTGGGGGCCATCTAAGCATTTCGTTGCTATAAATAAAAACAAATATAAAATCACTCCATTATTTACATCGATTATAAAATGATTTTTTAATGGTTGGCCTATCTGAAACAAAACTTTGTGAACATTCATTCATCCAAAAAGAACTATATGAATTATAAAGTATAATAATAAATTTAGTTAAAATAACTAAATAAGTATTTTTACTATTTTATAATCTTTCAAGAAATAATATATTGTAAGTATATGAAATAAGTAAAATATATAAAAAAATTCAATTTTTTGGGAATTTTTTGTCTTTGAAAATAGAATTATTAACACAAAACAATTATTAAATTACATGTTCGCTATTTCGAAAAATAGTAAACTGCGTTTCTAACCCTATGTTTTGGATGAAAGTGCATAAATGACCTTGTAAAATCTAAAAGTGCAAAAATAACTCTTGATTTGGTCATTTATGCACTTTCACCCAAAACATGAAAATGACCATTTTACCCTTTTGTTAAAAAAATTATTTTTTTATAGACAATAATGCCCTCCCTTCTTTCTTTCTTTTTCCATTTCTCACTTCTTTCTTTCTTTTTTCCCAACCTTAGCCCGCCTTCTCCATTTTTCTCCAATCGGCGTTCCACCACCAATGAGATTGCCATCAAAGGAAGCAGCGGCGATTTGGGTTTCCAACGGGATTAGGGAGGTATTGGTGGTGGTATTGGCAGAGATCTGGGTTTCCGTCACCGTGGTTTCCAACGCAATAATGGACTTGCCGATGCTCCCTGATCCATAATTTAAACAGTACCGATAGGATTGCTTGTCTGTGGAGAGGGCACCATCGAGCTTGATGGTGAGATTTCTTTCTCGGCGAGGAAGAGCTTAGGCGGTGGAATTATCGCGACAACGAAGAAGGGGGCCCTTCAGTGGTGTTGCCGTCGCAAATTGGCGGTGAATTGGTACCGGAGCGAGGCGGTGGCCCAATGAGATCAAAACAAAAAGAAATGCTCTGGTAGCAGGCTAGTGAGCTCAAAACGAAGAAGAAAGTGTTTCACTGCGGAGTACTATTCGAATCGGAGTACTGTTCAATACTGTTCGAATTGGGGTACTGTTCAAATGAGCTCAATATATTATGCATTTTTGAGATTAGTCGAGTACTGTTTGAATCAGAGCTATCGACGGGGTTTTTTTGGAGCTATCGGCAGGGGATTTTTGGAGCTATCGGCCGGGGTTTTTGGAGCTATCGGCGGGGTTTTTTTAGGGCGGGCTATTACCACCGACAGAGGGGATTGGTGGTGGCAGATCTAGGCGGAAGGATGATGGGGGGCGGCGGCATGGGAAGGAGATATGCAGAGGCGATGGAGCGGGAGTTTGTGCGGCGGCGGAGCGCTGGTGGTTGGTGTTGCCGCCGCAAATTGGCGGTGGATTGGCACCGGAGCGAGGCGGTGGCCCAATGAGATCAAAACAAAAAATAAATGCTCTGGTAGTGGGCTAGTGAGCTCAAAACGAAGAAGAAAGTGTTTCACTGCGGAGTACTGTTCGAATCGGAGTACTGTTCAATACTGTTCGAATTGGGGTACTGTTTAAATGAGCTTAATATATTATGCATTTTCGAGATTAGCCAAGTACTGTTTGAATTAGAGCAATCGACGGGGGTTTTCTGGAGCTATTGGCCGGGGGTTTTGGAGCTATCGGCGGGGGTTTTTCAGGGTGGGCTATTGCCACTGACAGAGGGAATTGGTCGTGGCAGATCTAGGCGGAGGGATGGCGTGGGAAGGAGATCTGCAGAGGCGATGGAGCGGGAGTTTGTGTGGTGGCAGAGCACTGGTGATGCGGCGGCGGCGAACCTATGGTTTTTTTGTCATTTAATATTTTGTTTTAAAAATAGGGGTAGTTTTGTCTTTTCACAAATGGTCAATGCCGGAATTAGTTCAATTTGGATATAATTACACTATTTTACAAACACTTAAAGTTACTTCTCAGTTTTACAAGATCATTCCCGCACTCTCTCAATCTTATAGGGTCATTTTTGCACTTTTCCCTTCGAAAAATATAGTCTTGGGAAAGACCGTCTTTTCATAGGCATATGGAAAGAGCGCGTTGGATTATAATTATAAAAAGGTAAAAAAAAATTAGTTACAATATTAAAAATTTGGTATGCAACATGCATTAGTTATAAGTTTATGACCCGATTAGTGCAACCAAAATTTTTTATCTTGATTTCGTCTAATTTGCAGTTTAAACATTTATCTTTCCATAACTTGTGGTCTTCAAGAGACAGACTCTAGAATATAAATGAAATTTTAAAATAAATTTATCCCTTCTATATTATTTAGGATAATAAATTGAAAGATATAACAAATTATAGATCACTCCATCATTAATCAACAAATTATCAAATCTGAACTATCCTTTTTATCTTTGATTTCGATTACTCCTCATCTTCCCTATCGAGCTTTAAAATCAAAATAAGTCGCACCTTCTTTCCTTTTCCACTTAGACATTTTGTCTTTATAATAATACAAAGTCTCGTTTTATACAAATTAACTGTTAAAAGGGACCACTTTATAATTGATGTAACTAATTCGGTGATTTGAAGTATGTTTTTATTTATTGTAATGACGTTTGAAAAACTTTTAAAATGTATGTCAATGTATGAAAAAATATTTTAATCATAAAAGTTATTGAAATAAGATTTTTTATAATTGGTCTAATCGTCAGTCGATATAACAAGAGAATTTCTTTTATAATAAAGACAAAAACTATTAATCGACAGTCGGCATAATAAGAGACTTTCTCTTATAATAAAGAAACAAGCTATTAACACCATTACATCTAATTACTCACTCCTAATCACACTTAAACATATATATCCCAAGTCATATACCCACATGCTTTCCTTTTAGTTTTCTTCATGAATTCTCGTAACAAACTTAACTTATGGCTAAACACCATCTCCTAAAGAAGTGTTGGAAAATCCAAATCAGTTCCAAAACTCATAAGCAAGGACTGAAAGCATATCTAGTGATGAGGCAAAAAACTACATCACGCCGAGCAAGATCAAGGCGATTCCACAATAGAAGTAGAGCGAGTTCATTGAACGAGTCCACACCAGCTTCCTCAATTTTCTACATATCAACAAAAACATATGATAAACACAAGGATCAAACAAAAAAAGTCACCAAAACCACCACAATGAATCAAAGAATATAGAAGGAAAGACAGCAAATGAAGAACTAAATTTAAGAAACTGTAATGAAAAATACCACACAAGAAAGTAAGATAAGTGTTCAAAGTTGAAAGCAACTAAGTATAACCAATGCAGTTACACTGTTATTTTGCAACTGAATTTCCAAATGATCCCTTTGGCTCAACATTCATCAACCCAGTATCATAAGATAGCTGTGTCAAGGTAAAGCAGCTCTGAAATCTCAATTCGTCTTAATGAACATTTGATCCAAGGTAATCCATAAAGGCAAACACTTAGACGGTACTTTAATCCATGACCAAGCTATTGATTTCACATAAGAGCAAATAGAGATTCCTATGTCAGAAACAACTTCAGATTGCTTACATGTTTAGTCTATACCCAAGAGAGCTACATCATGCCTATTAACAACAGATGGTATATACATCAAGATTTTTTCACCCTTCATCATCCAAGATTAGAGATTAAGCCTAAGCCTCATTCCGTAAAATCTACGACTATACACACGGTAACAACATATTAGTAATGTCCACATGGAAGACTGTTGCAATCAGTAAAAAAAATACGTGCAACAACACATTGAGTTTAACAACATCAGATTTTAACAAACAAATGCATTAAATCAAACACCTAGAGTGTGTTTAAGTTGAAGTGGTTTTCATTTCGTGTTTGCGTAGTCAGAGCTGGAGTAGTTTGCATACTGGAACTGCATCATCACACCCGAACTAATATGTTAATATATGGAGCAGAAGCACTACAATGACAAAAAGGCTGTAGAATTCTTCCTAGCTTTTTCTCAGATGAGCAGTTAAGAATATGGGAGCCCGCTGGAGGTTTTTGAAGAACAGCCCTCGGCGACACTGAGAGCAGGTGGGGGTGAAGGCCCCGGGGACGGCGAAGAGGATGGCCTTCTTGCCGGCGGTGAGGTCGGAGATGGAAACGGTATGGACGTCGTCGGATGCGTCCAGGTAGGAGAGGGTGCCGAAGATTCTGGGCACGGTGGAGAATTTGAGTGGTTTGGGGTGTTGGCGGCGGAGGGAGTGGAGTTTGAGGGGGGAGTCGGGTGATTGAGAAAGAGCAGAATGATTTGGTGCAGAAGAGAGGGGAACAGGGGAAACGCGTTTGCCAAAACGCTGCGTTTTTAGCGAAGGTTTTTGCAAGCGAAAAACTACTGTAGATATGGGATCCTCACTTTTATAATATAGTAGATACACGGTCTGCGGCATAGAGGGGTACATACGCCGTAGGATTAGTTTAGTTAAAATAAAATACCATATTAGTTTTAGGTTTAGTTCATTCCTGCGGTTGAAGTTAACTACTGGGAGCATAGTAATTATTTGGATTCAATTTATCATTTGGATATGCTCACGTTGATTTCTGTGGGCATGCATGCAACCCTAAACCCTGTTAATTATTTGTTTACTTTAATTATTTTGAGTAACAAATTCATATATCGGCATGGAATAATGAGTTTTAGTTTTTGAATGGTGAGACTAAATTGTTTTATAATTGATTATTATTTGTTCTTGATTGTTCTTGATTTAATTTATTCTTGATATGTTTAAACCTGATCAACTTGAATATTATTGGAATAATGCAATCTAATTTCACCAATACGTAATCATTGGAAAGGGTTAGTAAGTAACGAGTTCTTGTGAAAAACAACTAACCATCTAAGCCTGTAATAGCAAGATGATAAATAATTAAGTGTGCATTACTATTTGCTTTTACTTTGGTAAATGTTATGTCAGGTTCTTTTGATTCTTAATACTATCGAGGGTGTATCTGGTTCAGCGAATACTTTTCGGGGGTATCTTGGTAGGAGAAATAATTGATTAATTATAATTGGTCAATTGTCGACAAAGTAAGAAAGAATTGGGGAGGTTAAACGTACCTACTTTCCTACAACTGATAGATAATTAAGGATTACTTCATCATTGCGCTCATGATCGATGTTAACTAATGCAAGTCATTCCGAGCCGATTACCTTATTCATATATTTTGTAGATTTTATATTGTTAGTTGCATTTTATTTCATAATTCTTATTAGTTAGTTTCATTCTTAGTTGTTTAGAAAATTCTTGAAAATTAAGGTCTGGTGGCTACACCAAAATTGTTCTATATTAGTTGGTAATTTTCATAGTTATTGCTTCGTTTCTCGTGGGATCGACTCTGTTTATTACTGTGTTATTTTCATCATTAGAGTTTGCACATTTATTTTAGTGAGTGAAACGACTTTCACCAACATGTAAACTTTTTTCTCAAAAAATTATTCCAACCCAAATTTACACACAATGTTCACCAACAAGATGTTGCAAACTGTGTGCTTATTGCTATGTTCATTACTATTTTTCAATTCCAGATTCATCAAGTCTGATCCTTCCGGACAAATCTGCACAAATGAAACATCTTACCGTACAAATAGATCTTCAGGGAGGATTTACAGAACCAACCTTAACTTCCTACTCTCTGTCCTAACTGCAAACGCTTCTCGCCCGAACTGCTTCTACAGCTTCACCACCGGTAGCGCCGCTGACCTGTGTTCGACCCCGCCATCTACGGCCTTTTACTCTGCCGGGGTGATGTCGGAACTAGCGACTGCCAAGACTGTGTAAAAACGGCCAGCATAGGTAGTGATTATTGCTATTACTACTACTTAGTGCTAGTTAGAGGTTATAGAAGTTACATGAGTTATGAAATAAAGAAAAGCTTTAGTGGTAGGAGGTTGAACAATATAAAATCTTGAAATAATAACATTTAGTGCTAGTTAGTAATGGTGGGTGGTTGAGAAAGTTAAAAGTATGGAATAAGGCACATTGTTTAGCCTTCATTAGTAGAGTTAGTGCTAGCTAGTTATGGTAGGAGATTATGGAGGTTAGAAGTTTGTAGTATGGCTCTTCATTAGTGTAGAAATAATTTCTAAATCATTTTGTAATCGATAAATAGGAGAATGAAAAATCAGAAAAGTTGTATCTTTTCAGCACCAAAACCTTGTCTTCAGTTCTTCAATTTTTCTATCATTGTTCCAACATTTGGTATCAAAGCAAGGTTGATTAATGGAAAGAAATACACCATATGATTCACACACTCCACCAAGACAGAGGGGGCGTAGTGCAACCAGGGGGCCAAGAGCTCGTGAAGTGGTAGTGCAACAGGTGTTGAGGGAGAGTGGAAGACCAATGGTGTACCCTCCCTAACTCGCACAAACTATGCTGATTGGGCCCTAGTAATGAGGGTGAATTTTCAAGCATAAGGTTTGTGGCAAGCGGTCGAGGAGGGGGATGCTGATTACCATGAAGATAGGTAGGCACTCTTTGCGATCCTGCGAGCGGTGCTGCCGGAGATGCTGCCCACGTTGCCTATGAAGGACAAGGCCAAAGAGGCTTGGGACACGATAAAGACGCAACGAATGGGAGTCGACCGTGTCCACAAAGCCAATGCACAAAAGCTACACATGGAGTTCGAAACCATCACTTTCAAGGATGGTGAGAACGTTGATGATGTTTCCATGAGAATGATGAGCCTTGTCAACAATCTTTGTGTCCTTGGTGACACATTGGAGGAGGAGAAGGTTGTGAATAAGTTCTTGCGCGTTGGGCCACAACGCTACGCGCAAGTGACAATTGTAATTGAGACTTTGCTTGATCTAAGCACGCTCTCGGTTGATGAACTGATCGGATGACTACGTTCGGTGGAGGATAATTTTGGACTTAGTGATCCAAGCGACAAGGGCGGTGCTAAATTTCTTCTCACAAAGGAGGAGTGGCAAATGCGCCAAAGCAACAAGGATAAGGGTGAAGCTTCTAAGGCTAGTGGAAAGGTTCAAGGCCGCGACAAGGAAAATAGTCTTGGTCGTGAAGACTCGTGGGACCAAAAAGGAGGCACCAAAGGGACTTGAAAAAAGGTCCAAGGAAGGGGAAATGTCAAAATTGTGGCATTTATGGCCATTTTGCATTTGAGTGTCACAAGGCAAAATAAGGAAAACGGGATGAGACACACTTAACCATGATCGAGGATGATCAGCCAGCCTCACCAATGGCATCCGTGGTTGAGGTACAACCCCCAAAGATCAATTGGCAGGTGCCAGGAAGCCAGAGTGATGAGGTGCTCCATGTTTAGAGTGTCCCAACAAGACCGACCCTGGACAATGTTGGTCCCGTCAAAGAGGCACATGAGTATGTCTTCCTCGATGAGGAACATGTGTTTCCAGTCTGCGCGGGCGAGGGGGTGTGGTACCTCGACACAGGGGCAAGTAACCACATGATGGGAATCAAGGCATTATTCACATCACTTAATGAGACCGTGAAAGGCAAGGTCAATCTTGTTTATGGATCAATGGTTGAGATTTTCGGTCGAGGTGTTGTGATGTTCCTATGCAAGAACAAGGAGCACAAGGTTCTAACATATGTATATTTCATGCCTAAGTTAAACAACAACATTGTTAGTATTGGCCAACTAGACGAAAATGGTTGCAAGGCCATGATTGAAAATGGGGAGTTATGCCTGTTTGATCGTGACAGGGCCTTGTTGGCACAGGTGGCATGCAGCAAGAATTGGCTCCATATCTTGACGATAGATGTAGCTGCTCCAGTGGTTTGCTTTCTAAGGTGGACGATTTAGCGTGGCTATGGCATGCACGCTACATACACCTTAACTTTCGGTCATTGTGCAGATTGGTGCAAAGAGGCATGACCAGAGGGTTCCCGTTGATTGACCATGTTGAGCACTTTTGTGATGGGTGCGTTCTTGGAAAACAACACCGAGTCTCGTTCCCGAAGGCCTTGGTGTACCGTGCTGCTCAGTGTATGGAGTTGGTACACATCGATTTGTGTGGGCCTATCATGCCGACGACACCTGGAGGGGGCAATTATTTCTTGCTGATAGATGATGACCATAGCCACTACATGTTGCTAGATGTGTTCCAATCAAAAGATAGGGCACTTGGTTATTTCAAGAGGTTCAAGGCACGTACTGTAGTTGAAAATAGAGGTAAGCTCAATACGTTCCGATCTGACCGGGGTGCTGAGTTCAATTCCATTGAGCTCCAAGAATATTGCAGCTAGCAAGACATAAAACACTGCATCACGGTGTCATACTCTCCACAACAAAATGGTGTGGTTGAACTACATAATCAAACATTGGTGGAGATGGTGCGTTGCTTGCCCAAAAGCATAATCATTCCAGCTATTTTTTGGGGGTGAGGCAGTGAAGACCGCTGCCTATATCTTGAATCAGGTGTCAATACAAAGCTTGGATGGGCAGACTCCTCATGAGGCCTAGCATGTATGCAAGCCAAATGTGTGTCATTTTAGAACTTTTGGGTGTGTGGTTCACTTTAAGAAAGTTGGCCCCTTAGTGAACAAGCTAGCTGATCGCTCAATACCAATGGTATTCTTCAGTTATGAAGAGTGATTTACGGCCTACCGTGTGTATGAGCCAAAAAAATCTATGTAATTAGAGATGTTGTGTTCGAGGAGCACAAGAAGTGGGAGTGGAAGTCAGGGGTGCATGATGCAGTTGCGATCGTGGATGACACCTTCACAGTGGAGTATTTACCGAAGCTTGATGTGGTGGGTGACACAAGTCCTGTCATGCAATAAAAGGAACCTTCCCCACTTTTGCACCAGACACCGAGGCCCATTTTTTCTAAAAGGGAAGAGTGAGCTACACCACCAACACAGGATGATACACTAGATACAGATGATGGTGTAACACGGTAAGATATTTATGAGACAACCGAGGAGGTTGAAATGACCGATCTTTGTTTCTTAGCCGCAGAGGAACCCAGTATTGTAGATGAGGCTCTGGGTGAGGCATGTTGGAGACAAGCCATGGATGATGAGATTAGGTCAATAAAAAACAATGAGATGTGGGAGTTAGCCTCTCTCTCTGTTGGGCATAGGGCCATAGGGCTCAGGTGGATTTTCAAGGTGAAGAAGGACCTAGAAGGCAACGTGGTCAAGTACAAGGCCCGCCTTGAGGCAAAAGGCTACGTGCAGTGCCAAGGAGTGGATTTTGATCAAGCATTTGCTCCTGTGGCCAGGATGGAAATAGTGCGCTTGCTGCTTACTCTAGCAGTGCAACGAGGCTGAGAGGTGCACCGCATGAATGTCAAATCAACATTTTTGAATGGAGATCTAATTGAGGAGGTGTATGTGCACCAACCACCAGGTTACGTCGATCCCAAAAATGAGCACAAGGTGGTCAGGTTGCACAAGACCTTGTACGGGGTGTGCCAGAGGCCATTCCAAGCTAGACATAACACCGCTCTCCTTAGATTTCTGTCGCCGCACATTGGAACATGCAGTGTACCGGAAAACAGGTAGCTTGAATTGTTTACTGGTTGGAGTTTACGTGGATGATTTGATCATCACAGGGGGAAGCACCAAGGAGCTAGCTCTCTTCAAAGAAGAGATGCAAAAATTGTTTGACATGAGTGACTTAGGCCTCTTGAGTTGCTATCTTGAGATAGAAGTCAAACAATGGGAGAAGGAAATCAATTTATGCCAAAGTGCTTATGCGTCCAAAATTCTTGATGTGTGTGGGATGGAAAGCTGCAATCCATGCTCCACACCTATGATGAACAGGTTGAAGCTAACTAAGAAATTTCCAGGGGATGTTATTGATACAACAAGGTACCGCAGCGTGGTTAGAAGTCTAAGGTATCTGTGCAACACAAGGCCGGATATCAGCTATGTTGTTGGGATAGTTAGAAAATTCATGGAAGAACCTAAGGCACCGCACTGGGAAGTGGTGAAGCAGATCATGCGCTACTTGAAGGGCACCATTGGCTTAGGATGCTGCTACAAGAAGACAGACAAGTTGGAGACTGATTTGGTCGGGTTCAGTGACAATGACCTTGCTGGTGACACAGATGATTATAAGAGTACAACAGGGATAACCTTCTTCCTTGGCTCCAACCTACTTACATGGTTGTCCCATAAGCAGAAGGTAGTTGCACTCTCCTCTTGCGAAGTGGAGTAAATTGCAGCAGCGGCAGCAACGTGTCAAAGAGTGTGGTTGAGTTGCTTGTTGGGCGAGCTCACCAACGAAATCCAAGGGTGGTGGAGCTTCTCGTGGACAATAAGTCTGCAATTTATTTGAGCAATAATCCGGTGCATCACGAATGAAGTAAGCACATTGACATTCGTTTTCATTTCATTCGTGAGAGCATTGAAAATGGTTTTTTGGAAGTTAGTCGTGTTGGTACGAACGAACAGTTGACCGACATCTTAACCAAGCCACTTGGATGAGTTAAGTTCGTCAAAATGAGACTAAATCTCGATATCGTTGAAGTGCTTCCATGCAACAAGGTTAAGGGGGTGAATTGTTGAGTTAACCATGTTACATAGGTAGTGATTATTGTTATTACTACTATTTAGTGCTAGTTAGAGGTTATAAAAGTTACATAAGTTATGAAATAAAGAGAAACTTTAGTGGTAGGAGGTTGAAGAATATAAAATCTTGGTATATAGCCTTTAGACCTAGTTAGTAGTGGTGGGTAGTTGAAGAAGTTACAAGCATGGAATAAGGCACATTGTTTAGCCTTCATTGATAGAGTTAGTGCTAGCTAGTTATGGTAGGAGATTATGGAGGTTAGAAGCTTGTAGCGTGACTCTTCATTAGTGTAGGAATAATTTCTAAGTTATTTTGCAATCTATAAATAGGAGAATAAAAAAATTAGAAAATCTGTATCTTTTCAGTACCAAAATTTTGTTTTCATTTCTTCCATTTTTCTATCATTGTTCCAACACACACCCAAGGAATCACAAGTCTAAGTTATTTAACTTAAAGACCTACACATAATAGCTTAACATAAATCCCCACATAAACTCATCATCTTTTATTTGACAAAATAGATTATCGAACAACAGTTCGATCTGAAAAGTAAGTTCCTTGTGGAGCCAGAGCTTCCCGTTTCACTATGAAAAATAAGATATAGGACACTTTATTTCATTGAGCATATTCAGAACACTGGAATGCACTTAACAACAAAGAACCTAAACTTCTTTCTTAATATTACCGTTTTTAACTAATCAAATAAGACCTCAATTGAAGTATATAATTGGATTCTAGAATGCAAAATATTTCGAAAGTAAAAATTTGCTTATAACAGCAAATTTGCTTAGTTAAGCTATTATAACAGCAAATCTTAAAGACTAAAAATTTGCTTATAACAGCAAAGATGACAACTTTTCATTCCACCTTCCATCTTGAATAACCTTACCACAAAACAACTTTCAGTCTAAAAACACTACAAAGCATGTGAATTTTCACTTCTAACCCCTAAATTTTGACTGAAAATGTCAATATGAGTGTGTTTGGCAGAACTGTACTTGTAAGCAAAACTGATTTATTTTGGCTTATTTTGAAAGCAGGGGAGACCAGGTTCTGCTTTTCCTCAAAACATAGCTTCTGCTTCTCATATAGGCTCTTTTTCAACAGTTTACCAAACACTAAACACGTGATTAGCCTATAAGCAAAACACTTATAACCCTGCAAAATGAGAAAGTGTTAAAATAGTTCTAACTTTAAGCTTATAACCTTTTAGCACTATAATAGAGACAATTCAAACAATAATATTCATCTACGAGAAGAAGTTTCAATTTACATTCTGTATTATCAAATTCCTGACTAAGGAGCTGCGAGCCGATTAAGATCATCATGAATAACAGTATGATTAGTGTGTATAGGTGGCAAAGGTTTGAGTCAAGAATCAAGAGCGCCCATGGGATTTCAGCCAAGGATGAGTAATTGCTATAGTCAGTAATGATGATCACAGATATATCCTTAGTTTCACAGAACTGAAGGTGGACACCGAAGAAGAACTAGATTCTTGGGGTTGAGTGCTGGAATCATACTCATTCAGTTGGAATCCAGTTTCTTTATGATCACCAGACTTGGAAATGGAATGATCTGCCTTGACTTTCAACCCCATGAGATGAGAGTTCCAGTGATTCTTTATGTCATTATCAGTTCTTCCTGGTAATTTGGCTGCAATCACCGACCATCTGCAAAAACAACACTTTCGTTACGCGCCATTTGATTAGCCAACTGAGATCCCGAAAACAGATGAAAAACTCTGCATACTTGTTGCCAAATTGTGCGTGTAATTCGCGTATGAGGCCATCCTCCTGAGGGGTGTAGTTTCCCCTTCTTACGCCGGGCTTCAGGTAATTCATCCACCTCAATCTGCAACTTTTCCCGCATCTATTCAGATCTAAAAGTACCCCCATATCAGACAAAAGGTCCTCTCAGATAGTGTATACATATCACAAGCCCAGAACCTGAACTCTACCACATAACTCATTTCAGATCCATTGTTATTAGCGAGAAATTGAACAGAACTCTCTGATTGTTTTCCGATGTTATTCTAGTGCAGGAAGATCATCCCTGTCAGATGAACTATACATGCAGAAGACATCATCGATCGCTAAATTACTAATAACAGAATCAATCAGTCTGGTCAGAAGCTATATCCAGTTCCTACGGAGATCCTATCAACACGCAAAATCAACGCAATCATAAAAAGATTATTAATCAGAGTCGAACAAGGAGCAAACCAGTTTGTTACCGGCAAATTTTGGGAGCTGTCTCCAATTCCAGTGGCCATATCTTTGGACATAGGCTCTCAGCTTATTGTCTTCTTCTTCACTCCAAGCACCTTTCTTCACTCCAGTACTCTTGTCAATACACGGCCCTCTCACCATTGTTCTTGGTCCAGGACTCACACCCACTATTATTATTATTATTATATAATTAAGGCGGCATTTCAATCATACATTAGAAAACATACTTGTCAACATGAAGTTTCCTACCAACTACCAAGCCATCAACTGCAACTTTAATGGTTTTTTCCCATAGTTTATTGATTTTTAAAAGGGTAAGCCGGCAAGCTATTAACCGCAACTTAAATTATTTTTTTCCGTAGTTCATTGATTTTGTAGAATAGTAGCGGCGGCGGCTTAAACTTTCACCGCCAAGGCATCATCATCATTATCATCGTCACCCCAAGGAACATATAATACAAATTATTTGCTTGGTGCAGTGAACCAGAGATATTGAATTCATTTTGACTAAACTAAATCCAAATTATTTAAAAGGATAAACGTTTTGAGAAATACCGTCTTTCCATAAACTTATGGAAATACGTGATTTAATTAGAATTATAAAAGGTAAAAAATCTTAGTTGCAATATTATATATTTATTATGCAACGTGTAGTAGTTATAAAGTTTATAACCCGATTCATGCAACGTGAACATTTTATCTTATTTCTTCTAATTTACACTTTAAACCTTGATTTTCGATAACTTATGGAAATAACGTCTTTCAAGAGACGGACTCATCTAAAATTGACATTTATTTAAAAAACTACATGTTATGGTGGGGGGTTTGGTATGGATCCCTACCCGTTTATTAATTATAAAAATAAAAGTACAAATAAAGAGGAAGATTGAAAACCTTCCCTTAGAAAAGGATATTCCGGCACCTGTATACATTTTCCTAACCAAATCTATGGTGCACGAAAAACCAACAGAAAAAGAAACAAAATACATCAAATGTTTCAATATGAGTTTAAAAGTGGAACCGTGGAAATAATAACAAGAGTATTATATAACTCTGATATAAGGAAATTCCCTACTATCCAATTCAGTTAGACCTTTCATATGTCTAGGGAGATTCAAATGATGAAATCCACAGTCTCTCTTTGTCTTGCAAGCCATTTTAGCTAAAGTATCTGCAAGAGCTCTAGTTTCATGATATATGAGTAAAATAGATACGCGAAAACTCACCTTTCGATTCCAAAATGGCTCTAAGTTGAAGGATTAACTTCCAAGGAATGAAGTTCTCCCTATTTATCATTTTGAGGAGAATCAGTGAGCCCATTTCTATTTCTAGCTTTTCAACCTCTTGATAGAAAGCCATTTGTAATCCAGAAACTAACACTTGAGTTTCAGCTTCCAGGCTGTTCTTCGTGTGGATATACATCGCTTTAGCTTTAACAACTTTCCATCCCTATCTCTGAGCACCACACCAGCACCAGCTGATCTTGATAAGCCCAAAGAAGATCCTTTCGTGTTCAATTTAAAAGATGCTAATGGTAGTTTCCAGTAGACCTGGGTGCAGTTTTTTTCATACAGAAATTTGTGAGCTGGGGCTAGGCACAAAAACTTAGCTTGCATACTATTAGAATCAGCATAAATCCAGGTTAACATATGAGCACTAAAGATATCTTGCATAAGGTGAATGATTCTCTTTCTCATAATAACAAACCTAGGTTGAATATGGTATTGGATTGAACTATTTATAGCACACCATATCACCCAATTTATATCTGTAGGCAACAATCTTAAACATATCCTATTAAGTTTAGACTTTAACTTGGCATTCCAGTAATAAAAGAATCTATCCCACAAATTAGCAAAGTTTTTCTAGTGTTAAGTCACAAAAGATATGCATAGATTTCCAGAGGTTTAGCACCATATGACATTCATGGAAGACATGCTACAACTGATCAGATGTATTAAGGAAAAAACAACATATGAATGGCAAGGTAAAGGTTTGCTCCTGCAGCACAACAGAGAGAGGGAGTAATCTATTGAAAAGTCTCCAATTAAACAAACCAATATTTTTTAGCAGGTATTTAGACCTGAGATGTTTAAAAGACTGCACTTCCATTCTTTTAGGTTTGATTAGCTCATAAGCCGAAGACAAAATAAATTTGCCATCAGTTTCTAGCTTCCACATCATAAGATCTTCATAGCCTTAAAAAATTGTGAAACCCTGAGCTAAAAAGTCATTTATTCCAGCAGGTAATCCATAGGCTAGAAATAATCTCAGGTCATATTGGAGATAGAAAAATTGTTTAACAGTCAAATATGAGTATGGAAGCTCATAATCTGCATTCCAAACATCATATATTAACCCAGTACCAAGCCAATTGGAGAACCAAAAAGAAGCGTTACCTGATTCAACTTGATTTGTGGTATTAATCTGAGGTAATTCATCCACCTCTCCGTACCTCTTCCATGTTTTTGAAATCTTCTTGCTATCTGGTAAAGACAATATAAAATTAGACCAAAGACTACATCCTTTTTGTAGTTTTCACCAAAGGTTTAAAAAAAAGATTTGATAACATGAAAGAGATCCTTTACAACTAAACCATTTTCAGAATATGGGTAACTCATATTGGTCCAGCATCTTCTTATCTTATTTTGTCCATAATCTGAATTTCCCCAAAGGAACTTTGCAAAGATAATATGTAGTCTTTCTATTACTACTTTAGTTGGTTTTATCACAGTTAGAATATGTAAAAGAATAGCTGATAAAACATGTTTAATAAGCATGAATCTTCTAGCTTGACTTAACCATTCATTTTGCCATGATACTAATTTTGCTGCAATGGTGTCAAATAGTGGCTGGAAATAAGTAGGTTTTATTCTGCCAATAAAAATGGGACAACCTAAATATCAGAATGGGAAGATTCCTTGAGGTGTGTGTAATTTGATCTACCATTCTATGATATGTTTGAGGAGCAAAGCTTGACAAATAGTAAGATGATTTTTCAAAATTAATGTTTTGCCCGGTGACTTGCTCAAATCTTCCTGAAATGCTCATTAGATTTTTAAGGCTCTTCTTATATGCTTTTAGGAATATTGTTATGTCATCAGTAAAACTCAACTGAGTTATTTTTGTGGCTAATAGGCATGTTCAAATTGCCCAACACCACCTGTTTTGACACGACCTATATGGGTTGGATCGGGTCAATGTCCCATATGAGTTGAGTGGGTCGGGTCAAAACGGGCCGGGTCAAATTAACCCGTTTTGACCCATTTGCAATTACTTCGATTTCTTGAAAAAAAAATCATTGAAAAGAATTAGTTTAATACAACATATCCACCAATAATTTACTTCATAAACAAGTTTAACATTCTTGAAAAAATATATTTAAAAAACTAAAAATAATTTTACTAAACTAATATTAATTATAAATAATATATTGATTAATATATGAAATATATATTCATAATTATATAAATAAATTTTAGTAAAATTA
>JAULKM010000006.1:11854289-11869051 GCA_032355605.1 Rubia tinctorum | reverse complement strand
ACAAAGAGAATATGAAAGTAATTTAGAAATTTGGGTAAAATTATATATAGTTAGGGTTATATGGGTCTACGGGTTGGTTCTGGGTCGGGTCTGGGTCTTAATATTTTAGACCCAGGCCCGAACTCGTATCGAAAAATCTAGACCCATACCCGAACCCGGGCCCGATGGGTCTAAATTATTTGGACCCATACCCGACCCAATGGATCTATACCCTGTGGGTCTGGGTCGGGTCGGGTCCTAGACCCATGATCATCCCTAGTCGGAATAGTGCGAAAAGATTATATCGTCACATTAAATCCAAATTTAGGGCTAGAATCGCACTTTTAAATTTTACACAGTTAAATTGACACTATCATAAAATAATATGGTCAAATTTGTATTTTACCCTAAAAAATAAACATCAAATCGTTCCACTAATTACATCAATTATAAAGTAGTCCCATCTAGATTTAATCGGTTTAAAACAAGACTTTGTTGGTTTTTCTTAGATAATTAAACTTTGGATTTTTATTTTTTATTTTGAAATTTCTTGTGAGATGCAAATAATACATCAAAATTAATTTCAACTATTTAATCAACAATATTGAGCAACGAGCGATAGAATCAGCTAGTAATCTAGTTATATTGCAGTTTTGGCTAGAATAGTATCCGACATGTGGGTAATGTGGCAAAAAATCTCAGACGAAACTGGATCTGCTAAAGTGAATTTCAGTAGTACTTAATTACAACAGTACAGAATGTCAGTAGGAATTTATGGAAGTATTATAGAGAAATTCCAATAACTCGGATACATCGCAAAGCAAGCACAGATGAGCCAAAACCCAGCAAATAGAGCAGAAAACCTAGTCGTCGTCTTCAAGAACACTCCTACGTCTTTGAATCTAATGAATTCAGAGGAATAAGGGGAAAAACAACAGTGTAATAGTGAGCAACAGGGTGTAATAGCGAGCAACTGACGTAGAATAATAGGCAAGCCTAACAGGATGAACAAGGCTTTAACTTACTGTTACTTTCGTCTGTTTAGTGGTTTGGGTGTTGATTTGTTGAAGCAGTGATATCAGCTTCTCCTCAGAAACCTGCAAAAGTGTTTGAGATATCCATTTGTAAAAGAGGCACGTGCAGCCTTTTCGTAGTTTAAATGTGATTGTTCTCATTCAAATCGATATCAGTAAAAAATCCGCATTTAGGGAAGAAAAAGGAGTTAACAGTTGACCTTCTCTGCAATCTGACCCGTCTGTGCAGCTCGAAGGACAACATCTTCAACACCTCTAGCTTTCTCAGGCTTCACTAATGCTATTCGAGCAACTGAATGCATGCAAATATCAAAGCTAATATTACTGTTGCTCCAGACAACATCATAAATACAGTTGAGAAAAAATAGATTTAAGAAGCAGTGGATCCCACAATGTCTTATCAATTTTCCCTGCCCTCCCTGAACCTATATAACAAGATAGGGTTCCCTCTTGATACTTCTACATGGACCTAAAGGCTTAAATCTTAGGCTAGGCAAATCGTACCTCCAGTAGTAATAGAACTATTACTGCAGTTAACTTTCCTTAAATCATGGATAGTTAATTTGTATTTATCCTTTATTTTTTAAATGCATAAATATAGGGTTGGCTATTGTTTGATTACTGGGGTATACGATGAATATTGTATCCCCGGTATACCATATAACAATTGCTTAGGCAAAGTCTTAGGAAGTAGGTCTTGGCTAAGCTTATGAAGCAATCATTATACTTTTTAACTTGAACACTGTATTTTTTTATTTAATTATTGTACACTATAAAATATTTTTTATAAAAGAAAAGAAGGCCGTGGTTCAGGAGACCTTCTCTAAATCTTATTGTGTTGCAACACATCAGTAAGCCTTGACCTTCCACTAACACTTAAAACTACGGGCTTATAAAACATACCGCTTCCATCCCAACGTAAGGTTCCAACCTTTTTGCAGGGACATTTAGGCATGCTGATGTGGCGGTTAAAGTGGGGGATTTTTGAATGATCTGGCAAATTTTAGCCACATTGCAGCCAAAATAAGAAATATGAATCTTTGATTGGGACAAACAAAGTTGGAAAGTAGGAACCTTATGAAGGCACAGAGTATAATTTCTCTTTTACTATATTAAATACACCTCTAAAAAAATATGAGTCGATTCCTTCCTTCCTTGAAGAAGAGTGAAATCTTCTAGCATGTACTGTACTTCTATATCATACATACTCCCTCAGTCCCAAATTTTTAGGCTGACCTTCAAATATATGAAATTAAGGGAACACGTGCACAGATGAAAGAAGGAAAGGTAGTATAGTATTTTACACCCTATCTTCTTTAAGAATGAAAAAGAAGGCCCCAAGAAATGTGGTCAGACATAAGTAATAAAAAAATGAAAATGCAGAAGCAGTGTTAGTATTGTCACTTTGACCGTACAAAACCATGTACCATAACATGCTATACAGGTACAAATGCACATTTTCTTTCTTATCATTAAAGTTGTCAAGATAATTATGGACACAATTAACAAACAAAATCCTTTCTCCAGTATTTGGGGTCCACTATGTGGATCATACATAAGTTTATAACTACTGCGTTCAGTCAAGACCAATTACTTTAAACATATAAAGTAAAAGTATAAGATGTCTTTCATAGTCTAATTTCAAATTCTAAAACATCTTCCCTCCATTTGTTCTAGTTTGTACTCATTATCTATTTTTTAGATATCTTACTAGAGCACATAAAATTCTCTCATGTAAATCTCCAGACCATCTGAATGCAGTTCTCTCATCCTCACCGATTGGTTCTACTCTTAAAATGGTTCTAATCTTTCCATTGTGTATTTTACCTAACCTAGAGTATCCACACAAATCTCAACACTCTCATTTCCACAACCCTCAATTTTTGTTTATACTCAGATTAAGTCACGCAATATTTTTAGACATGGAAGGTCTTGTAGCCAGTTAACAATATTTACCTTCTAAATTTTGCAACACTTTATGATCACAAAGTATAAAAGATGTCCTTGCATTGCTTGAATTATATCGGTAACATCTTTGCCAAATACCACGTAATTCTCTTTCTTCAATAGAACCTAACTATTTTACAACTTTCAAACCGGTGCAGGTCATGTTCATGTATTTTGTGCTTGGATTTGAGTATAACTTCAAATGTTATTAAAATGACATTTCATGCAGGCTGTTTCACCTCTGGTAAGAAAAAGTCCTTTGATAAACACTCAAGCTAATAGGACAAGTCAACTTACATGTCAAAAATTCAATTCATCAGTCCCATCTGGCATCTACCATCTGTTGATAAACTATTAATCTGAACGACTATACAAATTTAAATTAAATAGGTACTTAAGTTAAAGTAAGAGATTTCAGGACGTGTTAATAAGGATGGTCAGTTTTCCAAATTACATATTTTATGACCTGTGTGAAATACTCCCTCTGTCTCATAATTAGAGCCTACTTTGTACAACAAAGAACATATTAGAAAGTGGACTCTAATCATGGGACAGAAGGTGTAGATGCTTCAATCATCTACGATGACTAGAATATTTTCAGCTGTGTGCTATAACCGCCAACAGAAAACACATCTGGATTGCCACTGCCACCCCTATTAAACAGTATTCTTGTACATGTTAAAGGCCAAGAGAGTTTAAGTGTTCACTTAGCACTCACTGATCCCCAAAGAACCACTCACTTCCTTTGGCTTACAGGCACCAACCCAATTACCCCATACTTAGGACCCCACTCTCCTTTCAGAATGCAGTTCAAAAGTAGGGAGAGGGGTTTTGGCAAAACTTTAGTCCAAAACTTCATTGAACTGGAGATATTTCACTGTGAAGAATTCAAAGGAATCTAAATCACAAGGACTACTTGACCCTTCACTTAATTTATAAACAAGAACAACTATGTTATCCCATCATGAGGGTCAACCACACTGGTGTAGTTGGGACTAGTATTCTGGCTATCTCATTATTAAACCCATATAACTGGAGCGGTAACTTCACATACGAAAAACTACAGCTGAATCAACCATAACGTTTCTTAAAAGGAAGCAAGCAAGCTTCAAAAGGGTAGGCATACTAAAATTTCAGTGCCAAACAAACATCATAGCTTACAGCACAAGAAGTATATCAATTAGGGGAATAATACAGTACAAAAGGTAGGGCCAGATGGAACCATGAACACACAAAAGAGCAATTCAATCCTCAAAATAAATGGCGTAAGAATGAACCTACACAGATGGATAGCACTTAAGATATTTGGAATCCATGGAAAAATTTTGAAGCTTTACAAATACATCAAGTCTATAGATACAAGTAATGTCAAAATCAAAAGAATTCCAAATGCTATTCTCACTTACGCCTTTCCCGTGCCTCGGTTGTTAGAATCTGAGTCAGCATCATTTGCCTTCTTTCATCAGCATCCCTGAAATAATCGTCGGTCAGGTCCAACCAAAGAAAAAAAGTAAGCTAACAGATATTATTTTTCAATATGAAAAAGAGGACTAAATTACAAGACAAAAATTAGGGAAAACTAGATGAAGACGTGTATAAACCTCTTAGCATCTTCCTGTGCTTTCTGCTGATCCGGTCCTTGAGAATTTCCCTAGTTTGCCAAAACAGTACTAGATCAGACTAACAAACTTGAATCTTGAACACAAGGAGTCATTGCAACAGGGTGGATAGCGCACACAAATATGTAAGTATGACTTACCACACCATGTTGGGCCATTAGCTCCTGCATCCTTCTTTGCCTAATAGCTTCCAATTCGGGATCAGCCTACAAAAAGAAAGTAGACATCACACGAACAGAACACAGCCAACTAGTTTCAACCTCTTCAGATTCACAGAGTGCAGATGCTAATGAATAAGATAATATACCAAACAGTTAATCTTTCAGCAAAAATACTTGGTCACCAAAAGACATACCAGCATAAGTACACAGAGCATCACATCACAAATAATAAAACATACCAAGTACAAAAACAGATATCCAATCAAACAACATCCACAACACCTAGTTACAAAAGCCCTAGAGCGTGACAACACCAAATCAAAGGGAGGCGCTCAGAGAGGCGTAACCCTAGCTAGCATCAAAAGGATCAGCTTGAAAGCAAATTCAGCAGAAAAAGCTGCATGATATAGAGAAAGGAAGGTTACCATAGCTGCTTCGGAGTGAGACAACGATGAAGATGATGAATAAACAGCGGTCGGCCTAACCAGATTGGTAGGGAAAATATTGCAAAATAAGATGCTTAATTTAAATTTTTGAAATGATCCTTAGCATTATATATTAATAATAATTAATAATCTTCAAAATAAATAAATATACCCTGTGTATGATAAAATAAATAAAGACTGAATAAAAGTCAGCACCGCGTTGGTTAAACGCGGTTCATTGGAGCGAATCGTATCCGGTTCGCCAGAGACAATTTAGTTTGGTTAAAAATTTAGCTCAATGGCAATTTAGTTTCGTTTTTGTTTTTGTAAGAACTAATTTCATTTCATGATTTTGAAAACATTGTTTTAAATCGACTAATCATTAGACGGAGTCATTTTATAATTTAAAATTAATGTAACTAATATTGTGATTTGATATTTTTCTATTTATTGCAACCAGTTTTCAATAATTTTAAAAAACTTTTAAAATGAATTGCAATATATAAATAAGAGTTTTTTTTTGTCGAAGGTGGTGCTCAACTTTCATTCATGGGAATATTTGGGTTACAAGCAAAATGTAATCTAACTAAAGAGTGAGCCATATACACTATTGGTTGGAAAGTTCATAACATAGGTTAGGGCATTTTCGCAATCTCTCTTTATTAGTAAATGATTATCTCCTCTGTTGCTAGCCTGTTTCATCACGTTGAAGATTGTCTCCAGTTCTGCGTGGGTGGCTGTCATTGCTTGTAATGTATTGTAACCTTGTCATACTTCATTTGTCCCTTGAACGCTTGCACACCAAGCCGTTATTGTCCTTCCTGAGTTGTTGCAAAAGGTTGCATCTGTCACTAAGGTTGTACACCCTTGGTATGAGTGCGGGTCTGTCTTCCCTTTTTTAAGCTAGTGGAGCTGGATGTCACCTGTCTTGAAGCTATGCTTGAATACACTCTCGATTAGTGTAGTTCCTTGTTGTGCTGGATTTATGGACCCCTCCTCTATAGTTCTCACTCGATTGTGGTTACACACATATGTTGTTGTGTTATGAGTCCTCTGATGGTCTTCTATGTTCAACCTATAGAATGTGCCCCTTGTTGAAAGATTCCATCGTTTCTTGCACACCAAATGCATTAGATCACAAGTAGTATCAGCTGTGTATCCTTTTCCTGTGGACTAGTTTCAAACCATTTCCCCATCCATTCTTCTAGGGTAAGTGTCTTTCCTTTACTAAAATCAAACCCCAAACAATACCATATCCAGATCCTTTTTGCATAATCACATTCGCAAACCAGGTGTTCCACCATTTCGTTGGCTTCGTAGCATAATTGACACATTGATGATATATTCATGCCTCGTTTTCGCAAGTTTGAATTAGTAGGGTAGGCACCTTGTATCATCCTCCACACAAGGAATTTAATGTTTTCATGTACGCTGCTATTCCATAGCTTCTTCCACATCAAGATTTGTGTTTGCGGTGGTCCCTAGTGTGAGGATGATGATGGCTTCTTGCTTATTCAGTTCTCCCATGCAGTGTGATAGCTCGACTTAACTGACTAGACACCCAATTCTTCCTTCACCCAGGCCTAATATTCTCCTGCCCTGGAACCATGTTGTGGGATGTGTATTTTCAGGATTTGGTTGGCATTGCGTCTATCAAAGAGGCTGTTTAGGAGTGGAAGTCTCCATGTGTGGTTGTTGTCAATCAGATCTCTTACTTTAAATCCCAGTTGTGAGAGGAGCTGAGTTTCATATCGAATGTGGTTCGATTGATTGGGGATCCAGTTGTCTTGTATATCACCTCAGTGTCATCTACTATGCTCCATTTGAGGTGGGGCATGATAAGTTCCATTCCGCAAAGTAGACCTTTCCAACCCCAAGAATCTCCCCAAGAATCTCCCCCTCTAGGCTTTGTCTTGATAAAATTTTGTCGTTTGCAATACTTTTCCAAAAAGATTTTTGAGAAGAAGGATTCTTTTTGGAATATCAGTGTCCATGCCAATTTCCCAACATTGCTTAGTTCATTTTTTTCCGTTGATCTCATGCCTAGTCCTCCTCTCCATTTAGACTGACACATCTTTTCCCATCCTTTCCTGTGAATGCCTCTGCCTTCTGGGTCTCCTGTCCAAATGAATCTCGCCATATGTTTGTCTACATCTTTTGCTACTGTATCAGGTATTTGGAAAGTGCCAATAGTATATTGTGACAGATATGCCAAAACATACTTGCATAAGGACACCCTGCCCATTACTGATAGGTCGCTTTTCCTCCATTGAGTAATTTTTGCTATGATTTTCTACTGTAAACTTTTGAACATTGCCACCTTTGATCCATCAAAATTCCTATTATGGCCCAGGTATTTCTCCTGTAGAAGATCTCTGGTGACGTTGAATATGCTCCTAATGTGGTCCCTTGTTTGTGTGTCTGCATTTGGGCTTATTAGCACTGCTGACTTTTGATAGTTTCTAAGTTGCCCTGAGTAAGCCGCGAATAGATTTATTGTTGCTGACATATTTTCAGTGGCCTCTTTAGTTACTACAAAAAATAGGATGCAAACATTTGCAAACATAAGATGTGAGACTCTTGGGATTAAGAGTTCAACTTGAATCCTGACACATGCCCGTTGAAACGATTTGGATGCGAGCATGGATGAAAAAGCCTCCTGGAATAATATAAACATGAATGGTGATAGTGGACATCCCTGTTTGAGTCCCCTTCTTGGTTGGAAGGAATTGGATATGTTGTCATTAAACTTTATAGAGTATGTCACCGTGGTTACACACTCCATTATCTATTTGATCCAGCCTGGTGGAAAGGCCATCCATCTCATCACTTCTTCTTGGAAGGACCATCATACTCTGTCGTACGATTTACTCATGTCGTTCTTCAGTGCTGCCAAGACTTTTTTTATCCCTTTTCCTTTTCTGTACACATTCTAATAATCATGAACTATTAGCGAATTTTCCATTATAGATCTACCTTGTACAAAAGTTGCTTGGTTTCCCGATATTAGGTACCCTATTACTTTCTTTAATCTAGTTGCAAGGATCTTAGCTATAATTTTATATGTAACGCTGCATAAGTTAATATGACGTAGATCAGATGGCAGTTTTAGTACCTTCACTTGCGGAATGGGCGTTAGGCTTGTATAGTTCCATTCCTTCTTCCAGACTTGCAAGTTGATGAAACCTCTATCGTCTTCGTAGATATTACATTTTCCTTTGAAGTTTAAGATGGCAGTTTTAGAAAATTACATTTTTCCTTTCTTAGTAAATTTTTAGTTTTTTTTCACTTTAGTCCCTCAACAATCTTGGATATGCCAAAACACAAAAATGAACCCTAGTTCAATTTATTATACATACTATATATAGTAATAGTGAAATAAAACGATGCAATGTGATTGGAATGTAGTGTAAAAATATCCTTCATATAACACTAAATTATTAATATTAGCATATGAACCCCAAATACTTTTAAAATAGACAAAAATGGTTAAGTTAGTTTTAAAATTTTCAAATAAATAATGAATATATAATTTTGAGATGCTTCATTTCATGGAATGTAAGAAATGTGTTTGTAGTTGCACTATAACTCACATTTCATCAAAAGAGATTGGGAATTATCGTCTAAGGCAACATCGCTTTTTAATATTATGTTTTGTGCTCCTATCAAGTGTTTGTATGATGTATGAAAAATGAAATTACAATACTTACATCTAGACACCAAATCTAAAACAATGGTCGTGAACAAATTACAAGTGGTATTAACACCTCTCGTTAACGTATTGTGCGAATAATACGAGTGAGATGGGTGTTTTACTTTCATCAAAGTTCCTAAACTACTAACAAATGTTTGAATTTTTTTTATGAAAGTTAAAAATTATAATTTTCCCTTCCTAGTAACTTTTTTTAAACCTTTTTTCACTTTTCCTCCCACAATCATAGAAATGTTAATATGCGAAGTTGAACCCGCATTGACTTTATTGTACACACTACATATGGTAATTATGAAATGAAATGATGCAAATGTGATTGGAAAGTAGTCTAATAATAATCCTACATATAACACTTGATTTTTAATATTAGTTAGTATAAGATAGGTCAGTAAGCAGGAAAGGCAAGGAAGCGAGGTTACACGAACAACGAACTAAGGAAATCACCTCGAAGGAACAAGTATAAAAAACACAAAGTAATAACTTCGTGTAACACAACGTGAATAGCATGAGATCGTGAGAGGTAACCTTGTGTAACGCAGCGCATTAGTCATGAGTTAGGAATCATGGCCCATGATAGCGGATAAGTCAGCATGACCAACGTGGGCACGAACAACTGAGAATACAAGAGAGCTAACCCTATAAATGGAAGTCTGAGGAATGAACCAAGGTAGGTAATAACAATAGCATTCTAGTATTCAACAACAGACACTGACTTTACCATCGAGGACTTTACCCCCGGATTGATATTCTTGCATGAACTCTTTTTGCGCCTGAAGGTCATTATTGTTCGTGGAGCCCCAAACACATCAGTGGCGCCATCCCTGGGGATCTGATTTATCGGGCAAATTATTTTCCTTGAACTATGATTACTAAGAGCCAGGTCCGTCAACATAGAGAACCGATGCAATCAACACCACCACCTCCTCCTCCACCAAAGAAAACTCTTCTGGTGCATGCAGAGGATATTCCAGGCTCAGAAGATGAGCAGGAGTCCTCGCCACACATTAACAAAGAAAGAGGGCATTTGCAACTTTTATAGAAGCCAACAGAGAGCAACTATACAAGTAATTTTTCAACTTCACCATGGACCAAAAGGACCTTGACAAGAGCAAACAAAAACAAGAAGAAAAGAAGAAGACAAACAATAGCAGTAACCTTCAAAGGGATGACATGGAATGCATGTCGAAGATGAAGCTGAACATTCACCGCTAATGGAAAGCTTGAAAAACTTTTTAATGCCAAAAGGATTCAAGTTACACACCCAGCTTAAGGCATATGACAGAAAAATGACCCAAAATAATTCCTGCACTCCTACAGAACAAACATGAGGTTTCGAGATGCACCCATCCAATTGGTGTCCATGGCCTTCCCATTTTCCTGTTAGAAACAACAATAGTTTGGTAGGACAGCCTACCCAAAATAAGCATACAAAGCTAGAGCCAATTAGCAGATTAGTTCATGGGTGGATTCTACCGAAAGCAGAAGTTCACAAAAACATTCGTGAACCTGATGAATATTTTGCAACGAAGCGGGGAGAGCATTGCAGACTACCACAATCGCTTCGTCACAGAAAGTTTGGAAGTCAAGGATCTCACACACCAAATGTCGTTAGGAGCATTCATGAGTGACATGGATTAGGGAAATTTTACTAGAAACTCACAGTAGACATGCCGGACAACCTAAGATATCTCCAAAAGGTGGTAGAGAAATTCATCAAAATGGAATAAGCAAACAACAATAAGTTGGAAAATGAAAGAGATGAAAAAAGAATAGGAGTGGCCCATTAAGCATCGCAAGAGCCAAACAACAAGGGGCGGACATACTCATAAGGGGAAGAGAACCAAAAGTGGATCAATCTCCCTTCACCGAAACTCCACTAACCGGATCTCTGAGGGATATATAGCAAAATCACAGGGAACCATTTAGGGACCTTATCCCCATGAGAGCTCCAACGGAGAAAATATCGAAGGATTAATAATGTGACTTTCATGATGACCATGTGCATGACACAAACAACTGCAAGGACTTAAGGCGACATACAAATGACCTACTTTAACAGGGAAGACTCACTCACTATAGAAGGGAAGAAAACCAATCAGGTGGATCATCGACCTATAACAACGATAAGGCCCTACTAGCAATCCAGAATCATACGAAACCAAAACCCAAGATAATAGCAGTCACAAATCTGGGAGACAGCACTGGTAACGCTATCCCATAAAATATCATTCATGCAATCCACGGTTATACTAGGAAAATTCTTCTCAATGCATGGAAAGAACAAGTGAGGCACTCGCCTCCATAAAGCATGTTGAGAAAAGAACGCCACCAAGTGAAGCAATCACATTCAGCAAAGAAGATGCAGTACTCACCACATCACCTCATAATGATATTCTAGTTATTATAGCAAGAATAGGTAATTTCGAGATGCTTTGAGTCTTCATAGATGATAGAAGCGCATTAGATATATTGTTCATCGAATGCTTCAACAAACTTGGATTAAAAAGAGAAGATCTCAGAAGGCCAACATCTTCAATAGTAGACTTCACCGGAACGGCTGAGTGCTCACTCGGTAACATCAGCCTACCAATAACACTTGGGAAGGATGACAAGAAGTGTCCAGCCTACCAATAACACACGTCGCAACTCGGTTAAGTCAAGTGACTTAGTAGATCTGGGAGTCGACGGACGAACCTCTTTCGAAATCCATCTCCAACACTATCTCCATCACCATAACATCACCACGAAACCATTTTCGAACCAAAAACGTTAAAAAATAATAATAATAACGGAAGGGAAAATGAAAAAATGTAGATGCGTTCAGCGAAGAAGAAGAAAATGGAATGAAATAAATGCATCGTGAGGTTTTAGGGATAAATGAGTTTTTAGAGAGAAATAGGCGTGGGAGATGAAGAAGAAGAGGGAGGGGGAATGCGTGAGAAGAAGAAGAAATGAGTTTGAGAGAGAGAAATGCGTGAAAATGGGAAAGAAAGGAAAGCTGGGTAATGTAAAGTCAATGTCTCCAACATGCAAATATTATTCATACTAGACAACACACAACCACCCTATCTGGTATACTCAGCCCGATTTATGACCAATTTACGATAATTAACAATTTATTAGTTTATCTATCAAGGTCGTGGAGGGAAATCAGATAAGAATGTAAATGCGTTAGTAATTATCACTTTTAGATAAATTTTATCTAAATTATTAATCAGTGTTGTAAATTATGAAAGTATACATCTTGTCCTACTAATACTACATTCATACTACCAACACTGATGTGTTTAAAGCATCTCCAATGCTACGAGTGTTTCTCTTGTATATCGTAGCCACATGTCGAATTATTATAAATCTGCAGTATGATGTATTTGGAGTTGTTTGGTTTTAAAAACTTTGTTCTCCAACTCTAAATTCGTAGTCGTGTGTTTCCTATTTCCACCAACATGTAATTAATAAGCTTAATATGATTCACAAAAACGTCATATTATTAATAATTGTATTTATTATATTTGTAAAATGTTTGCAATTATAAAAATATATTTCATTTCACTTTAAACTTAGTAATGTAGGGGTTCGAATACTATAATTACATCATAAAATTTCAATCATATATTAAATGTTTAAATAAATTACTTAATTAACACACTATTATTTATATGATAATTAATTATTATCGAGTAGTATATTAATATGTAATATAATTAAAAACTTAATTGCTTGTATTTAACATATTTGAAATTACCATATTATATTATTAATTATTATCAAAATTTTAAATGCCTTAAATTTTAAAATTTTAATTTTAAAATTATTTAATTAACATTCATTTGAGTTAATTTTATAAAAATGCGCTCGTTTAGGTCTTCAATGTTTTTCACTAGGTTTAATTTTGGTTTGGCTTGTAAATTTCTTCAAAATGACTGAAGTTCAGCCATTTTACTCAATATGTAGTTTAAATCAGTTTAATACATATAAATTGCATGAAATATATAACTCAAATGAACATCCATATTTGCTAAATTACCTATCGTGGTTCAAATTAACACTGAAGAATGATTGAAAATAGTTTTATCCACAGCTAATCATATTTCTTCATCGGCGCTTTGCTCTCCATCATTGCTTCCAATAGAGTTCCAAATTTGCAAAGTTATATATTGCGCACATCGCGCATAGCCCAATTATGATCTTAATCAAATATATGTAAATTTGCAACTCCTTGAACAATCTCATGGTTTAGAATAGGTATTTCAAGCATGTGCATTACAATGAAGTTATGTAGTATGAAACAAGAAACAATAATGGCCATTTGGCTATCCATTATCTTTCGAGGCATAGATTTTAGCACAAGTCAGGTACTTTTCAACTCACCAAATTCCATTTCAACTCTCATTCTCAAAGATGAATGACGTTGGTTGAAATGTTTAGCAACGTCTCTTGGTGGTGCTCGTCTGAATTCAGGTAGGTGCCTTCTAATTGTTCCGCTAATCAGAGACAAATATCCAAGAGTGTTGGGATATCCAAAATCCACCAAATAAAATTTTCCTACATATATTCATTAGTAACAATAGCATTAGACATTATTAGTAGTGGAATTGAAAATTGTAACTTTTACTTATATAAAGATAAATAATTTTAATTGTATATTTTTTCAATCTGAATTCTTTATATTTACACACCTTCTAAATCTTAACCCTTCCTTAATTCTCCCACTTTCATTTATATTTTTTTATGAATTTTCTCAATAAACTCTCCTAAAATGCTATATTTTTCTCAAATTTTGGCAACAACGATTTTAAAATACAAAGTCTTAATTTATACCGATTAACTGTTAGATAAGGTCATTTTATAGTTGATGTAACTAATATTGTGATTTGATGCTAGATTTTATTTATTTCAACGAGGTTCCTATAATTTTGAAAAACTTTTAAAATGTATCACAATATATAAATAACTATCCTTCGACCTTAAAACTTATTGAAATGAGGTTTTTCATGATTGGTCTAACCGTTAACCGGTTAAAAAGAAGACATTCTCATTTTATAAAGATGATGAAAATGTACATAATCTTTTAGTGGTATATGTTTATAATATTTATAACTCCTATATTTTGTTTAGAAAATTCTTAACATGATAATTAACATAATTTTTATTTAATAAATGTACTTAACTTTTTTTAGTGCCCTTATGTTATTCTTAACACAGAGCCTCTAAATTGTCGGAGACTACCCTGTTCGTGTACTATAAAAGATTATTGGAACATTATTTCCCTTTTGATTTTTCATTTGTTTTAATATTTGTCTTCCTTTTCCCTATTTATTGGCGTGTTTACTTATTGGTTATGTTCTTCCATTTCGTTTTGACTAATGCATAAGTATATTCCCATTCCTGAATCACGCAACACGCTTTTAATGAATCAAATATCCCTATACAAGTTATTTGTGTTGCGAGTGATTGTACAAATTTTGGTTTGCCTTCCTTCCACTGGAAAGGTGCATGTTTGAGAATTGTTTTGAGTCGTATCCAAATTCAATGTACAGGGCTCTGCTGGTGTTCATGTTGTCTTTCCCGGTGTGCAATCTCCCATTATAATTAAGCGAGTTAGGGACGACCCTAGGGAGGCAAGTGAAATGTTTGTCTTAAACCCTCAATTTATTAATTGCTAAATAATACTCATGTCGATGCACGAATTTATAAAAGAAAACGATATATATAATAAGACAAAATTTTGGGAAAGACCCTATTTTCATAAGTTTATAGAAAGACGGGGTTTAATCAAAATAATAAAAGATAAAATGTGTTAGTTGTAATATTAAAATTTTATTATGCAACGTGTAGCAGTTATAAAGTTTATAACCCGATTCATGCAACCCGAAAATTTTATC
>JAULKM010000006.1:11833883-11844238 GCA_032355605.1 Rubia tinctorum | reverse complement strand
CTTCTATAACCTCTAACTAGCACTAAGTAGTAGTAATAACAATAATCACTACCTATGCAACATGGTTAACTCAACATCCAGGTGGGTAATGTTTGGGAAAGGGAAACAGAAGAAACAATCATGATTGTATATTCTTGTTTCATCATATATTTTCTCTACATCATTCTTAGTTACTCTTTAGGTGTTTGACATGCATCTTCAAACGTCTTTGGAATTGCAGGCGACACCCAAGACACCTTCAAATATCCACCCCGAGAAATCTACGGCGACATCCTGCGGTATTTGGAAAAGATCTTTGGGAGTAGATCTGAAGCCCCAGATCTAAAGATGCATGTCATACGGGATCATCCGTCTCGAGAGTTTTAGACGGCCGGAGAAGGAAGATGCAGATTGTTTCAATGCTTGTAAATCACTATTTGAATTTCGTCAATTGTTTTAAAACTGACCCCAGACTAAAAGTAATTCTATTTAAACCCCAGAATTTGAAACCTCATATTTCAGACTTTCCTTATTTGTAATTTATCCCATGTTCTCATCGTGAGACGTTCTTACGGGAGATGAACTCATCGACCATCATCAAATTTTGAAGAGTACATTTTGAGAAATATTTTCGTTATTATTTTGCATATATTGATAATGCATCCAATGTTGAGAATGAAAATTATCCCATGTCTGGGCCAATCATCTCCAAATCATCCAATAGTAAATTAGTACACCCTCAAAATTATTTAGCTTTGCAAGCAATCTATGTTTACTTTAAAACAACAGTGAATCCTCATAATTATTGCACTTTGTAAGTAGTACTCCCTTGGTCTCATCCAAATGCTCATATCACCTTTTTGCACGGGTAATTATGCATGTTGATGTGCTCAAATGTCAACCAAAAGTGGTGGATTGAAATGAGTTAGACAAACTTCCGCCACAAATTTCAGCCTAATTAAGAAAATAGTCAAAATGTGAACCTTTGGTTGGGATGAACAAAAATAGAAAATAGGAACATTTGGCTCGGATGGAGGGGAGGAAGTATATGTGTACTTTGAAACGACAATGATAGACATTCTATAAATGGTAAAAAATTACAAGTAGGTTAGAGCATCTCCAACGGCGGTGTTTTTGGATCTGCTTGCAATATTTCATAAATTGTAGCAGTGTGGTCCACCGTTGTTTCATAGTACACATCTGCAGCTTTCAAGCAATTGTAAATTGTGGGAGAAACCTGCTTGATTTCAGATGCATATAATGCTTCAATTGCATAGTGTATGTCCTATGCATGTTGAATTGTGTAGTACAATCTCAATATTATCAAGTGTACAATATCCACACACAACAATAACAGTACTAAATCTATTTAAAATTTAATAATTATAGCAATGATATAATAAAATTATTTTTTATAAAAATACAAAACTATTATCACAAAGTCTTGTTTTGGGATTATTGTAAGTTTCAATTAAGATGAGTTTTTTTATAATATACTAATAAATATAGGGGCCTATTATGCAATTATTAAAAATTATATAAATATCAAAATCTTTCAGAATTTACATTTCATTCTCTTCTCTCATCCATTTTTGAACCTGCCATAACTGCCACCGCGCCGCCGGTAACTGCCACCGCGCCGCTGCACCCTACCACCGCGCCAATGAAAATTGCTTCTTCTTCCACTAGTTGGGACGCTGCACAACCGCAACCCTACGCAACCAGCGATATCGTGAAAACAAGAGCCACAACCGCGGTCAATTGAAGTTACTGATCGCGGTCGATTGTAGTTTCAATTACCGATCGTCAATTGCAGAAGAATTCTCCGATCGGGGTCAATTGTAAATGTCTTCTCAACAACTAATTGCAGCGACGACGGTCAATTGCAGGCGACTGGGGAGATAGGGTTTCAGTGATGGAGGCGAGGCACGCGTCACTAAGGTGAGAAAGTCGACGGCGAGGCGTGCAAGGCGACGACAAGCGGTGGTTGTGTTAGGCGCGTGAGATCCACGCGCTTTATGGAGAAGAAAACGCGTGCATGTAGCCACGCGCGAGATCGGCGTACGACGGACGTTGGCGATGGCAGCGAACGACAAAGGCGACGGGGACGGTGACGGCAGACGATGAAATACAAATGGCGAACGGTGGAGGGCAAAGGGCGGATTACGGACGACGGGCTACGGCGGCAGACATTGGACTGTGACGACGGCTGAGCTTCAGTCTAGGTGAGGTTTAATTTTTTTATTTTTTGAAGTGATATGTTGAGGTTTAATATTTATTAATTGACTATGTGATCTAAAAAATTATTTGGTTCAGTGGTTATAACTCTGGCTGTTAAGGTAGAGGTCATGAGTTCGACACTCAATATACTTTTTATTTTGAATAATTTATGTTCTTGAAATACATGCTGAGGTTTAATATTTATTTTGACTTAGTTTCCTATCTGCAGAGGTTGTTTGGTCTAGTGGTTAGCACTCTTACTCTTGTGGTTGAGGTCTTAGGTTCGAATGTCTCTGTGACCTTTATTTTGGAGAAATTATGTTCTTGATTTACATGTTGAGCTTTAATATTATTTAACTGACTATACGTTTAATAAGATTCTTTGGTGTACTAGTTGTTACTCTATACTTTGAGGTACAAACCAGGGTTCAAATCCTATCGGGTTCTTTATTTTGAAGAATTTTTATTGTTGAGGTACTGTAGCTTTTTGTTGATGTTTGTAATTTTTTTCTGTTATGATGACGTTTTTCATTATTCGTGCGACATTTAATTGATATGCATTGATGTTTTATAGTTTTTTTGGGTGATATGAATTGATATTTATAGTTTTTAATCGTTGAGGTACTGTAGTTTTTTGTTGATTTTCGTAGTCTTTTTTCTCTTATGTTGATGTTTTTCATTATTCGGGGTGACATTTAATTGATATGCATTGATGTTTTGTATTTTTTTGGATGATATGGATTGATATTTGTAGTTTTCTTATTGTTGAGGTACTGCAGCTTTTTGTTGATGTTTGTACATTTTTTTTCTCTTATTTGATGTTTTTCATGATTCGGTTGACATTTAATTGATATGCGTTAATGTCTTGTAGTGTTTTTTGGGTATTTAATTGATATGCGGTACTGCAGATCGTCTTTCAAGAGACAGACTCAACATCCAAATGTAGTTTAAACTTAATATTTATCACCATAACTAGCAAATAAACTACATAAAAAGATTATTGTTTGATATCTTAAACATTAAAACTATAAAATAAGCAAACATCAAATAAAATTATTGTCGAAGTAAAAGAAAAGCATAGCACTAAGCATACAAGTTAATGAAAAGCATCAATTTTCAACAATAAACTTTTTCTCAAAGTCCGGCTTATCAAGTGAGAGTCTCGCAAACTCTAAGAAGCAAACATCTTCTATAGAATTAAATGCATCTCCACCAACATCCCACATCTTTTGGTCACTTTGAAGGATTTTGCTCTATTTTCCCTCTTTTTTATTATTTAGAATTTTAATTTTGAAGTTTTTTATTCAGATTTAATTGGGTACAATGTACCCATATCATACCCAAGAAAGTTGACTATATCCGTACCTGGTTAAAGTACCCAAAAAGTAAAATCGTACCAGGGATTTTTTAAACCAAATTGTGCTAAATTCATACCCAGTACGAATTCAGTATGAGTACCGTGACTTATTACCGTACACATACTACAGAGGATGGGACCATTGATGCAGAGCTCTCTGCCCTGGGTTGAGAAATAGTTACTCCCTCCGTCGAACCGTAATCTGCACTCTTTCCTTTTTGGTTTGTCCTAGGGGAATCTGCACTCTTTTAAAATTTGTCATATTTGGTAATAATTAAGACCAAAACTTACCTTTTTACCCTTACTGAAAAACAACAATAACAAGCAAAACCAGCATTTATATCATTAAACTACCATTAACTCTTCACATAATTGATCAGGTTGCCTTTTGAATTTCCGTTCAAAAATCTGGGACGGTTGGGCAGGAATTTATTGCATCCATCGCCCAACCGTCCAGTTCCTCCAATGAGATTTCATTGAAATCTCAACTGCACATGCTGCTGTCCCCTCTTACTTTATCCATCCGTTGAATACTCCACCCGCATTCACTTCGCATTCACAAATTGTGAAACCCTCTGTATTTCTCCTCTCTCTATCTGCATTCCTTTTCCTCTCCCTCAAAACCTAGATCTAATTTCTGCTGATTCATCTTCCTGAATCGGCTGATTTTGCATCTTCCCGTTAGCTCCAACCACTCATCCTGCTGTTTTTCATCCAACATCACGAACCAAAATTAATAAACCTTCAAGTTGTGGTTTATTTTGTTGTTGTTACTGGTTCATGCATGTTCATGGAGTAACATTTCTTGCTGAAATTAACATTCATTCATAGAATATGACAAGATATATTTCTAGCGGGGTTGGTTTGGAACATCTCTAACACACCAAAAAAGAGATGTTTCGGGCTTGCACAATTCGCCACATAGCCAACCCCCCAAAATGAGTTCATAATCATTCATACTTCATACCCTAGAGTTTGCATTATGCTCACATGTGTTTCCTGTTGACTGATTATATGCTCTATGTTGGCCCTGACATTTCTTCGGAAGCTTGTAGTAGCCTCGGTAACCTGCCTTGCCTTATTAGCCAGTCTTTATTCATGTGTGGCATCTTGTATTTATTTAACCCTTGCACCTTCACGATCTCTATCATTGCTTGCTGATGTGTAATGAAAAATTTGTTTAGAGTCATGGCATCTTCTCTTTCGAATGCTAACCGTATTGCTGGAACTAATTCCGGGATATTTCTTGATGGATTTTCTTGTTATAGTGTCTGAATAGAATTAAAGAAACCGAAATCCAAAATATTTAAATCTGGGGATTTGGGTGTTTAACTTACTAGATTGATATGAAAACGATCTGAGTCTGCCACATCTCTAAAATCAGGATCCCAGTTTTTGATATGTGGTGTAGCATTGTCTTGTTGGATGTAAACATTCTTGCGCATATGTTGTGGCCACTTTTCTTTGATTGCTGGTAGTACTTCCTTCAGAATTTTTGCCCCGGTGATATCCCTTGTAATGTTAGGGACAGGAACCTATCCCATTGTGCCTGCAGGTTGGTTCTTGCTGTTGTTTGTTGCAACCTGGCCTTGAACAAAGGGGAAAATCCCTATTTTCCCATAAAAAATAACTTGACCATCTTCCCCAAATATAGGCCTACTCACAGCACAAATGAGCATTAGCTTAGGTATGTGAGACTTATGTTTCCATGTACGATATGGCTCAGATTCACCAGGTGCTAGCAAACACTTACAGTTGGCTGACTAAGGTAGAACCATTTTTCATCAATGTGAATGACATTGTCCATGGGTTTGAACATGAGATTTGCATCTAGTTTAGAAAGAGAGAATATTACCGGGGTTAACTAGTTTTGAACATGAGATTTGCATCTAGTTTAGAAAGAGATAATGTAACCGCCTTTGCTTGAATGCCGGAGGATATGAATGGGGTGGCTAAGAAAGTTGGGTACCATGAGCTTAAAGTAGAACCTACTCAAAAGCCTATCAAGCAAAAGTGGTGGATCGGCAGGGATAGAAATGAGTGGTGAACAAACAGGTAGAGCAGCTGGTAGCGGCGGGCATACTCAGAGAGGTCTCATACCCGACTTGACTGGACAACTCGGTCTTGGTTAAGAAAGGGGATGGAAATTGGAGAATGTGCGTAGCTACACAGACTTGAATAAAGCCTACCCCAAGGATTGCTATCCCCTATCTGCCATCGACCAAAAGGTAGACGTTCTCACCAAATATCCAATTTAATGTTTTCTTGATGCTTATAAGGGGTATCATCAAATCCTCATGTTGGAATTCAACGTGGAGAAGACAACATTCATAATGGAGAAGAGGGCGTTTGGATACCGGATAATGTTGTTTGGCTCAAAGAATGTAGGGGCCACCTAACAACGGGTGGTGGACAAGATATTCCAAGGGATGAGAGGGAGAAACCTGGAAGTTTACATAAACGACATGGTCATTAAGAGCACTCAATATAAGGCTTTTGTGATAGACGTTGATGAGACTCTGGCACAACTCATAGAAACAGGGATGAAGCTGACTCAAAAAATGTGTATTCAGAGTAGGGGTTGGAAAATTCCTGGGCCACATGAGGGTTTGAGAGAAAGCCCAAAGAAGGTAAAATAAATCATGGAAATTCAGCCCCTAGGCACCGTCAAGGAGGTCCAAAGCCTAAACGGAAAGCTGGAAGCCATGAATCGTTTCTTGTCCAAGGCTGCAGAAAGAGCCCTCCCCTTTTTCAAAACGTTGAAGAAGAGTGTTGACAATAGAGAAAAGGTACAATGAGGGGATCCGGAGGAGAAAGCGTTCATAGATCTGAAAGAGCACCTGAAGAAGCTCCTGACACTGACAAGCTCACCGGAAGGGGAAACCTTGTACTTGTTTCTGGCGGCCAGAGATGAAGAAATTAGTGCAACCATGGTCAAGAAAAAAATAAGCTACAACGACTAGTATACTATGTGAGCATGACCATACAGGGCCAGAGTAGAGGTATTCAGGTCAGGAGAAGTTAGCCTTAGGTTTGGTAAATGCAGCCAGGAGGCTGCACCAATATTTCCAAGCCCATCGGTAGCAGAAATGCGCCATAATGATGAAATGTTGTCTTGAAAAGGAGCGAGTTTTAGGCACCGAACACGCCAAGCATTGAGATGGGCGATGAGTGGATTTAGTTATACCAAGGAACGCGGCGGTTCAGAAAACAGGCCCACAAGTTTCGAAACTTGTCAATTTTAAAAAAGAAAACGAGAAAATTTTCCCTCTTAAATATGATCTCACGCAATTTCAACCTTGCGCCCTGTAGTTTGGGACAGTAGGATCTCGAGTTGGGGGGACTTGATAAGATATGGGCCTAAAAGGCCTTATACGCAGGCCACTTCCGAGCAAGTAGCGGACGACCCAATAGCCAATGGAAAAGGGTAAGTGGGAACGGGAAACGAGAAATGGGACGTGAGAAGTCATATCATCCACCAATGCCCGTATAACGAGGAAAAGAAACATAGGGGAGGTAAGTTCTCTGACTCTTTGCTTCCAAAACATGTTCCCCAATATCATACATGATAATCCAATTTAATTTGATCGTCCGAGTGGGTACAGTAGAAAGCCCGACTGCCTGACCTTCTGTGGGTGTCTTGTAGGTCTTGGCACGGGATAAGGATAGGGAGACAGGAGCGCAACCGATCAACCAAATTTTACATTAACAGCAACATATGTCGCAATACTATCTTTTGGTCACTGAAACCAATGCAGCGTCCATTCAGCAACCAACAAATACAAAATAATTTGATTGGTCCCAAAACCTAATTCCGGGTGGGTTTCAGATAAACCAGAATTATTTTTTGATATATACATGGGTATTTTTATAATTTTACTAATTAAAAAAACATTTTCAATTATTTCCTGCCTTGTCTTTACTTCTTCGGCGTGTCTCCGGTGAACTTGCTGAGCGGAAAGACCAGATCCGAGCAGCAAAAAAAAGATGTTAGCTTCATCCGACTCCGACATAGGAGACGGTGACCACCTCGTTGTTTCCAACAGCGACGTACGATGAGGAAACAAGCCTCTCCTTCGCGAAAGACAGTCGGACCCAGATTTGGAGAACACGAGCTTCCCCTTTTTTATGAACGGCAGAAACCGACAACGATAGGCGGCAGACGGCGTTAGTTGGCGCTGACTAGCTTGCCGGAGCGACTTAGGCGAGGTAATCGACGTTCAACGAGGCCACTGCTGTCCGACAAGGTCACCCCATTCCGACGACCTAACATATTACTGGGGTAAATCGGATTTGATCTCCGTGTTTAAATGTTCAAAATCTGTATAAACTATGTTTTTTAAAAGTTATTTCAATATCTGTATAAGCTAGTTCGCTGAAGAGTTCCCTGCTCGCATTCTAAGCTTGCGTAGTTTCGCCAGAGAAGTCAAGACAAGGCAGAAAATAATTGAAAATATTTTTTGATTAGTAAAATTATGAAAATACCCCCGACTATATCGAAAAAAATCCGATTTACCTGAAAGGCACCCAAAATCTTATTTTGGAACAAAACAAATCATTTTGTATTTGTTGGTTGTTGAATAGACACGGTATTAATTTCGGGGACCAAAAGATGGTATTACGACATATATTGGGTAAAAAAAACAATTTTTTTTTTTGAAAGATGGAACCAAATCTGTGAATTAGATTAGACAGATTCAAATCTGAGTCAATGAATAGCTATGCAATTGGACATTATTATTAGTAGACAATAAATTTTTGGGGACCTTTACAGGGTTACTCTACCTACTTTTAACATTACTGTAAACAGAATCTGTGAATAACGAGGAATACAGTACTCCTTGTTTGTATAATACGTAATGAAGAGGAAGAGTCTTTAACCGAAGAAGAAGAGGTGGGAGCTGAGCATTTGCACCGACACGGAAAATGGGATTCACCATGGGGCTGAACATGGTTCTGCTGTTAGCCATGGTTGCCACCAACATTCTGTCCCTCTATCACCTCTCCTCCAGCCTCCAATCCAAACCCCCTCCTCCTCCCCCTATCCCGGACCACCTCCTCCGGCAGCTCCAGACCATACGCGCCACCATCAGCCACCTCACGCGCCTCCACCACACACCCAGTTCCAATCCCAAGGCCTCCCGGACCCCGATCCCTTCCGACCTCCTTACTTACACCCACATTTCCCCCATCGGCTCTTCTTGTAAAGACTACCCGGACCTCCTTCATCAGTACATGAACTACACCCCCTTCACCCTCTGCCCCGCCGACGCGCCTCTCGCGGAGTCGCTCCTCCTCCGAGGCTGCCACCCTCTCCCGCGGCGGCGCTGCTTTTCAAGAACCGCCGCTACCTCACTGAGCTCGCTCCCCACCGACCCTTTTGGGAGTGTCCCGGAAAACGCTGTCATCTGGGCCCACTACAGCAAGAGCAACTGCAAGAGCTTCGATTGCCTGGCGAGATTCAACACCGAGATGGGTTTCGATATGAAGGTGGAAAAAGCAAGGTTCTTGGAGTACAAAACAGATCTTGATCTCCCCATTTCGCAGCTCTTGCAGCTTTCCAAGTCCTCGCGGAGTTCCATCAGGCTTGCGCTTGACATTGGAGGCGGCACGGGCACATTCGCCGCGCAGATGAAGCTGCACAATGTCACTGTGATCACCACGACGATGAACCTTGGGGCGCCCTATAGCGAGGCGGTTGCGCTGAGGGGGTTGGTGCCGCTGCACGTGCCGCTGCAGCAGCGGTTACCCGTGTTTGATGGGGTGGTGGACCTGGTGAGGTGTGGCCATGGTGTGAACAGGTGGATTCCTCTTACTGTGATGGAGTTTCTGCTTTTCGATGTCGATAGAGTGTTGAGGGGCGGAGGGTACTTCTGGTTGGATCATTTCTTCAGCAAGAAGTTGGATCTTGTGAATGTTTACACGCCGTTGATCGGGAAGTTGGGGTACAAGAAGGTTAAGTGGGCGGTTGCCGACAAGACTGATGCTAGTGGATTGAAGAATGGGGAGGTGTACTTGACTGCCCTCTTGCAGAAACCTGTCCAAAAATGATAGGTAATACCTAAACTCTGTTGTTAATAATCAATGATCTTGGTGTAAAACTAAAACTGCGAAATTGGGACTATGCTTCTTGTCTTAGAGCATTTGACCTCTTGCTTTTCTGTGACCTGTCTAAGATTGAAATGCTGTTAAATCTTCAGAAATATTTCTGTATGATTTGTGGATTAATTAAAAAGCCTTGATCTTTTGCTAATCGACTAAGAGATCAGAGAAGATTAACAAATGATTAGTTTCAGGTTACTCGGTATTATGCTTCGATAAAAGGGACACTGGTAGGTAACTAATGAAAATGCAACTGTGCAATTACAATGGCTCATCTTTTACATAATCAATCCCATGAATATTGTTTCTCATGGGCGGTTTTTGAATTATAGTTCACTCTGGTCAATTAATGTATTCGTGAGGATGAAAGATCTAGTGGTGGTAGGATTAATCTCTTTTTGTTCCTAGTGATCTCAGTTCAGTCAACTCTAGTGAGCTTATCCGCTCATAATCATATTATATTTTAGTAGTCTTCTGCGCTCAAGTTTTCCCTTCTACCTCTTGTTGATCTGGTCCTAATTTTAAACATCCCAATATTGAAATTTGCCTCTTCAGTTTTCTGGCAAACTATGTGGATTTAATTTGAAATGAGTGGTGGTTGAGTCATAGTTGTTTGAAATTAGTATTGCAATATTTCCTGTTTATTTTATGGTTGCCTTTTATGGATCAAGCTAGGCTGAAATTAGACATCTAATAT
>JAULKM010000006.1:11817509-11832736 GCA_032355605.1 Rubia tinctorum | reverse complement strand
CAAGTATGTTATTCCACTTATATTATGTAAAACAAAAGTCAAACACCACTGAATCATATGATTAGCATCTTATTATGTACAGAATCACAAGCCAAGATGTATACAACAACAATTACAATAATCAGCCGGATATTTCAATGGTCGTCACCTCTGCTTTTAGCACCACCATCATCAGCACCCCGTCTCCATGCTCGCTTTCCCCTCCTCCACCTTCGCATCCTCTGGCAGCCCCAGCCTCTACAGAAATCCCCTCTGCTTCTCTCCACTTGCCTGATCGGAAGAAACGAAAAGCATCGAGCGAACAAGCGGGTGCACTCCGGTCGTTGCGTTCCGAAATTCCTCATTGTTGATCGTTGCCTTCCGAAATTCCTCATTGTTGACAAAAACAATTGGCCGAGCTCGGAAGATTGCAGGTGGGATAAACTGGTAGTTGCTGATAGGTTTAGAAGAAAGGGGAAAAGAGGAGAAATATGGGGTTGAGTTGGATTCGAATTGGGCTTATAACCCGTTTCGACCCAGATCTTCATGACCCGCGAATTTCCTTTAATTTCTAATTAATTGCATTTCACTCCCTCGTCTCACCATAGTCTATGGTGAGACGGTCTCACAGGAGATTTTCTCATTAAAGTAAATTGTATGGTATTCTGGGGTTATCCTATCGAATCCCCATGAATAATTAAATTTCCTTCAAATATGGATAATAGATAATTCCTTAAAGTGCAAGCGACCTCTATGCTCCATAAACTCTTGTCAACGTTCACTTTTGATCCCTTATTTTCTTTTACACTTTTGACCCCTTAACTAATAGAACTGCTGAGTCGTGACCATTTCGTTCGGTCAAATCATCAAATTTGGTCAAAGTGTAAATTTTAAGGGTAAAATAACAATTTTCATTTTCCCTTTTTTTTTCTTTTCTCATGTTTCTTTTCTTCGTTTTTCCCTTTTCCTTTTTCTTTTTTTCCCTTTCCCCTTTCCCTCCTCTTTCCGTTTCCCGCTCCCAACTTCGTCGCCCCACACACTCACCGTCTTGACCTCTACTTCAATCCACCACACCCACCAGCTCCTCCACCATCGTCGGTCAAACACCCCCATCTTCTTAGAACAATTTGCTGGAATCCCACCATCTCTTTCCTCCACCACTGCCTCCGTCCCCCCATCACCGGCTTTCTCCACCTCCATCCTCCACCTTCTAAATCCTTCTCCTCATCCTCCATTTTGTACTCCACCCCACCTGCTCCCTCGCTCACCCCCAATATTCAACTTCCAGGTCTGGAGGGAGAACAAGGTGATGATGTGTGGCAAGGGTGGCCAGAGCAGAAGGTGCAGGAGGGTGGTGCGAGTGGCCGAAGAAGGGGTTAGGCAGGGATGATAGTGAGGTGGATTTTGGTGGAGATCCGCCCCGCACTCGCCCCAAAGGGGCGGCTATAGAGGTAGTTTTGGTTGGGTGGGTGGGTACTGGTATGAAAATCATACCTGTCATGGGTAGTGGGTTGGACGTAGATATTAGTTCACACCCGCTCCACCCCACTAAACCCGTTATATATCCACTAATTTAATATAAAATAAGTTATTATTCATTTATATTGCACCTATATTACCTATAATATTTTTATATGAATATATTTATTAAATTTTAATATAAAAGTTAGTGTAAAAAAGTGAATTTTAACTATTTTTGAAGATATAAGTGAGATGTATGAAGTTGGTACGGAGACCCAAGTGAGTAATGGCGCATGTATGGATTTTGTATGATACCTGATGGGGGCGAGGGATGGATATTAAAGTTGTACCCACCATGGGTGATGTAGCAGGTATGCGTATAAATTTTTTAGGTGGACATGGGTATAGATGCACCATAATCTGCACCCGCCCCGCCCCATTGCCATCCCTGGTCAGGGAGGTGTTGGGGCTGAGTTGTAATTTAAAAAAAAATATGGGGCTGGGTTTGTAATTAAAATAGATAGGGGCTACGTTGAAATTTTAAAAAAGATACAAGGGATTTGGGTTTGTAAATATAAAAATACCCTCAATAAAAGGAGGAAACATTAGAGTTAATGCTTTGGGTGAATGGAATGGTCACGACTCAGCAGCTCTGTTAGTTGAGGGACCAAAAGTGTTTAAAAAAATATGGAGCCATATTCAACCTCCAGGTATGGCAGGAGAAGAAGGCGGTGATGTGTGGCGTGAGTGACCAGAGAAGAAGGTACTGGAGGGTGGTGCAGGTGGCCGAAGAAGGTGTCAGGGAGGTGTTGGGGTCGGGTTGTAATTAAAAAATGCAGGGGGCTGGGTTTGTAATTAAAATTGATAGGGACTGAGTTGTAATTAAAAAAGATGCGAGGGGGATCTTGTAAATATAAAAATGAAAAGTCATTTTTACACTCAAATAACGGAGGAAACTTTAGAGTTAACGTTTTGGCCGAGCGGAGTGGTCACGACTCAGCACTTCCGTTAGTTGAGGGGGCAAAAGTGTTTGTAAAAAATTGGATCCAAAAGTGAACGATGATCAGAGTTTTGGAACACCGTATTACGAGTGCAGAATTTTATCTATTTCAAATATGTACACGAACGTGAATTACTGGGGATACCATATTTTATTGTATCCCATTCACACCATATACCAGTTATTCTAACTATTCCGCTCATATTATAACTGTCATCATGGCATTTCATCTTTAGAGGAGCTATCTAGTTAGATGAACATGCACTACATTAAAGAGTTCAACAATGACATATTTTTTTGTGATAGGTAGGAAAGTGTCACGAAATTTACTTCTCCATTGTGTCAATAAATTTTACTGACACGAGTATATGTTACTAAACCAAACTACTACATCGGTTCATTGTCACAAAATTTATCAACACTTCTACACCTCAACGCGTTACAAAAATATAAATACATTTTAACACGTCACAATATTTTGTTGACATGCTGAATTGAGACACTTCCATAAACGTCACTGCTAATTTTAGTGACGTTTTTAAATGTCACTAGTATTTCAAAAAAGCGTCCCAAATATGGGTTTAGTTTGATGAACAAGTTTTTCTGAATGATTTAGAATGTGTTTTATTGAAATTACGAGTTATTTTACTTGGTCAAGCGGTTCACAGCCATCAAATTTTGCAAGTCTTTTAACATATTAATTTAGATGGATTGTTATTTCATATTTTACTGTATATGTCCTATATTCATACCTTATAAATACAAAATGTATTAAAAATTAAAATTAAAATTAATTAAAATAATAATTTAAATTTTAAATTTTAAAAAAACATGATTTATTAGTGGTGGTAGGGCAGCGCCGTCGGTGGTGGTCCTGTGGCGGCAGTTGGTGGCCAGCGACTTTCCAACGGTGGTCCGATGATTTTTTGAAGGTGGTCCGGCCATTTTCCGATTGGATTCTGGTCAATTTCCGGGCGAACTCCGGCGACGGTCTAACGAAGTTCCGGCGGGCGATGGTTCTCATCGCATGGTTCTCATCCAAATATTTGTACTTGTAGCTCTCATTGCATGGTTCTTATCTGAAAAATTGTACTTGTGGCTCTCATCGCATGGTTTTCATCCAAAATTTGTACTTTTGGCTCTAATCGCATGTTTCTCATCCAATTTTTTTACTTGTGGCCATCATCGCACGGTTCGCATCCAAAAATTTGTACTTGTGGCTCTCATCGCATGGTTCGCATCTAAAGAAATTATACTTATGCCTCTCATCGGATGGCTCTCATTGCATGGTTCGCATCAGAAAATTTGTACTTGTGGCTCTCATCGCAAGACTCTCACCCGATAGCTCGCATTTGGTTTTTTGCCTTATGGCTCACTTTTGGATCGATTAGAACCACAAATAAGAGCCAAAGATGATAGTTACAGATGAGAGCCACGAATGAGAGTTACAGATGAGAGCCACAGATGAGAGTCACAAATGAGAACCACAGACAAGAACTATCACATGTTGGAACTTTTCCGGAGCGTGGTCAGAGTTTGGCCGGAAATTGATCGGAATCTGATCAAAAATCGTCCGGACCACCGCCAAAAAGTCGCTGGCCACCACTTGCAGCTGGCGGTAGCCGCTGCCCTGCCACCACTAATAATTCATGTTTTTTAAAAAATTAAAATTAAAATTAAAATTTTCCTTTGAATTTTCCATTTTAATACATTTTGTATTTATAAGGTATATATACATGGCGTATACAGTAAAATATAGGGCGTGAAATAGCAACACCCTAATTTAGGCTAGCATTCTTGTACATCCAAACTACAGTTAGAATTGCTGAAAAATAATATAGCAAATGACTTCAGCGGTCCCTAAATTATTGTCATCACTCACTTTTAACCTTTATTTTATATTGAAACACTCTTGGTCCGGCTTGAATTAATAGAAGTGTTATGTCATGCCACTTTCATCTAGTCAACCATTAAGTTCAAATTTCGTTGACATTTTGAGGCGCAAAAATATCTTTTTAAATTCAACCCCATAATTCTTTGCAACTCCTAAGAATATTTTTTCGAGTTGTGCAAGATTCGAGGTGAAATGTTTTCTCGAGCTGTTCAGGTGTCATCGACGACAATGTTCTAGTTGAGATTCATTACGTGCCGCACGCACGACTTGAGAAGATATTTGATTGAGTGTATTTTATACACATATTTTATGTACTTTTATGTGCTTCTTTTGACATCTGATGTGCACGTAGGTGTGTTTTTGTGCAGAAAATCATTAGATTGTGCCCTGAAGGTGAGGAGCGATACACTATATTTTTTTCCTTAACCATGGTTTTTTCCCACAGGATTTTCCCGGTAAGGTTTTTAATGAGGTAGTGTTCTCTAATGAAAAATGTTCTTCTTATACCTGCCGAGGAGGAATATGAGACATTATTCCAGAATGGAAGCTCAGAAACAACTGGATCGTGCTACGAAGAATTTGCGCTCAATTGGGTTCATGTGAAGAAGTTTAAATTAAAGAATCGAAGACCCAATATAAAGACTAAACTAATTAATAATAATTTCTTTTTCTTAGTTGAATTTGTAATTGGGGCTATGGTAAAAATAACTAAAACCCGGATCCGCAGCTTTGTCTCGGGACGGAACTCGGTCGTAGCATTGTTTTTCTTCCGCAGACATTGTTATTAGCATTATTCATCAATATTCATCACTACTATTCACCATTATCATCACATCATCATCATGCATGCCGCTAAGTTCTTTTGATTCATTATTCTTTGTTTATTATTTAATTAGGTTTATGTTTAACTATTTTTATTATTTGTTTAATTATTATAAATATATTTAGTGGCTAAATCTCTTTTATGATTTAGAGTAATGAATCATTAACTATGATTTATATATGAGGCCTAATTGTTCGTGATAATTGATTTGTATGGATTTCTAGTTGTTTCATGTGCATATTTTATTTCTATATTTCTTGAGATCTGATCAACCTTGAGTTATTTGGAATAGTGTCAATTAAATTTTACTATTTATCTTTATCTAGTGGGTAGATTTAATTAGTGGTGAAACTATTAGTAGATGGTGGGAACAATGGGTGGATAATTTGTGACATCTGATATGATTATGAATTATCTGAATTGGGTTTCTTTGGTTCTTAATGTTGTTAAGATATTAAATCTAGTTTATAGCTGATTCTTGCTAGATTTTATATTAATTAGAGAAGTAGTCGGTTTATAGCTGATTCTTGCTGGCTATAGACAAAGTAAGAAGAAGAAATTGGACTGTGTCTTGTAGCTGATTCTCGACCGTCGATAACTTGTTGGTTCATGCGAATTGATTTATTTATGCACCTGTGATCATATAAATTATTAGTTAATGTGGATTTACAAGCTGCCGGAATTCATTCTCATATTGATATTTGTGTTTATTTGAATTCTTAGTTTAGTTTAATTATTTTCTTAAGTTAATCGATTTTATTTTCTTAGTTAATAGATTATATTCTCATCAAGTTAAGGAACAATTGAATATTTAGAAATAAGAATTTGTTTACACTGTTCTCTGTGGGATTGACCTTGCTTACTGTAAACTTGAATTTAAATATGATAAGTTAGCAGATTTATTTGGTAGAAAAACGACCTATCAATTTTTTTAGAATTGCAAAGAATTTTGGGGTTGAATAGGAAAATATATTTTTGCCACTCAAAATGTCAACAAAAGTTAAATTTAACGGTTACCAAAGGAAGTGATACGACTTAACATTTCTGTTAGATCAGGGGTTAAAAGTGTTTAAAAATAAGATGGAGATTCAAAGATAAACGATAGCAATAGCTTAGAATCCTTATAAATTGTTGGGTTAAATGCTTTTCTAACCCGACCTTTAGGCTGAAAATGCCAATATAACCCTGTAAAACCAGAAATTGTCAAACTAACTCTAACTTTATGATGAATTGTGTTGATATAACCTTCCGGGCACATTCTGGTGTTGACCCACCTATTTAGTCGTTGACCAGACAAAAAAGTTAAATTTGCTCTCGAGAATTTCAACTTACTTTTCCCCCATTTTACCCCTCCTATTGCCGCCAACACCCATCTCCCGTCACCACTACCACCACCCGCCACCACCACCACCACCTCCGCCAAGAAGAATGAGAAAAAACTTGAATTACACTAGTGAGAAATCTAACTTTTCTTCAGCAACAAAGCCACTAAGTAATTCATATTTCAACAACAAACCTAAATGCATGATTGGCCAGCCACGATAACTTTTCGGAGGTGGTGGTGGAAAACACCCTAAACCACCACCACTTCTACCACCACATCCGCCACCAGCCACTGGTGGTGCCTCCCCCCACCACCATCCTCACCCCGCCGCCCCCAAACCCTTCATGCCACCAGAGATCCTTCACCACAGCCACCCCAGAAACACACGCCTCCGCACCTTCACTCTCCGATCAACCTCCGTCTCCGCATTCGCCGATCAACCTCTGCCTCCACACACGCCGCCCTTTTCAATCAACCTCCAGCAGCACACGCCGCCCTCTTCAAACCCTCCGCCTAGCTCATATGCCAAACCCTTCGCCTATCCTCTCCGCCGCTCCTCGATTTGCTGCCAGCACTGAGAACTATGCCATATCAGCTTTGTTACAAAGTTAGGATTCAACTATGTTCAGCGCTGAAAGCTATGCCAAACCCTCCGCGATCGAGCGAGAAGATTATATCTAAAAAAGTGATTTAACATGGGATTATATCTTACCATTAAGAAGGGGTATTGGTGAGTAGATATGGTGGACAAATTGGTAATGGTGGCAGAGGGGGATGGTGGTGTTGACGGGAAGAAGGTGGAATGGAGCAGCGGTTCAAAAGAAGAAGAATGGAAGAAGAAAATGGATAATTTCATTATTTTTTCTTTTTTTTAAGCAGGAGCAAAATTGTCATTTCATTAAAATTGGTCAATTCCGGCATTGACAATCGAAATCAACGCATCCCAGTGTCATATTGGCACATGCTTTATAAAGTTAGATTTATTTTAATACTTTATGATTTTACAGGATTATATTGGCACTTTCATATTAAAGTTAATGATATTTTTGCATTTATTCTAAATTGTTTGGCCAAAATAATACGAGTGGGCAAACACTAGTAACTATGTACCTTTTTTCTTTCGTGATTCTGACTCCTTTTCTAAACAAAATTAACGATTGACAGAATTTGATTTAAGAGAGAGACTCTGACATTAGGAAAATCTCACGTGCCGATTTTAAATTTTAAGTAATTTTCAAACGACAAATTGTGATTACTTTATACTATTGGAGTTCTGCCGCGTGTTGTCTAGTATAATTAATTTGAAAAATTAAGATTATTTTTATGTACCCTTTGTTTTACATTTAAATTAAAAATAAAAATTTATTTATAATTTTAAATTTTAGTCATTTAAGAAAAAATTATTAGTTATGAAGTAAAATAATTGATATTGTTATAAATTATTACATATAGAATACAATAAAAAAATTATTTTTATAAGGCAAAATCTTGGAAAAAACCGTCTTTCCATAAACTTATGGAAATACCTGGTTTAATTAGAATAATAAAAGGTAAAAAAATTTAGTTTCAATATTAAAAATTTATTATGCAACGTGTAGTAGTTATAAAGTTTATAACCCGATTCATGCAACCCCAAAATTTTATCTTCATTTCTTCTAATTTGCACTTTAAACCTTGGTCTTTACATAGCTTATGGAAAGACCGTCTTTCAAGAGATGGATTCTTTTTATAATATTTCATTTAATTTATTTAAAATCAATTATTGATATGTTAAGCTCATTTTAAAAAAGTTATCATAATTATATATATATATATATATATATATATATCTCATTTAATAAAATTAAATATCAAATGATCTTATTAGCCTCACAAATTACAAAATACCTTCATGTAACATTAATTACACAGTCGGGACTTTGTGATATTATAATATATACACACACATTTCTATCAAAGTGCTAGCTCAATCATTGTATAAAAAATCGACCTTTTGTTATTTCCGATAATGTGCTTCTTTGGATATTCTTTAATGGTATATATATAGATGAGAAAGTGTCAGGACATGTGGCCTGTCCATAACTCTATGGACAGCCCACTGTATTTCTTATCTTAAATGTTGTAGTTTTTTTATAAAATTTAAATATCGTATTTTAAAAGTTAAAACAAGTAATTGTGTATTTGAATGTGAAAATATAAATATATTAAATATATAAAAATATTCTTAAATTTTGAAAATTTTGAAAATTAGTATGTCATTTAACAAATGTAGTGTATAAGTAAAAAATTACACTGGGTTGTCCTTAAACTTATGGACGAGCTGCCTGGTAGGAGACCCGCTCTATATAGATATAGTACAATGGGCTATTTATGATTTTAAATATATTCTTTAGAAGTTAATTATTTTAAGAAGTTATGGTTGATTATATATATATATATATTAAAGAAATAATATCAATAACATGTAATAATATTGGTATGTTATTTTAAAACAACATGAGTTTATGTTAGTCAAAATGATTTCAATATTCTCGGTTGACACCACCAAACATCAGAAAACAAACAAATACACACACACATATATATATGAGAAGAGTTCTATTAACACCTTTATTTGTTTATATATATATATATATAGTAAAATGGTCTATTTATGGTTTTAAATATATATTTTAGAAGTTAATTATTTTAAAAAGTTATGGATAGTTATATATAGTAAGGAAATAAAATCATTAACATATAATAATATTGGTATGTTATTTTTAGACTATTTGGATACATTTAGATTAGTTGAAATGACTTCAATATCCCTGATTAACACCACCAAATCACAGAAAGCAAACAAATACACACACACATATTTGTATCAAAAATGCTCTATCATTGTATAATTTTTTTTGACCTTTTGTTATTTTCGATTATGTGCTTGTTTGGATATTCAGAGGTATATATATAGATATTGTACAATGGACTATTTATCCCTATAAATATATTTTTTAGAAATTAATTATTTTAACAAGTTATGATTGATTATATATAATAAAGAAATACCGCTGACGCCCTTCTTCCTTCTTCCTCTGAAGTTTTTTCTCCCAACTTCTTTTCCACATCTTCCCATTATGAGGAGATAGAGAAACAATAGTTTTCTCAATTGATATACTTTTAATGTTTATATTATTGAATAAGTATGGATTTTTCTATACATTAGTATTGTTTTTTTATTTGATAAATTAGATTGATGCAAGATTTTAGTTATACGTGTATCGTGCTCATTCCAAAAGTGGAAAAAACAAAGGAGATACCCCTGTTCCGACCTATTAGCCTATGCAATGTAATATACCGCATTATCTCAAAGTGTATAGCTAATATACTTAAGGTCATTTTGGATGCAGTGATCTCATCCCATCAAAGCACTTTTGTAAACAAAAAGATTAATCTCTAATGACGTTATCATTACCCAAGAAGCACACCATCATATCAAGAGGAGGACTTCTTTTCCCCATCTTTCCATCATGGGGAGATGGGGAAAAAGTAGTTTTCTCAATTGATATAATTTTAACGTTTATGTTATTGAATATTGAATAAGTATGGATTTTCTCCATACATTAGTATTGTTCTTCGACTTGATAGATTAGATTGATGTGTCTATGATGGAAATTTAATCTAATTGTTCATGTCAATGTATTTTGTCTGATATGGTTTTACATATCGCGTGTTCGTGATTTTATTTGTGTTTCTCTGTTGGATGTTTCATTCTCGATATGTGTTTTTCAAGGTGTTACAGTTTGGACAATATAGATCTTGTTTTGGATCAAGATCAAGTGGTGTTACAGCTGTTGTAGATCCCTACTTGGTGTAGTAATATTGATGTTGATACGCTCCTCTTCGCCAAGTGGTCATGATTTTTGCAGAAGCGAGTTAATATCCTCAAGGGCGATGTTACCGTTTTTTATTGGATATCTAATTTGTAATAATATAGACGTTTAGTCTGGTTGACATGTAATTTGAATATCCATGAAATATATTGGTTAATGCTAGAGGTTAGTTTGGTTGGATGTCGATTCTACTTATTGTAATCGCCGCTGAGCATTTTTCCCAACATCTTGGAATGGTTGATTTTTTAATATATATATATATATATATATATATATATATAGGGAAGGGTTCTGTTAACACCATTATTTATACAATCAATTTTTACACCAAATCTCAACCATCCATCTAACATAATTTCACTCATTTATTAAATCTATTTTTAGTAAATTAATCTCAACCATGAGATTAGATTAGATGGATGGTTAGGATTTGGTATAAAAATTGGTGAAAAAATAAGGGTGTTAATAGAACCCTTCACACACACACACATATATTTATATATTTATATTTATATATTTATATTTATATTTATATAAAGAAATAAAATTAGTAACATATAATAATATTGGTATGTTATGTTTAGACAACTTGGATTTAAATATTCAAAATGACTTCAATATCCCCGGTTGACACCACCAAACCAAAGAAAACAAATAATTTCTATTATATGGTGCTTCAGATGATTCTTTCAGGACACTCATTTATAAAATTAAGCCTCTTCTTTTTAAGCTAATCGCATTTCAATTAATTTCATTTTTTTAAATAAAATATTTATAGAGTTTTTTTGGGGAAGAAGTTCAATGGTGATTACTATAAGTGGAATTGATTTTTTAGTCTAATTAGTGTATTGTAAGGATAACTGATACATGTCAACTAGACTAATTGTGTATATTTCTACAAATAGAGATATCTAATAAAAAACTATAATATCACTAACAGTGATATTAACTTACTTCTTACGAACAAAATGACTCTTTATCAGAGAGGATCATCTCCCGCATCAATACTTCTACGCATGTGGGTATGTGCTAAATCTGTAACACTATTTGATCTAGACCATAAGCACGTGATCCTGAACCTAGACCACGATGTTGTTAGCTGTGTTCAACACAGTCCCACATTAGAAGTGTAAAGAGTAATAGAACATTATATAAGTAATAGTTCCACCACCTTAGTATGAGACTTTTGGGATGAACCCAATATTAAAACCATCCTGGTGTGGCCCAAAGCGACAATATCATATTAATGTTGATTGAGGTGGGCTATGCAGTCCAACAAGTGGCATATGAGGCATTGTTGTACTCTGGAGGGACTGTGTGTGTGCCCAATGTGGAGACCCTTATTTGTGCCCTTGGCAGTGACAGTTGTGTCCTTGTGTTAAAAGTTTGTCTGACCATAGTGGTTATCAGGTGACGTGTCCTTGGTTTGAGGGGGAAACTGTTAGATGTGTTCAACCTTAGTCCCACATTGGAATTGGAGGGAACAATCGAACATTACATTAGTATGAGATCTTTTAGGGATGAACCCAATATTAAAACTGCGCGGCTTGCCTAAAACAGATAGTATCACACTAATGTTGGTTGAGGTGGGCTATGCAGTCCCAACAGATGTGACCTAAATATGGATTCAAACCACAAAAAAACCAACTGAATCACAAATATCACGAGAGGATAAACTCCACACATATACAAGATAGAAGAGACATCACACTTATTAAGCGGAGAATCTCCTAACTTATTAATCAAGAAAAAAACACCACAATAATGAAACTGAAAAGCAAAATTACAATTATTCAATATGGACCATTTTCACCCATCTTCCACAGTGGAGGGAGACGAGGAAGCAAAAAAAATGATTTAAGTAAACTCGTGGTGCCGAGATGATGGATCCCTGAGAATGAGAGATTTCATCTTTTAACTTCAAAAATATTTCTTAAAGAGGAGACGGGGAAAAACACCACACTAACAAAACTGAAAAAGCAAAGTCAAATCTAAAATTATTCAATATGAACCATTTTCACCCATCTCCCATAGTGGAAGGGAGACGAGGAAGGAAAAAATACGATTTAAATCAACTCATGCTATCGAGATGATGAACCCCTTGAGAATGAGGGATTTCGTCTTTTTAACTTCAGAAAATATGGTTTAGAGAAGAGACGGGAGAAGATGGGTTTCTTGAATTTAATTGATGATACATAGTCTTGAGTGGGCCATGGGTAGGGCCACGAGTCAAAAGTATGAGCAGTCACAATAATATTAGCGATTAGGTTTACTTATCCCAATTGGGTTAAAGGACATTCTGATCCAGTTCCAATGTAGATCCTAGGGCTACTAAAATACATATACCAAGGTATGTCTATTATTACATTTTATTCACTATTTTTCACTAGTCATATTGGAGCTGACTTTATCACTGAACGGTTTTCCCACAGGAACACTCCGAGAATTTTGTCTTGCAGGTTATGGCAGAGGAATTGGCGACACAACTCAATTGGGCTCCAGATGCATCATTAATTTAATCAGTAAAATTCAGTTTATATCAATCGTTAATAGTAATACATTGCATTGGTGTCATGTTAATGATATGATGAATAGAACTTTTGGATACTATTTTTTAAATCCACTTTGGACATTGTTAATTCCCTGCTTGTCACCGTAATGATTTCCACTTTGATTTATTTTGGGGGTAATTTGCGTGCTCTGGAGGCTGGAGCCAAGGGAAGAAATCTTGTGCGTCGCATTTCGTCTTTTCTCCGGTTTCTTCTATAAGGGCTAAATAGCCCAATGGACCAGAATTCCGTTTAGAAATCCTTTTCTGTAGTTTGTTCAGTTATAATTTATTTTTGGGGAATCATGTTGGGCCTCCTGTGGTAGGTGTTATGCATTCGAGGACAAGGATGTCTTTTTACTAAGGGTAGCAGCTTTATAACAAGGAGCAGCAGAGGAAGTCGGTTGAGAGAAGTTAAGAAGCCATTCATACACATCAGTATATTGACATTAGGTAGTTAATCAGTAGGGAGATAGTTAGAAGTGTAGAATTGATGTGAATGATAAATAGAGGTTAGTTAGTTGGAAAAATTATCTCAGAAGTAGATCTCTGTTGTGGATACTTGTTGCAGTATCAATTTCTCTCTCATCTCATACTTTGTTTCTACTGAATTGTTCATCAATATAATTGGGGATTTAGGACGAATTTGTGAATTCATTACAGTAGGCTAGAATTTATTTTTCTCATTTTGAGTGAAGAAATTATCTTGTTAAAACCCATTGCTGGTTAGATTGATAATAAAAAAATAATTTTAATTTTGAATAATTATTATTTTTGTGTTGAAATTAATTTTATTTATTATTATATAAATACTTCATTGTAATAATTAAAAATAAATATTAAATCACCCTATTAATCATGTTAATTCTAAAATGATCTCATATAACAATTACTCGGTATAATACCATACTTTGTGTGCTGTGTGTCATAATATGCATGATAATGAAATTAATAAAATTAGGCGTACTGATATACGGAAAGAAAAGAGAAAGAAAACAAAAATCAAAGAAAATAAATAAAGTAAAAACGGTTAAAAAATCGAAAATACCCTTTGTAAATGGTAAAATAAAGTTATTCAATTTTTTACGAAAATTACAATAGTATTTATCTTAAAGTCTCAAAAAGACTCTCCCAAAAATTTAGGGCAAAGTTTGTAAACACTTTTTTGTTAGGGTTTTAAAAAAATCAAATTATATTAGGGCCTTTCCCGAAGGAGTAGAAGAAAAATAAGAAAATAATTAATTTTTAATTGGTTTTGTAATATCCTATTCCACGTAAAATTGTACTTTGCAACTCTTTGTACTCATATATAAATATGAATACACACAATTCCAACAATTGTATGTATTCCATTTTAATATTTTATCATGGTATCATACAAGTTTTTCTAAATTCCTAGCTTTTTCTTCCTCTTTTTTCGTAAAATTAAATCTTTCCCATCCTGCGTTGACGACATCCATCGCCCATCGGTGCCGTTTGGTAATCACCGCTAACGTCATCATCGATCGCTCGCTTCCAGCCTTCTCTCTGATCGCTGCTGACAATTTTGTATGACGCCTTCAGTCCGCCTCACCGCGCTTTCTAAGGTCAATCATCGACTACCAATCACAAACTTGTTGTGTGATTGATTGATCTACCTCCCGGTTGTGGTCACGGAGCCAGAGGTGTCTCCTCTTCCTAGTCCGGCCTTGGCGGCGGTGGCATCCAATGCTAGCGGTGTAACCACCCCGGTCATCAGGCACTCAATTATTGTAAGCTCCCTCACGCATACCACAATGACATTGCAAATTGCGCAAATACGTATTAGCCTGGTCCACAGTAGCCTCAACATCATATTAATGCTGTTAGTGATTGGTATATGGTTGTGTTACCCCGACACGTGATATTAGGTAGAGAATCACATGTTGATTTGACACGACACGATATATGACATATGTTAAAATTTGGCCGAGTTGCGTAGCGGTTGACAAATCTAAAACCAGATGTGGGTATTGGAAGAAGGCAAAACAGATGACTATGAAGGTTGTAGAAGCTTATCTCTTATATTTTAAATTAATTGATTTATTTCTAAATTCTAGGTAATTAAGTCAAACTAACAAATCTGGACATAAAATTGTCACAATTTATTAGTTTGACTCAACTAGCTAAAATCTAAAAACAAATCAACGTACTGGAAAGAAAAGATAAATGTCCAACTTTTCATTGTCGCCTGAAATGGATAAGGGTGTGGTTGGAAGAGCTGAACTTATAAGCAAATCTGACTTATTTTGGCTTATTTTAAAAGCAGTGAGAGACCAGCTTATGTGGCCCCCCGCCCCCCCAC
>JAULKM010000006.1:11794056-11809511 GCA_032355605.1 Rubia tinctorum | reverse complement strand
AATTATTTCAAAGAATTGTACATGAAGCAATTTTGTAATTCATAATACAAAATATGATTTTATCCTCATAAGAAAGACATAATTAAGAAACCTAAAAGCCAAAAGCAGATGAGACATGCGGAAAAAAAATGAAATTTTGAAGGTTATAAAAATCCTACCATATGATAATAAATAGGAGCTAGGGTCAACTATAACACATTGCAACATGGATCAAAAGAATGAAAAGATCGTCATGCACTCCTTGAGGTATTAACCTCTGAATCTGAAATAACTGAATAGTGAAATTTTAAACAGCAGCTAAATACAGCTTGGCATGTCGAAGCTACATAATGGTCTGCAAACGGGTAAATCCATTAAGGTATGTGTCTTATTTCCTATTTCAGTTGACTATTTTCGATGGCTTGAATACTTGACCTTAGGTCACATACATGGCAACATCACCTATTGCCACCAGGCTCCCATTTAAACAATATGGATCATAATATGTACTTTCTTAGAGAAAGGTGATAGCAACATTCTCTATTAGTATGGTAACAACAGATCTATGGTCCATGGGGACTCTTGACATCTGACTAAAATTTCATAAAAAGAACAGCAACAAGAGACTATTTTTTAATTTAAAAAAAGGTCTTACTGCAAAGGAGGTAATAATTTATTGATTTAGAGTGGTTCCAGCACATCCGTGTTTATCCCTATTGTCTTAAGTACAAGTAGAACCTTATAACTGGACAACCTTTTAGACCACTGTTTTATAAACAGAAAATGCAATTCTACAATGAGACCATGCCATGATTGAAATGGATAACTAGACCAAAAGCTTAAGGTTTAGACTCTCACCTGTAGTGGAACAGAAAGTCCTAAAGCCATTATGCATATGATTATACAATGAAAATTCTGTGCGGCCCGTAAATTTCCCAGCTACGTGAATGTTTGAGCTGTATATGAGCATATAAGTCTTAGAAAACATAATATTACTCATAAAACAGGAAAACGCCATTATTCGTTATCCTCCTTTCTAGAGAAAGGAAACACATTTCTCCACTTCCAAGGATTCAGCTAGAGCTCGAAGAAAGGAATCAAATATTGTGAAACTGTCTAGTTAATGAAATGAGAAAAAATGACATCATAACAATCATTGAAAACATAGAGAACATAGATCCAAGCATAGTTTTCATCTACAGATGGTCATCCAAATGAGACTACACTGATGACCCTAGCTTGCAAAAACATCATTAAAAGAATTGTTCATTGCCAATCAGTGAAAGGCTTACAACCATAGATCCCACGAATATTATCAATCAAAATAATATTCGTAAATTTTGGAGGAATCAAGCGAACAAGGGGGTTTAGCATAACCTACCGTCCATTGCCTCTGAGGAGGTTTTGCGTCACAGATGGAAACCACGCCTAAACAGCAAACATCCATCACCATCAACGTAATGACATTGCACATGAATACAAATTGTGCTTGAGCAAAAGAAGAGAGAGGAAACAAACCTGAAATCGCACTAGTTTTCGCAGCATCGGTGACTCGTGTCACTGAGAGCACAATAGACCACAAAATTGGTCCCGAGGAAAGCAAATGAATACTCCTACGAAATAATTACCAAATTACAAATATTTTTCATGAGAAAATCCATATATGCTGCTCCCTCGGAGGGAAATTAACCCGAATGTTTTCAATATACTCCCTCTCTTTCTCTATTATTGACCCACTTTTCTTTTTGGCTTATTTTTTTCAATTGGCACACTTTTCATTTTTTATAATATCCTTCAATTTCATCCACTCCTACATTCAATTTCATCAACTCATTTTCTCCACCTAAATCCAAGCACCTAAACTTATGGTGTCACTTATAGAGAAACGAGGGAGTACTACATATAATGGCGACATGTAAAAAATTAATATGTTACTGTCTTCAAATAACATATCTGACTTTAGTTATATACAATTACGTATAATAATGACACATAAAAAATTAATAATTAGAAACTAAATGATCCAACAAATCCAACAATATCACATACAATAATATTATTGTTCATATATTTATTCAAATATGTGATCAAAGTTCGACAACTTTAACTGTCAGATAGTAAGTGTGCAAATTCAACTCCAACGGAAGGAGTATATTTTAAAAATACAATTACTCTATTATCATTTTCCTTTGCCATATCATCATTTCAAAACATTCATTTACTTAATATTTAATAAATTAATAAATTAAAAATGAGAAATTATTATGTTAGACCGAATTATGGACAGTGTAGGGATTAAAACATAAATAATATAAGGTGGTGAATAAACATGAGTATTTTTTATAATTATTTTTATTTTTGGAATTGTTTTTAAAAGCTTCACAAATTTATAGTAACCTCTCTGCAAAATAAGTTTATAAACATAATGAACATCCCTCATTCCTTCTTTAATTCCCCTCTAGACGAAGAAAAAACCTTCAACAAAATCCATATAAACATCAACTCGAAACACATAAAACATCAACAGGAAAACAAAAGTTTGCATAACTTTTTATTTTGAAAATGAAAAAAAAATCAAAATTGTTTATTTTACAAACCGAACATTAAAAACTTATTAGAATACATGAAATTTTCAACTCAAAAAAAAGTAACTTCAACATAATATCATTTAATTCAAAACTATAACAAATCTTTTTAAATACACTACTATTAAACAATCCAAACCTTCAACAATTGACCTTTCACATCCCTTTTACTTCATCCAACATCATTATGACTCAACCTTAAAAGATCAAATAATAATGAAAATATGAAAGCCCATCATTATTAGCTGATTGTCGCTGGAACTGAAACATCAACAAAATAAAACTCAACAAAAAAGCATGTAAACATCAACTGAAATTGAATAAACATCAACAAAATTGACATATATGTATAAACATCAACTAAAATGTATAAACATTATGACTGCACTAAAATGCCACACAAAGAAATTAAAAATGCAGAAAATGTGAAAAGACTCTCTTTTTCATCTTCAATAGCAACAAAATCACACTATACATCAATAATTCTGATCAAACACAACCAATACCTAACTAAATCACAATAAAACATTTTGAATCCAAAAAAAAACATTATCTCCTTTTAAATCGATCGATTTCATGTTTATAATCAAGAAGATTAAAAAAACTAGGGTTACAAAATCGGGAAAAAACAAGCAAGGAAAATAATTTAATCCAACACCTTTTGATAATTACATTAATAGTTCTTCAAATTATTTTCATCTTTTTTTAAAAAAAAATATTTACCCATCCCATTATATTTTTTATTTACATAATGACAACCCCCAATAAAACAAGATTTTGCGATTAAATAAAAACTTGCATTTATTTCAAAATAAATTTATAAAAAATAAATTTTAAAATTAATGCATCATGCTTCCCACTTTAATGTCAAATTTAAAATTTAAAAATCAAACTGTAACTAATTTAAACATTAAAAACTTTAACATTACTCATTAATTTAAATTGTGGGATATTTCATGGCGAGTTGTTGAACAGTTAAACGCTGCGTTTTATTTAGAAGGAAACTGTCGACTAAATCTTGGGAATTTACTATTGCGCATGAAAGAGTTTTTGATCACGTAAGTATATTAATACGTAAAAGAATACTCGTACAACTCTGTCACGAACAAGTAAATCAAAGAACAAAACTGTAATTTTGGTATTGAAATGGATGAGAAAAGCAAAGAAAAGGGATGAGATATAAAGTCTTTAATTTGCAACTCTCCACAAACAAACAAATGTTTATTGATGTAGGGGATTCCTTCAGGACCACCATAATATTTGGAATTGACAAAGTGCTCCATGCTAGCTCCATGACATCTGCAGAACAAGGTCTTGGGGAGTCCCCGAGATATTCCTCTGATACCTAAGTTAGTGTATAATCAATGTATGAGTAGCATCTGGTAAAAAGTCATTGCATGTCATGTTGTCTAAATTATCTATTTATAGTTGATGACATCGTGATCTTTGTTGATTGTGGTCCACATTGTTGCTTGGCTGTGGTTTCGTGAGTCACATTCATCCTCTCATTATGGTTCGCTTATCTGGTTCACTAGATGCGAGGTATTGAAGTATTTTGGTCTTGAACTCCGCGAGACTCTTCCCTCACTAGGCGAGCTCTCATCTGCTTATTTGGTTCGCTAGATTCAAGATGCTCTCTATGCTTTGGACTTCGCATGAATAGGGAGGTGTATACCATCTATCCTCTCCTGCTTCATGACTATTTAATCATCTCTAACTACCCTAACCATTAGCTAACAAAATCAACATAACAGTTGGAGAGTAGAAAATTACAGCTATGGAGCAGTTCAGCTTCTTCAAGCTAGCAGAAGTGCTTTGTTGTTAAAAAAATGATTTATCTGCTGAGCTTTTTGCTAAAAGACTCTTCTGCCCACATTAATATATCATTATCATGACTATTCTTTCCCCTTAAAATAAATCTTGTCCTCAAGCTTGATTTTAACAAACACATCTAGTTAAGTTTCAGAAAGCTAAAATGATGTCTAGCATAAATGCCGATCTTTGTAGTCATCATTAGGAAACATAATTGTGTTATCTCGATGTTTCTTGCTTGTAGGACATTGTGTTAGTTGTATTGGTTCTCCATTTTTATTTCTATCCTCAGGGTATTCTATGACGTTAAATTTTCCAGAGTGACCCGAGGGTAAGGGTTATTGTGACATTCTGATCACCTATTCTAACTATAATTGAGGAGAGGTGAGAAATGTCTTCACTCGAAATGTGTTGACAAGTTCTCCCCAATACATGGTTAATGCATGAATATAGGATAATTAGTCGATGATCAAAGGATAACTAGAAATTTAAACCAATTGCGCCCAAAACTCGTTATAATATTAGTTGCATCTTTCGTGCTAGTTATGATTGCATTTACATCGTTCGTTTAATTGTTTATTGTTTAGTTACTTAAAGTAATTGTAGTGTTATTAAACTCAACCCCCACTCCCCCGACTTTTTTACCACAAACTTAGTGTGACTTCTTCATGAATTTTTAACTACGTTCAACATTTGATATAACCCCATTTCCCTCATGAATGATCCCGACTTACCACTAACTACTATCTAGTAGTTAGTCGTAATTTGGACCTATAAATATTATTTTTTAGAGGCACGATGACGTCCTCCCACCTAAATTCATCATTCTATCTATCATCACCCTAACCTCCACCTATTGAACCAACTCCCCCATTTTCAGAACCCTTAAAGAAAACCATAGAGAAGCCAACCGAGTATGCTAAGCTTCTAAATCACCCATCTCCTTTAAGGCCAACTCCACCTCCACAAAATCTTCCTTTAGGAAGATTAAAAAACCACCTGTCCATTTTTAGTTGCCTACAATGATGGGGTTTAAACCTTCACCCTATGAATAACATTAGGGTCGTAGGGACGACCTTAAAAATACGAAGCTTCTCGGGAGGCAACCCAAGCCTTTTAAACAGACTAGTTAGTTTTTCTTTGGAAAAAAATCCTCACCTCCATTCTCCCACTCTTACCCTAAAACCATATAAACTACCACAATCCACCACCAAAACACTACCAAAATCACAACCTAGGTGAAACTCTAGTTGTTTCTTTGTGTTTATATTGATTGATATTTTCTTAGTTATGGATTTGCAACGGTTTGGTCCAAATTGCATGATGGGATAGAATTTGAGGACATTGAGGTGAGAACAATGCATTGGGAAGTCATTATTGTCTATTATTTCATTTACCCCCCTTTCTTTTCATATCATGTTTCTTATTTGAAGAAGATGTGTGTTACAAGTGTGGGGGAGGAAAAAATGTCTCATTGCATTGTATTGTACATATCTATTATTTTTGTGTATTTTCTCTTTTAGATTTTGTTTTGGAAAACTATTACGCTTAGTGTGCATGTTCGTTTTGCAGGAAGCATTTGGTTTTTGGAGGAAAAGAGAGCAAACGGGGTTAGGAGAAGTCAAACCCCGCTTACAGTGTAGACGTACACGGTCCGTGATAATCGAACTTTTGGACGAGGAAGAACCAAACCCCAAATTTACAAGTCGTGTAGATCTGCGACGCTCGTACATTCTCCCATCTCCATATCACAACTTTTTCCTTACCCCCCTGAAATACCACTTGAACCTATTTACCTTTAAACCAATTTCAGAAAGCTCTTCCAAAAAGCCCAGAAGTGGAAACAAAAAAGCATTATCATCTTCCTTGGCTCGGTACAGTTGTTCAACTTCATTTCGATGTCAGACTAAGCCTCGTTTTATATCTAACCTAAGTAGAAGATTGTGAACACGCCTGGAATTAGAAGCTTGTATTGACTCATAGTAAAGAAACCTCCCAAGATCACAAGCAGTATTTGCGATCCCAAAAACATATTCACCAAATCCCTAGGACTGTAAAACATGTTAAACTACAACTAAAAAATAACCACTATTGGGTTACCTTACTTTATCCAAACGTTCGATCTCACACTGCTGTTGTGAAACCTCTTCCTTGAATATACGGAGACGCTCGCGAGTATCATCTAGTTTGACCTTCATATTACTGAGTTCATGAATAAAAGGCCCTATCCCCTTTAAACTACTTGACAGAGCAGACAAATCAACAATAACCAGCAAATTAGGACAAACATCAGCACACGAAGCTTAGGATCATATCTAAAGTATATTGTGCGACAACAAACCATTGCATAACTGGAAGAAAAATCAATGGGACCACTCACGTGTCCATTTCTCTCTAGAAAGGAAGCAATGGTGTGTACTTTTTTGCAACCTTTCCAACGTTATCAAAAAATAAATCAACACTCAGCTGAGAAAGATTACGTTTTTCTCCTCCGCCTTTGCCCTGAGGAACCACATCAGATCTAATCTTGGACTTAGACGGTGGAATAATATTCGACGGCATGCAAAAAATAGTTTTTTAAAAGATCTCTATCTCATGACGAAGAAAAATAAATTTAGGAATCCACAAGTATAATTCAGATAGAAATTCATACCAGAGGAAGATTAAAAATACCTAGACTAGCAGTAACATATATCAAGCATACTACCTCTGATCGAAAGATCTGATGAAAAAATCTTACCTATATCACATATGGAGAAAGTTAAAGACTTTTACAGGAAAAATAGCGGAAGTAGTGCAATTACCAAAGTATCTGATCTTGATAGGCGTTCAAAATGTTGGGACAACAACAAGTTATTTACATCGGGGACATAATAAATAAATCTCAACCCACAAAGGATGTCTCGTATATGAATTGCAACAATCAAGATATCCAAACATGATGATTATGCCCCCTTGGAGCACAATGTACTTCCCATTCTTACACTCCCTTCCCTCAGTAAGTGTAAAAACCCGCTTGCGAGCAACTTAGGCAAAAATGGGAGGCCCAGATTGATTGAAAATCTGAAAGGGCGATCTTTGCAAAAATGAGCGGCCTAAATTGTGTGGAAAAACGTGAGGTGTGAGGTAAAAAGAATGACAAGTTAGGATGAAAATCTGAAAGGGCTCTAGGCAAAAAGAGAGAAATTGAAAGAAACGAAAATTTTGAAGGATTATTTTGCCACTTTGAAAACTTTTTGGTTAGATTAAACCTCTTTTTAACTTACATTTGGATAGTGAATACCTCACTATAATGCCATACTGTTTTGGGAATTTTGATGGGTAGAAATCCTTTAGGTTCATATATGGGGATGAGAAGTATTTCATGTTTAGACATAAGGGAATTCTCAAAGAAAATATCTCGAATGTGTTACAGTGTAGAACCCTTAGAAACCACCTTAGGCCTTGATCATTTTTACTCGAGGATGAGTAAAGGTTTAGGTTTAGGGTGTTTGATGTGCTCAATTCATATCCTATTTTTAGCACATTCGAAGCCTAATTCTGTAATAGATTAGAGATTTAATAGAAATATAATTGACATTTTATCAATTAGAGTGTTAGGATGACATCACATGTTTTATGTCATAATTATTTAATTTATGAAGTGTTTTGAAAATTATTTTGAAGATTCTATTGAAGAGTTTGGGTTTGAAGAGTTCGGAATTGAAGAGGCAATGAGATTCTGAAGAGAAGGCTAATTACTCTGAAAATTGGTAGAAGTTGGGCAGATTGCTTCCCGTGGACCGTGAAATAGCCCACAGTTTGTGGCAGTTGGGCCAGCCGCTCATTTATGTTGTTTTTCTCCTTCATTTCCTACACTATAAATACCTCTATCCCCTCCATTAAAGACCACTATTTTCTTATCTTCAAAACACTAGCTTGCATTTACTTCTTGTCATTTTCACATCTTTACCTCATTTGTTATAGATTTTAGTTATCTAGGCTAAATATACTCTTGGGAGCAATTGGTAAACATTTCTAGTATGAATTTTTGAGATTTGATTTATCCTATATTGTGCTATGATTATTAATCATGTTTTAAGTTTTTTTTGTGATTAATGCATGATTTAGACTATGAAGTACAACTAGTTTATGGTTGTGAATTGATTATTTTCTAGAGTTTTGGTCAAACCCTGGATAGTTTATCTCTTTGTCGATGTGATCATCGTTGGTTAATGTTGAGTTATAATTAGGGGTAACAACTAACTATGATTGTTTATTGATGAAATTGTTTAGGTTTAGAATGAATTTGAATGAGTTTTGTCTAATAATAGAAGTGACATACTAATGATGCCTAGCACGAAGGCCGATCTTTGTAGTCGTCATTAGGTAACATAATTGTGCTATCCCGATGTTTCTCGCTCGTAGAACATTGTGTTAGTTGTATTGGATCTCCATGTTTATTGCTATCCTCGGGGTAATTTATGACGTTGATTGTCTAGAGTGACCAGAGAGTAAGGGTTATTGTGTAGCACCGATAACCCATATTAACTATAACCGAGGAGAGGTGAGAAATGTCTTCACTCGAAAGGTACTGACAAGTTCTCCACTATACGTGGTTAATGCATGAAAATAGGATAATTAGTCGATGATCAAAGGATAACTAGAAATTTAAACCAATTGCGCCCAAGACTTGTTATAATCTTAGTTATATCTTTCGTGCTAGTTGTGATCGTATTTACATCGTTTGTTCTAATTGTTTGTTAGTTTAGCTACTTAAAGTAGTCGTAGTTTTTTTAAAATCAAAACCCACCCAACTTTGTTACCACACAGTTATAATGATTTCTTCATGTGTTTTTAAGTACGTTCAACATTTGATAAACCCCAATTTTCCTCGTGGATGATCCTGACTTATCCCTAACTACTATCTAGTAGTTAGCCGTAATTTGGACCTATAAATATTATTTTTGAGAGGTAAGATGACGTCTTCCCACCTAAATTCATCATTCTATCTATTATCACCCGAACCTCCACCTATTGAACCAACTCCCCCATTTTCGGAACCTTTAAAGTAAACCATAGAGTAGCAAACAAGGTATGCTAAGCTTCTAAACCACCCATCTCCCTTAAGGCCAACTCCACCTCCACAAAATCTTCCTCTTGGAAGATTCCTAAACCCACGTATCCATTTTTAGTTTCCTATAGTTATGGGGTTCAAACCTTCACCATATGGATAACATTAGGGTCGTGGGGACGACCTTAAAGATATGGAGCTTCTCAGGAAACAACCCGAGCCTTTTAAATAGACTAGTTAGTTTTTCTTTGAAAAATAAATCCTCATCTCTATCCTCATACTCTTACCTTAAAACCATATAAACTACCACAATCCACCACCAAAACCACTACCAAAATCACAACCTAGGTGGCACTCTAGTTGTTTATTTGTGTTTATGTTGATTGATATTTTCTTAGTTATGGGCTTATAATGGTTTGGTCCAAATTGCATGATGGGGTAGAATTTAAGGACATTGAGGTGAGAATAATGCATTGGGAAATCATTATTGCCTATTATTTTATTTACCCCTCTTTATTTTCATATCATATTTCTTATTTGAGGAAAATGTGTGTTACAAGTGTGGGGGAGGAAAAGATGTATCTTTACATTGTATTGTACATATTTATTGTTTTGGTGTATTTTTCTATTTTAGATTTTGTTTTGGAACACTATTACGCTTGGTGTGCATTTTTGTTTTGCAGAAAGCATTTGGTTTTTGGAGGAAAAGCAAGCAAATAGGGTTAGGATAAGTCAAACCCCATGTACCGTGTACAGGTATATAGTCCGTGATGAGGGAATTTTTTGAAAAGGAGGAACAACCAAACCCCAAATTCCCAAGTCATGTAGACGTGCACGATCTGTGACACTCGCACACTCACCCATCTCTACATCACTTGTTCCTTACCAACCTGAAATACCACCTGAACCTATTTACATTTAAACCACTTTCAGGAAGCCCTTCCAAGAAATCCAGAAGTGGTAAGAAAAATCACTATTATCTACCTTGGCTCGGTACAATTGTTCAACTTGATGCCAGACTAAGCCTCTTTTCATATTCGTTATAAGTGGAAGATTGCGCACACGTCTGTGATTAGAAGCCCATATTGACTTATAATAAAGAAATCTCCTAATATCACAAGCAGCATCTGCGATCTCATAAATACATTATCCAAATCCCTAGGACTGTAAAACCCGTTGAACTATAACTCGGAAATAACCATCATTGGGATACCTTGCATTATCCAAGCAGTCGATCTCACGCTGCTGTCGTGAAACCTCTTCCTCGGATATACGGGGATGCTCACAGGCATCATCTAGTTAGACCTTCATATTACCAAGTTCATGAATAAAAGGCTCTATCTCCTTTAAACTACTCGACATAGCAGACAAATTAGCAATAACCTGCAAATCAGGACACACATCAGCTCACGAAGCTCATGATCATATCTAAAGCATATTTTTCCGCAACATACCATTGTATAATGGGCAGACACATTGATGGGACCACTTACATATCCACCTCTCTCTGGAAAGGAATAAATGGTGCGAGATTTTTTCACAAACTTTCCAACGTTATCAGAAAATGAATCAATACTCGTATGAGGAAGATTACGGTTTTCTCCTAGGCATTCGCCTTGAGGAACCACAACAGATCCAATCTTGGACTTAGACGGTGGAACAATATTCGACGGCATGCAAAAAAGAAATTTTTGAAAGACCTATATCTCTTGATGAAGAAAAACAAAATCAGGAATCCGCAAGTATAATTCTAATAGAAATTCATACCAGAGGAAGATTACAAATACCTAGACCATTAGTAATAACTATCAAGCAGACTACCTCTGATCGAAAGATCCGACGAAGAAATCTCACCTATATTACGTATGAAGAAAGTCAGAGGTTTTTACAGGAAAAATAGCTAAACCAGTGCAATTACCAAAGTATCTGATATTGATAGGTGTCCAAAATGTTGGGACCACAACAGGTTATTTACATCGGAGACATAATAAATAAATCTCAACCCGCGAAGGACGTCTCGTATATGAATTGCAATAATCAAGATATCCGAACATGATGATTATGCCCTCTTGGAGAACAATGTGCTTCTCATTCTTACACTCTCAGCCCTCTGCGACTGGGGGGGATTATGGTATAGGAGAGGTAAGTATGCAGGAAAGGTAAGGAAGCAAAGCACCACAAACAAGGAACCAAGGAGACCACCTCGAAAGAACCATTATAAAGAACACGAAATGATAACTTCGTGTAACACATCACGGAGAGCATGAACTCGTAAAAAGGTAACCTTATGAACACGGCGCATTAGCCACGCGTCTGGAATCGTGGGCCATGATAGTGGATAAGTCAGCATGTCCAATGTGGGCACGAATAACCGAGAATATAGGGGAACTAACCCTGTAAATGGAAGTCAGATGTATAAACCAAGGTAAGTAACAACAATAGCATTCTAGTATTTAACAATAAACACTGAATTTACCATCGGAGATTTCCTCCCGATACAATTCAAGAGATTATTGGAGGAACTTTTCTTGCAGCTCAAGGTCATTATTGTTCTGGGAGTCCAAATCACATCAACTGTCAATTTCTTTCATACTTATATTTTTTGAAAAAAAGAAAAGAAGAGAAGCAATTTAACACATCACCAAATATATATATATATATATAGACACACATATATAAACACACACTACTCTACTAGTGACCATAGACTATAAAAGAAAAATTGATATTGGATAATATTATTATACATTTTTATATGCATAATGGATACATATCTTGGGATTAGGCATAAAATATTCCAGTTACAACTTAATTATTTAATTATAAAATATATACTTTTTAATTTATGCCGATTACTCCATTGAGCTAAGTGAATTTGGATTAATTACAAAGCTCAAAATCAATTATATTACATGGTGCTTGAGTTGAATCAGTTTTGAGTTGATTACGTGTAGGGTAGCTGATTTACCGGGTTGAATAGGGTTCAGGGTGTTTACAGATTTGGGTTGATTACAGATTCAAGTTCAAGTCGGGTTCAAATCTAAATTATCGGGACAGAATCAAAATTCATGTTAAATTCGATCATATCGGGTTTGAGTTCCAATTGATGTTTCTTAAATCAAAATTAGATTTCAAATGAAGTTCAATCGCGTTGAATTTGTATTCGGTTGGATCGATATTTCTCGGGTCAAAATTGACTCTTGAGCTGAGTTGATGGTCGGTCCGGATCGGACTCTCTAATGAATATTAAGATGGAAGGAGTATAAATTCTCTCTAAACCCTTAGCGCCGCTAGGGTTCTGAAGAGAGTCTTGTCTTGCAAAGCAAGGAAGAAGCCTGCCACCACCGCTTGGCCTTCTGGAACTGCAGGAGACAATCGGTGAAGTGTTAGAGAAGCCAAACAATCAACAACATGGACACGATCGAGAGGATGTTCGAGAAGCTGTCTCTTACGGACAAAGAAAAGAGATCGGTGAAGACAAACAAAATTTGATGAGGAGCCGCTGACCTCACATTGGCACTGGTGGGGAAAGTGTTGGTGCTGAGGAGAATCCCAACGGAGCAGATAGCCATTGTTTTTCAGAAGGTGTGGAACGTTCAAGGTTCGATGGTATGTAAATCCCTACATGGCAACATGTTTCTTTTTCAATTCTCAAAACCCTCGGACAAAGCATGGGTCTTGGAGAGGGAACCATGGATCTTTGATACGTTCTTGTTGGTACTTCGAGAACCCTATGTGGGCATGGTAGGGTCGAAGTTGGAGTTCAAAACTACCCTGTTTTGGATCCATGTTCATGGTATCCCCACGGATCTAATGAACGAAGAAACGATGATATTGGTGGGCAATATGCTAGGCCGCTATATTGAGGTGGATAGTGACACAGATGAATCTTTTGTAGGGGCGTACATGAGAATCCGTTGTGAAATCAATATCATGGAACCCTTGAAATGGGTGCAACTTATGGAGGATCTTGGAAGGGACATTAGTTTGAAGTTTCGCTGTGAAAAACTTTCGGATTTTTGCTCATTTTGTGGATATATCGGCCATACTCAGAAAGATTGCAAGGAGAGAGTGATGGCTCAAAAGGGGAAGAAGGATGAAGTGAATTACCCAGGATGGATTCGGGTCAATCTGAATACGTCGCCCTTCCAAAAGGGTTGAAAGAGAAGGACATGTGGTGCGGGGGGAATAGGAGAAGGGCGACAGATCAAAACCAGTATACGGGGCCTTCAAACCCTAGGAAGGAGCTTCAGAGAATGTTTTACATGGTGCTCGAGTTACTCGAGTTGAATCAGTTTTGAGTTGATTGCGTGTAGAGTAGCTGATTTACTGTGTTGAATAGGGTTCGAGATGTTTACGGATTTGGGTTGATTATAGATTCAAGTTCAAGTCGGGTTCAAATCTAAATTATCGGGTCAGAATCAAAATTCATGTTAAATTTGATCATATGGGGTTTGCGTTCCAATTGATGTTTTTTTAATCAAAATTAGATTTCGAATGGAGTTCAATCGCGTTGAATTTGTATTTGGTTGGATCGATATTTCTCGGGTCAAAATTGAGTAGTTGATGGTAGTCCGGATCGGGCTCTAATGAATATTAAGACGGAGGGAGATACATCTAGGGAATAGGGTCATCAACCCAACCCTCTCCGTTCCATCCCTCGATTTTATTTGAAGTAACATTACTGCAAAAGACACTCTCCATTCCATCCCTGATCCCTGCGTGTAGGAGCGTTTAAAGTTTGATCGACCCGCTTCCTTAGTCCCCGGAAGATCGCTAAAAATGGTCAGTATCCACCTCTCTCTCTCTCTCTCTCACGGTAGCTCGTATCGAATTACTGTCAGCCAAATTGTTTCCTACAATCACTCAAGGTTTTTGTTTAATTTCACACGTGTCTGAATTTTGGGTTGCCGTTGAATTATCTGGTGGTGCTCTGCTGCTTCTTTAGTTTTTAGCCATTCCATTTGATCTACAAGGTTATACATAAAGGTTTCTCATGGAGAAAGGAAAATAAATGTCCATTCTTGATGCTTTCGTCTAATTTTAGAATATCGTGTGTGGAGAATTGATCTATGATTTGTACGAGTTTTAAAAGTATCACAGTTTCTGTGGGGGGAAAATAAGAGAGTTAATAGGCTAACTTGAGCATTATGTTTCCGAATTAAAGTGCACATATTGATATCTGAAGCTATTAAATGCAACAAAACTGTAATATCTTTGGTAATCCCCTCAGAATGGAAGAATACTTGTAAAACATTAATTTTCACTACAAGGGTGTTAATAGGAAACAGAGGAAGGGTAAGGGTAATGGCAGGCATAGAAAACCTTAAACAATGCTTCTAGGAATTCAATATGATTCTATAAAAACATTTAATAGAGATCCAGTCATCTGGCTGGAGGTTGTAGGACTAGAACACACAATCTTCAGAAATGAACAATTGCAAGGGGAGGACTGCTTAATTACAAGAAAAATTTCTGTTGAGGTACACTACTGGACGGTGTTATGATCATTTAAACCTGGAGTTTACTGATTTTAATGTGAATAGAATCAGCAATATCTCTTCTCATTGAGGAAAGGTTATTTTTGTCGTCTGAGCCAGTTAAGTCGTACATCTGCATGAGATGAGCTATTGAACTGCAATTTGTCCTGCTCTTGTCCAAAGTTGAAAAGGGCACAATTAATTGTTGGGTCATGGAGGATTGTTATATGAAAAAAAATGAAATTGGATGCTAATTGTTTAAATTATCATTATTCTGAAATGGAGGTACTCGGTGCTTCACATTTACTTGAACAACAAGGTGTCTTCCATCACTGCCTTTGCAGTCGAGCATCATGACCACCAACTGAAGTTATAGATGGATTCAAATTCCCGTTATAACTACATTTTATTCTGTGTTGTCATGTTATTTGATCAAACATCTTAATGCGTCTTATCTGTGTAGGAAATTTGCCCTTTGGTTAAGAACATCCTTCTCTTAGATTCAGAAGGGAGGCGTGTGGCTGTTAAGTACTGTTCAGATGACTG
>JAULKM010000006.1:11765835-11793956 GCA_032355605.1 Rubia tinctorum | reverse complement strand
TGGTTTTGTACATATCCTTTTCCATATCTGATTCTGCCTTGTATACCCTTTGTACTCAGTATATATATGAATACACATAGCCACAATTATTTGTGGGTTTTACATTCTATCACTCCAAATCACTCTCCAATTTAAAATTCTCGTTAAGCTTTGCAATTCAATTAAAAATTGACTAATGTACTGTTGTTTTCGACTGAACTGATCGATCTTAACTGTGCACATACTTAATATTAATAACAAAACAACTAATTGATCATAACCGAAGTTCAATCTAGTCAATGCAAACAAGGTCTGAAGTAAAGTAAGATCGTGACTTTTTTATTCATCAGAGATTGATCTATCCCGTTGCTATGAACAGGTTACATACATGAACAAAAAAAATTACAATATAACTTTATATCATTCATTGAATGACAGGAAACAATCAGAATTTGCCATCGAAAAAACTCTGCATTTGATCCTCCTTTGCTTTCTCAAGCTCATAAGAGCCCAATCTTGCAGCTTTACAGCTTTTTGCAGCTCGGCCTACGAAAAACGCTACTGCATAACTGTCAAAAGAGTTGGTGAAAACCATATATGGCTCTGCTAGCAACTGTAAATGTTGGCAATATTTCAACGTACGACCGCTAAAACCATACCTGTAAAGTGAAGAGCCTATCTTCAAACTGCACTTTTGATAGGCAAACATCTAACACAACACAAACCTAATATTAAAAAAAATTAAAAAGCCTTTTCCCTTAATGTAAACTTCGCCACAAAAACATTTTCCCTCGGTATACTATTGCCGGTAGAGCTTTTACCGACTAAAACAATGTTAAATGTTTGTTTGTCGGGAGTGCCAACCTGGTCGAAAAGACTTTCCCATGAACTTCCACCCGTACGTACACACCATCATGATCGGAAAATATAAGAAATTTGTTTCTAGAGAAGCAGAGAGAAGTAAAAACGACCGGGTAAAAGGCATTTGCTTTTCTCTGCAATGTAAGGAATCTGATTGGTAGATGTAACTATTTTGAGGGCGAAAACACACATACACATACGATGACCCGGTTGTCCAAATAAAGCTACATTAATTCGTTTATATGTAAGGTTGTACATCACCTTCACAGAAGTACTGAATTCAAAGAAAACTGTATCCAAACAAGCAACTTTGAAGCATCTTGTACAACTTTGAAACGAATCCAGTTCAAATCTGAACACAAGCAACAACATAAAGAAGCCTGCTAATAGAAGTACAGAGGCTGGCTCCATCCGATTGCAAGCTGATGGGTTATCTCTCCGTCGATAGCTTCCACAGCCTGCTCATCGCAACAAACAAGTACCAAACCCAAAATGAGAAAAAACGCGTGAAAGATCAGATCATAAACTCGGATAAAAATTTCACCAAAACATTATGTATCAAACAAGAGTGACAAAGATGCTGAATGTAAATCGCATACTCACCGTGTCTGTGGCAGCCTGTTCTATGATTGCACAGCCAAGATCAAGATTTTCGTCGGTCACTAGCACAACGGCTTCTTCCAGCTGCTGATTACTTCCAACACCATTGGCTCGGAGTAAACTCCTAAGATGTTTAGCTATTGAAGCTCGCAGAGGTTCCTACATGGGATCATCAAAACAATTAAAGAATAAACAAACCTCATTAAGGAACGGAATATTCCTACGTACCTTGCATGTAACATGGGCTAAACTCCCAGCCAGACTAGAAACTAGATGATGAGCTGCATTGCGAATGCAGGCTTCATCTGTCTCCATAGCATAGTCCTACAATATTGTTAGAAGCACAGTAAAACTATTTCATTTTAGAGGAAAAGATGTTGAAAAGTAAACTTGATTTTGGGTTAGTCCAACTGACTTCTTAGTGGCACATTATCTAGAAGAAGTCCAAACAAGTCTTGAGAAGTATGGAAGATTCTAGAGTAGGTTCTAGAATATCTCTAGAATATGTAGATTATGATGGAGTTGTGGAGAGAATTTGAGAGAGCTAATTGTAGCCGTTAGATTAGAGTTGAGATGACAAGATGTTAGCCATTAGTTAAGGGATGCCACTAGTATAAATAGGGGTGATGTAGTAGAGTTTCTATCAAGCCAAAAATAATAGAAGTCTTCTCCTTTTAGAAATAATCTCTTCCTCCAAGTTTTCCATTTTCACCCAAACTTTCTAAATCATCATTCAACCATTTAAAGTTTTCTCCCAACAAAGTAGTATTAGATATATTCCCTCCCTACAGGGTGCCGATGAAGTTGGAGAACAAGTTGTGCTGTATGTGTGACATAATCTCTAAGGCGAGTGTTGGAAAATTTGTGTCTCATTCCTCGGCCTAGTGTATTAGCCCCCCGTTTCGTCTGATTCAATCTCTTGTTGCTGCTCATTACCATGCTCATGCACTTCAATAGTAGGGGGAAAAGCTACATTTTGTTGCTGCTCCCCTACGTGTACATTTTGTTGCTCCTTGCCATGCCCATGCATTTCAAAACAAGGAGAAAATGTTGTATCAATTTGCTGCTTCCCTGCACCTCCTTGGAGTTTTTTTTTATTTGAAGTCTCATCGTAGATGAGAAGGGGTTGTTTTAAAGGATCCCCTAAACCTTCGGTACTCAAGGCCAAAGTTTTTACAAAAGGTCAATGAGGTTGACCATTCAAAAGGTCAGTGATAGGATGACCTGATTGAAAACATATCTGAGTTTTCTGGTTTCCAAACCAGGAAATCCTTCTCAGCACACAGATCATAAGTGACTTCCAGTTGGGAAATGACAGTAGCTGACAAATGCTCCGATAAAAGAGGAAGAAAAACATCATTACTCACCTGGAACTCCTTGATCAGTAAATAAGGGAAGGGGATCTGAACCTGAGTTGGCCATAAGTTGAGCAGAGAAGTATCTCCAACCCAATTGGCTGTCCAGAAATTTGCTTGACCATCACCAAGAATAACCTGCGATTTGAGATCAGAAATAGAGTTGACAGCCCTATACCTATCCCATGTATCTGAGGATCTGTAAGTCAGTGGCAATGTCCACATGAACTTTGACCAGGGGGATGTGCCTTGCTGCATTTTCCACCAAATTTTGGTGGAAAATGATTGAACTGAGGTTTGCAGATCCCTTAGTCCGAGACCATTTTCCTTAGTGGGGTAACAAATTCGTTCCCATGAGATCCAGTGTCTTCTCAGCCCCTCTTCCCTTTCTCCCCAGAAGAAATTGCTAAACAGGGACTCGATTTTGTCTAAGGTGTGGGATGTTGGGGCTGTGACAGCCCAGGAGTGCTGGGGGATAGAACTGAGAACATGTTTAATGAGAATGAGTTTTCCCCCCTGAGAGAGCCAATGATTTTTCCAGTTTTCAAGCTTGTTAGCTATCTTATCTATTAATCCTGTGAAGTACCTGTTAAGCTTTCTTCCCTTATAGATTTCTACACCTAGGTAAGACATAGGGAGGGACCCATGGTTCATTCCTGTGATCCTATGGATCTCATCTTTCTTCCTATTACTCAATTTTCCTGAATGAAAGGAGCTTTTCCTATAGTTTACTTTTTGACCAGTAGCTCTTTGATAGATATCCATGAATTTCATTAGATTCTTTAAAGTTTTTGAAGTTCCTGAAATGAAGATTACCGTGTCGTCCGCAAAAGACAGCTGAGTTAGAAGGTTAGTGTTGACCGGTGTTTTGAAATGTGCTAAGTTGCCGAGTTGAAACTGTTTTTTCAGATTGAGAGTTAGGATTTCAGTCAATATGTTAAAAAGGAAAGGGGAGAGAGGATCGCCTTGTTTTAAACCCCTAGTAGGCTTGAAGAAACCTTGGGGTATTCCATTGATTAGAATAGAAAACCATGCAGCATTGAGATTGTTCATTACAATTCTGATAAAACTCCCATGGAATCCCATTCTTAACATTATAGAGTTTATGGCAGCCCAAGACACCCTATCGAAAGCTTTCATCATATCTAACTTAACTATTAGATTGAGTGACTCACTTTTCCTATCTAGAAGTCTCACGGCCTCTTTCATAAGCAGGATGTTATCAGTAATATCCCTGCCAGCTATGAACGCAGATTGTTCTTCTGATATTATAAGTCCCATGATTGGCTTTAGACGTTCTGCCATGACCTTAGAAAGTATTTTATTAATGAAATTTGATAGACTAATGGGCCTGTAGTCAGAGAAAGAGGCTGGTGTTTTTGTCTTAGGTATCAAAGTAATGAAAGAACTCCCTACGGCTCTAGGAATAGGTACACCTAACTGGAATTCCCTAACTGCCTGGAGTATGTCATCCTGAATTATATGCCAAGACCTTTGGTAAAAAAGGCCTGTAAAACCATCAGGGCCAGGAGCAGCATATGGGTCTAAGCTAAAAACAGCATTTTTGACTTCATCCAGGGTAACACTTTGAAGCAGGGCTTGGTTCTGAGAATCAGTAACCACAAGATTTATTTCTTGGAGAAGAAAGGTGAGATTTGTTGCTGCCATGTCTGAGTTCTCATCACTGAGCAACTCAGAGAAGAAAGCAACAGCTGAATCACCAATTTCCTTTTGACCTTGGATCAAGAGGTTATTAGAGTCTTTAATTTTTAAAATGGCCAGCCTTGATTTGTTCTCATTAATTGCCTTATGGAAGTATTCTGTGTTCTGATCACCATCCTTTAGCCATTTTTCTCTCGATCTCTGTTTTAGAAAAATATTTTCCTCCCTCAATGATCTAGTTAGAATTGCCCTAGCTTTGTTTAGGTCCATTTTGTCTGCTGGGGAGTGAGTTCTATCATATTTGACCTCCATTAGTTCAACCCGTGACTCTGAGGTGGAAATGTTATCTTTAATATTACCAAAAACCTTATGATTCCAACATTTTATTTCTTCCTTTAGTCTCCTAAGTTTTAAAGCAATTCTTAACTGACCATAGGCCTGTAAAGGTTGTACCCAACTTTCTTCAATTAGTTTAATGAATTCATGTCTATTGAACCACATATCCTGAAGTCTGAAGGGTATAGGGTAGGTGGTACAATTAGTTCTGATTTGAAGGAAGAGAGGAGCATGGTCTGAGGTGTTCCTATTGAGGACCTGAACCGATGAGTGGTTGTATTTATCCAAAAAAGCCTGATCTACAAGTACCCGGTCCAGCCTTTTAGATGTTGGTTTAAAAGCCCTATGATTACTCCAAGTGAAAAGGTTACCAATGGTGTTTACTTCATTTAGTTTCATGTCATTAATAAAGTTATTGAAGTCTCTAATGGTGCACATATCTGGGGAGCTGGAGCCAGAATACTCTGAAAGATCCCTAATGGCATTGAAATCACCTCCCATGATGGTATGGCCATTAAGGTTTAAAGTCCTGATGTGATCATACATTTTAAGCCTATCCACAGTGGTTTGGGGGGAATAGATGACCAGAACATTGAAAACTAGACCTTGGAGTTTATTAGTGACTGTTACGGTTATGAAATCCTGATACTCATCAATTAAATTGACAGTGATTCTATGGGAGTAAAAGATCCAGATTTTCTGGTGTGAGGTATTAAGACTATGCCTATAACAGAGTCTTCTCTGATAACCGAGTCTAGCATTTAGATGTCCCTTAGGATCTATTATAGCCAAGAAGTCAAGTTTGTATTTAGCAGAGAGTCTTTTTAATCTAATCTCCGAGGTGCCTAGACCTCTCACATTCCAAAACATGAAGTTTAATGTACTACTTACCATAATGAATATTTTTATTCTTACTGGCTAACCTGTGACTTCGTTTTGGAATGGTTGCTTCAGTGACCCTATCTTCCTCGCCTTCTTGATCTGAGGTTGAATCCAATCCATCCTCCTGACCCAACCTTATCGCTTCCTCCAACTGAAATTCTTGAGAATCAAATAGTTCAGTTGGATTTCTTCCGGAGGGGACCTGCAAAAGAGAAAATAGGTTATTACTAGATGAACCGGATGCATTCCAATTTAGATGGGAAAGGTTAAGGTTTAGAGCGTTCGGGGTATCTCTGAGTATTGAACAGAGAGTATCATCCGTAAAGACAGCCAGCGATATCTTCTTTTGAGGGGATGATGGAGCTGTTTTGAAACCCTTTAGGTCCTCCTTTTGCTCAAAGCAGTCCCCCTGCAGAGGTGAAGTGTCTTCTATGTTCTGAAGTTGGTGCTGGACCAGGAGTTGAAGATCTGTAGTTCCTCCTTCGTATGGCACGTCTGGGTCCTCTTGTTGCAATATTTGAAACCTGTTTGAAACTACAGTGGGAGAGGAGGGAGACTGTGGCACGGTATCATCATTAATATCCCGAGTAGCAACAAATTCCTTAGTCAGTACTTCTATATGCCCCCGGTTAGTATCCGAAGAAAGTGTTATTGGTGCCTGTGGGATTCCTGCATCAGAAGAGGAGGAGGGGGTGCCCGAAAGTACTTTCATAATGGTAGGTGGATTGGTTTCACCAGGAGGTGGGGGTTCATTAACACCTAAGTTTGTGTGGTTATTACCAAGTTCCACATGTAGTGAATCACTATCAGCAGCGGGATTACAATCCTTATTAATGACTGGAGTCCATTTCTGGGCCCTAGCCTTGTTTTCTTTGTGATCTATTTTGGCATTAATGTTGTTAGCCTGATCTTTCCTGATTATGTTTGGCATCCTAGGACCCCTGAAATCCCTAGAATCCAGCATAGCCGTTTTGCAGTTATCCTCAGAATGACCAAGCTTATGACAGGTTCTACAATAGGCAGGAAAGTCCTCATAGACTATGTTGTAAGATTTGCTATTGCTTATTGAACCTAATCGAATTTTTAGAGGCTTCGGTTTACAAACGTCCATTTCAACACATAATCTTATAGTCGAAGGCCTGGTTAGATTCTGAGTTGGAGCATCTGAGAACAGAAGTTCCCCTAGAGCCTTTCCTATATGATTAAGTACAGAGGGATGGAAGAAATGTACCGGGGGGAACTCGACGGTTAACCAGACCGGAGTTAGGGATGATTCCTCGTCATAGTCGAAATGCTTTGTCCACTTCAGTACTCTCATGATGCTTCCTCCTAACGCCCAGGTTCTCTTTAACCAACAACGATGGTAGTCTTCCTCGAGATCGAAAGTGATACGGACGTGACGACCATCCATTGCCGCGATGTAAGCCTCTCCCTTGAATCCAATTGTTCGGAATTGTTTTCTGATGTAGTCCATTGTGGGTCGACCTCTGCCAAATTTACCGATTAGGGCTTTTGCAAACGGAAGAGCCAAGAGATCAATTTCCTCCTCGGGATAGAGCACCGCTACCTCCCCTTTGTAATTATAGTGCGGGTGAAGGTCGATGGGGTCGGAGGTGGGTTTTGGTGACATAATGGTTTCAGCGAAGGAGACTTTAGTGGTTGTCCATGGCGGCGCCGCCATGGCATGAATTTTTCGGCAAACCGATATACAGTAAAGTATCCGTTAGAGAGAAGAGAGGAGAGTTTCGTAGAGAGAGGAGAGAGTGCACCAATTAACGGTTTGATTCAATTCAAAGCTCCAGTTTACTGATGATGACTCTTCTATTTGCATGGCATCTCTTACCATTAATACACCATTTAGTGATACTTGAAAGGAATCGTGGCCACACATTGCACAACAAGATCTATCCAAAAATTTGCCAGAAATTTATACCCAGCTAGAGCTTTCTTCAAGAACTTCATGAGACTCTTTCCGCGACTACAAAAGAGGGTTTTCGTAATACTTTTCTTCCAACCCTTGTTAAAAATATTACAATAACTTATAAAGTATTACTTAAAACTTTGAAAAGTGTTACATAAATCTTAAAAAGTGTTACCCAAAATTTGAAAAGTGTTCCATTAGATTTAATGTAACATCACCTAAAGTAATACTCGTAAAAGTATTGCATTAGGTGCTAATAATATTTAAATGAACATTTTGTAACACTTTTACTAGTATTACCTTTGGTGATGTTGCATTAGATCCAACGCAATACTTTTCAAGATTTATGTAACACTTTTCAAATGTTTAATTAACACTACAAAAACTATTGTAACATTTTTAATAAGTGATGCAAGAAAAATGTTATGATAGCCCTTTTTGTAGTAAGTTATAAAATTTACTCATATCCAACTTTGTAGTTGCAAAACTCATTTTCCATGACTTTTCTTTCTCTTGGGTTACAGAATATTCTCAATAATATATCTACATGGAACAAATCCGTTCTGTGTTTTTAGAAATATAAGGTTCTAAGAAAGGTTTCATTCTCCGAGCCAATGCTTTTGCTATGATTTTGATTTAGAATTTTACAGTCAGATATGCCTAAATACCTCCGGTAGAAATTTTCTTATTTAGTATTGGAGCCAACTGAGTTTTGTTCCTGCCTTGAGGGAGTTCATTTTTCCTAAGATATGTTTGATTGGTTATACATTATCAAACCATACTATCTTCCTAGTATATAAGCGCTCCAAACAATAGGTACAACCCCACGCAAGCCTCAACAAAGTTCTCATATAAGTGAAGGGCGAAAAGTAATCAACAACACTCATCGCAAAATTGAACATCATCCACACAGAGAAGTATCTGGCCACGTTCGCGCAAGTGGCTACCACTCATCCCATGATCAGAAGAATGTGGCCTACTACACACGCACTCAGAACAGTCATACAACCACCACGATGACCACGATCAGCACGTCATGCACAACAGGTGACACCCCAAAAATTTAGGGCGAGAAAGACTATAAACAGACAAAGGACTAAAGAAACATGGTAAGTGAGATTATTAACCAAAAAAATTACACTTAATTACTCAGCCCCAACTTAAACATTAGAGCTTTTACCCCAATTTCAATCCAGAATATTCTTGCAGGATAAAAGCACATTTAGTCAATCGCCAAGTGGAGTTAACATCGTCATATAATAGGAACTCACAGCAACAACGACACTATCCATAGGGGCACTTTAGTCTTCATTGTTCTCTTTAAGTTATGGTGTCAAGGATCAAAAGGCAGACGAGCCAACCTGAGAGTATGACAGAGCTAACACTGCCATTAACAAACATGGCAAGATAGACAGGACTTGTTGCAAACAAAGAAGTTCAAGAATCAAGAGATGATAAGAAATCACAATTTCCTAAGACAGATAATGAAAATTTGGCCTTCGTAGCTTTTCTTGAAGTGAAAATGGAGCAACTTTACATGCAGTTCGGAGCCTCTACCCAGGATGCAATCAGGGACGTTGGTTGCATGATCCAAACTTCACACTATCACTTTGTTGCTAAGCCAGGACAAACACTATTATTTGAAAGGAACAACCACATCATTGGTGCCAATTGTGGGGAAGACTATAGTTTTCCCCATTTTTTTATGTCATGGTGTTAACAAGATGAGTAGAAAACGTAATTGTGCCGCCCTTTCCGCTGCTAAACTCACCACCCCTATTAACCTGGACCCCCTTTTGTGATTGAAGTTGTCCACAAAATTGGAGACGACCTATAAGCGGAATCCCCCCACACTGATAAATACAAGTGAGCCTATGCAGTGTTTCTTGAGGCTAACAAATGAGCAGCTCCACATGTTATTCATTAGCACAATGAAAGAGAACCAGAAAATTACTTAGGAACCTAAGAGGGAGTAGAGAAGAGAAAATAAGCTATTAAAGAGATAACGTGAAGACTCCGACAAAACTTGAAACTACATAGTAGTAGAAGAGTGGAGTACTACCCACTGGTGGAAAAGTTGCAAAATTTTGCAATGCCAGAAGGCTTCAATGCCTACTTAAGTAAAGGCTTTTTATGGAACGACAAATCCTAAGGAAATATTGCACTCTTACAAGACTAGCATGAGGTTATGTGATGTACCTATTCAATTGATGTGCAAAGCTTTTCTCATATTCTTGGCAGGAACATCAAACGTATGGTACGATAGCTTGTCCAAGATCAGGAATCACCTGCTGGGCCCAACTTGTGGATCAATTCCGAGGTAGGTTCCACCAAAATCATAAATTCATGAAGACATTGCAAACTCAATGAATGTAGTGCAATGAATTGGTGAGAGCATCGCTAAATATCATGATAGCTTCATCTTGGGCATTCATGAACGATATGAGATCATGAGAGTTAACAAAAAACTCACAGCACACATGTCGGACATCCTGAGAGATCTCTAAAATATGGTGGAAAAGTTCATCCAAATGGAGGAAGCCAACAATAAAAAGTTGTAAAATGAATGAGGGGAGAAAAGATCTAGAGATGACACTAAAAGAAGAGGGGCAATAAAAATGGAAAAAGCACTATGCTTACGAAAGGAAATGAATTGACGACCAACAACACACCATATCCAGAACACACACCTTACTAAGTGAAGAAAGGAAACCTGACAGAACCACAAAGAGCTGTTTCACAAACTGAACCAATGAGATTCCCAACAGACAAAAGATCCAAATATTATCACTACGAATTCCACGGAGACCTTAGCCACACCAAACATAATTGTAATAACCTCATGAGACAATTTGAAGAATTACATTTCCAGGGATGGTTCACTCAGTACAAAAAGGAAGAGTACTAAACTACAAGTTATGGCTAAAAAAAAAATCAGAATGTAACTGATGAGCACATCAGTGCTGTTATAATAGTGCACCAATCAAAGATGAGATTTACATATTGCTTCCCTATTAGTATTAACTACTAAAGAGTAGATAGAGGTAAGTGGAGACATTCCACAAGGAAAAAGTGGTTTAAGAGGCAGCTCACGTAGCAAACAACACACACTAGCGTCACTAAGTGAATGATCATACAAAATTGGGGGGGGGGTTGTTTGAGTGAAAATCAATCAACTACGAGTTTAAGAATGATATCAAACTAACTAGCATGGAAAACTACTAAAAGAGAGTAAAGATAATGATAAGCAGACTTGGGGACATTTGTTTCACATATTTGGAATTTCAATTTGATCCTTGATTCATATTCACATCCTAAAAGTATGTCCTATTACAATAATCATATTACAATAATTGTGGAGAGCTTGAATTATCGATAACTACCACCAAAATTTCACTTCAGCGGGTCCATCCCCTCAACATCTATCACCTCCCTCCAGTTTAGTTAGAGGTTTGCTAACCGCTGCCACCAACTAGCCCTTAATTCCGAGGTTAATAAACTCAATAGTACACAGTAAATTAAATTGGGGAATGACCTTACACCTTGTGACCTAACGTGAATACCCTTTCTACTAGGTCTCTTTTTCCTTTGGAGAATATTATTACCTCACTATTGCCCTTCGAGATTTCATCAACCTAGGGTCCACAAACACAAGAGATGACCTTCGGGACTACTTTATAACCTCAACATGATTCAGTAGAAATATAATTGTCAGCTAATCACCCACAACTCACGTTTATTAGTCTTAAATTAATCCAATCACATATTTAAGCCTAATCAAATCCACTGATCAACAAGCATGCCTAGTTGTCACTCCTAAACACAATCTTTACATTGACCAATGACCAAACTGATAAAAAGACAAAATTTTCCCAGGTTCATTCTCGAGCCTAACACTAAATCATGGTATAATAGCAATTAGTTATAAATCATAACCACAATCATGTAATAATCGTAAATAATAAACTCAAGAAATAGTGAAAATCAAGTATTCAGTGAGAGGAATCTACAATCTCACAAATTACACACTAAACATATTGAACAAATGCTCAAGGACATACAATGCTCCTAACGCCCGTGCCTCTCACCACCCCACTTATTAACGTTATACAGTGTCGTCGCCCTAAACGAATCCTTGACCACCATCCCTTCACCACAATGTTAACCAGAATTTCACCATAATGGCATAAGCCCTAATAACGTACGACCACGATGGATTCGAACATAGGTGAGAGTCTGCCTACAAATGCCCAAGCACTAAAATTCCAATTGGTTTCGTCAAACTTCAACTCCGACAACCTAAATTAAAAACCTTCAATAGCCAAAATTCAGTCAGTCCTAGAGCTCCCTCCATTGCTGCTATACAATGGGGAACCTACCGTGTTCTTCACCGAAGCTGAAATCAGAATGGTAGCAGAGCCCTTTCAGAATGCTTTGATTGGTCAACTCTCAAAGAGGCGCTCCAATCTCGACATCATAAGGAAGAAGATGGCCACCATCAGTTTCAAAGCTGATTTCCAGGTGACATCTATGGACTCTAGGCATATTAGAATTACCTTTAATTTTGTTTAATAATTCAACAGATTTTGGTGTAAATCTTATTGGAATATAGGGGCTAAACAATGAAAATACTCAAATGGTTGGCTGATTTCAATTTAGATGAGAAGCCTATCCTTCCCCCTCCCTAAATACCAATATGGATTAATATGCCAACACATTTCTTCCATCACAGTGTGCTAGAAAAGATAGGGAACTCAATTGTTACTTTTATTCAAACTGATCTAGCAACTAAGAATTTAACAAGGCCTCCAGCTATAAGAATGTGTGTGGAGTTAGAGTTGAGGAAACCTCTTCCAAAAAAATAATATTAGGATCAATAACTAAGAATAAGGGCTATCGCATCTTCTATGAATCACTACCCAAGTAATGTTTTACTTGCTGCAAGCTAGGCCCTGAGGTCCTATCAATGTAGAGACAAACATGATGGAACAATCTGACCTTATTATCCCTAAAACAGTTCCAACTAGGACTCAATATCCTAAAGGAACTAAGAATAATAAGTCCAGTCCATCCTAGGCCTTATAATAGATTCACTCACCACATAGGGATTGGTAAAGAATAACAATAATAACCTGTCCAAGAACTTACAATAGAAAAGGAAAGATTTCAGTACTGTACTCTCACCATCCCAGAAGTAGCAAGATGTTATCTCCAAACAATCATCTACAGTGCAAGAGAATCTACAATTTGCAATAGGAAAAAAAAGTCACTGAACTCAACATCCAAAGCAGTATTGCAAATACAACCTCTAATCCTATGTTGCACCGAAACAGGGACGGGTACCTAAACTGTTACGAGGACGGGAAAAGGGAAAATTAAAAAAATTTGGGTACGGGGACGGTAAGGGGACGAATAAAATATAATAACAAATAACCAAAACTATATGAAAGAAAAGCTTTTTTAAAAAAATAAAACAAAGCCTACAAGACTCTAGAGTCTAGTGCTACTAAACATATAAAGTATAAAAAGAGAAGTCAAGAAACGTGTATTGCTTAAAGGCTTTAATCAATAAAGTAGAAGTCAAGTCAATAAACGTGTATTGGTAGTCTTGTAAGCAATAAAGAAGATGTCATCAACAAACATCTTCTGTCCACTTTCACATGTCTTATGTCAGTAAAGTAAAGTCAAAACTCAAGAAACGTTTTCTTCTGTCAGTAGTTTACTTTACTAGGGACTCCAAAAAGAAGGTAACCGAATACATAACATTGAATAAAGGCATAAAGTAAAGCCAACAAAAAATAGAGCAAAGCAAAGGTGAAAATCTCTCAACAAACAAACAGAGCACTAGAGCAGCAAAAAGAAAGCAAAAAGGAAGCGAAAAACATACTCTGATTAGGCGGGTCTCTCTGAATTCTGATCGCACAGTGGTGGAGAATTCAGACTTTGGAGATGGAGATCGCCATTCGCAAGGCGATGGAGATGCAAAGTTCAAAATCTAAATAGAAAAGAGTTTTGCATTGTTGGTAAGTATATATAGAGGGTTTCTGGAATTGAAATCTATTTAGGAAATGGAATCGTTGAAATTGGAATACAAATTTATATAGAAAACATTTTCTGTTTTGGGTCAAACATGGGAGGAAACGGTTGACCATTTTTGGCACTCCGAGGATGTTTTTGGCACTCCGAGGATGTTTTTGGCACTCCGAGGATGTTTTTGGGACGTCCCTATACCGTTCCGTCCTCGTAGTGTCCGCAAATGGAAACTGCAATCGGTTCCCGTCCACGTGCATCATAGACAGTAATTTGTGAGTTAGTGTGCATGTGTTCTATAAGGCCTTGTGATGAGGAATGAGAAAAGGAATTAAGTGGTTTGTTTTCCAAAATACTATTCACGTGAACAGTAAACTGGAATAGTATTTCATGGTTTTAGAAGGTTTTGTTTGTTAGTTTTTATTTTCAGAATGTGTTAGTTATTTTAAGAATAGTTTGATGTTGTTTCCTTTTAATTTTAGGAATTTTCTTTGGTTCTGGTTTAGGAAAATTAGAAGGGAGTTCCATTTCGTATTAGAATTTAATTTTCTAGCTATAAATAATGTATCCTCATGGAGGAATAAAGAGAGATTGATATCACTAAATTTTCTTGCGATTTACATCGTGATGATGAGTTGTGTGACGCAATTCAACTTTTAGGTGCGACGCCTAAAAGATCCCAAGGTGTCACGTCGAGGGTTCAGGAGTGATTCCTAAATTTATCTTTATTTTCTTAATTTTTCGCAGATTTATCATCTACACTACAACCATAAACTCAATACTTTTTCTACCCTAAAGCCAAGTTCTAAACCTAAGATCCGTCTAAACCTACACTCCGTTGGTGTTGCATCAATGTTGCTCATTGATGAGGAATGAGAAAAGGAATTAAGTGATTTATTTTCCAAAATACCATTCACGTGAACAGTAACTAGGAATAGTATTCCATGGCTTTAGAAGGGTTTTATTTTCAGAATATGTTAGTTATTTTAAGAATAGTTTGATGTTGTTTCCTTTTAGTTTTTAGGAATTTTCTTTGGTTATGGTTTAGGAAAATTAGAAGGGAATTCAGTTTCGTATTAGGATTTACTTTTCTAGCTATAAATAATGTATCCTCATGGAGGAATAGAGAGAGATTGAGATTACTAAATTTTCTTGCGATTTACATCGTGATAATGAGTTGTGTGACACAATTCAACTTTTAGGTGCGATGCCTAAAAGATCCCAAGGTGTGACACTGAGGGTTTATGAGTGATTCCTAAATTTATCCTTAGTTTCTTAATTTTCCGCAGATTTTTCCTCTACACTACATGCATAAACTCATACTTTTCCTACCCTAAAGCCAAGTTCTAACCCTAAGATCCTTTCTAAACCTACGCTCCGTTGGTGCTACATCAATTTTGGTATCAGAGCAGTATAAACTTGAGGCTTTAAGGGATGTTATTGACCAAGAATATGAAGATGAAACCTCTTGGATTGATAAAGGCAATAAAAATTGTTTTCATGATATGCAAGGGCTCGACATAGATGACCTTGAGGTGGAAGAAGAAGACGTATATTTTCTGAATCTGATAAGGTGAATCCTAAGTGTGCCAAAGGTTGAGCAGGGAGATTGGAGAAGGACTTCTATATTTCAAACCCTGGTCTCGTGTGAGAGTGAGACCAGGAAGCTAATTATTGATGATGGCAGATGTGTGATTGTGTTTTCAGAATCAACGGTTGAGAAGATTCAACTTCTTACAAAACCTCATCCATAGTCATACAAGGCTGCTTTGATAAATAACACATATATTCCTGTCAACATGAGATGTCTAGGAAATCTAAAACCGGGGCTTATTCTGATTTTTTGGTGTGATGGTATTCCTATGACTGTTGCTCACATAATTTTAGGGCGCCCATGGTTATATGATCGAGATGTGCTGCACGACTGTAGGGCTAACATTTATTCCTTTGACTTCAACAATAAGAAAATTGTTTTGAAGCCTATGAGTGTTGAAACTATGAAAAAATACTTTGGGCCGAATACACCCAAATTTAAGGACAGTAGCAAGATGGTTGAAGAATATGGGGAGCAAAAGGATGTTAATACAACTCTTAACAATAAACCTTGCGATAAGGAGGTTAAGAGAGATGATAATGTGGTTAACGAAGATAATGTGGTGGACAAGATGAATGACATAATTGAATGGTTATCTCCTAATTCAATACAAGAAGTTCAAAGTTTTCATGGACATGAAGAGTTCATTAAGAGGTTTAATGTTATTATGGATGTTACAACAAATCACTTGAAGAAGGGTGAATTTCAAAAGAGGAAGGGTACAGTCAAAGTTTTTGAAGGAGTTCAGAAATTAATGATTGAAAACCACTACTAATAGAACTCCTAAATTACTACATGGCCCGAAATATCTTGTTCGTTGGAAATATTTAGTTTGTTGGAAGGGACATCCACGTGAAGATAGTACATGATTTACTAATTCAGAATTGCATCCTCTGATCCTTGGTGTTTATGAGAAGATCAATGAGTTTAACTAGTCGGAGTATAGTTTTTCAAGTCAGTGAGAATGATGAGGAATGATAAAAGGAATTAAGTGGTTTATTTTCCAAAATACTATTCACGTGAACATCAACCGAGAATAGTATTTCATGGTTTTATAAGGTTTTTATTTGTTAGTTTTTATTTTCAGAACGTGTTAGTTATTTTAAAAATAGTTTGATGTTGTTTCCTTTTAGTTTTTAGGAATTTGCTTTGGTTCTGGTTTAGGAAAATTATAAGAGAATTCCGTTTCGTATTAGGATTTACTTTTCTAGTTATAAATAATATATGCTCATGAAGGAATAGAGAGAGATTGAGATTACTAAATTTTCTTGCGATTTACATCGTGATGATGAGTTGTGTGACACAATTCAACTTTTATGTGAGACACTTAAAAGATCTCAAGGTGTGATGCCGAGAGTTTATGAGTGATTCCTAAATTTAACCTTAGTTTCTTAATTTTTCGCAGATTTTTCCTCTACAATACAGCCATAAACTCATATTTTCCTACCCTAAAGCAAGTTCTAACCCTAAAATCCGTTATAAATCCACGCTCCGTTGGTGCTGCATCACCTAGTACTGAGATGTTATGATCTTTAATTACCCTCTTAAGTCTTAGGATAGATTTAATATAACCCATACTATTCCAAATTAATATATTGCATACTGATTGGTGTGCAATCATTAAGAAACATTCGTTTGTTTTTTTCTTTATTGATGATCTAAGAATAATGTTTAGACCCCCAAACAGATAACTTCTCATGTGTTTTTTAGTTTTATATGGCATAAAAAAATTACCGAGTTCCATAGAAGAGCTAATCTGTGGGGAGGATCCCTGAGGCTCATAAGAGACTATGCGAGTACTTGTTTGTGAGTTATCATCTAATAAAATTTCCTCAGATGTTAGGTATTCTTCAGCATCATCCTCTGTTCCTTGGAAAACAACACTTTGATTTTGCTTGTGTTGTAAGGGTTGTACTTTTAATGCAAGGAACCTTTTATAAATCATGACAGGCTCAATATATAGATTTAAAGCTAAAAAATTGAGATCCTTTTTAGTAGATGTATTAGTCAATGAAAAATCATATTTGGACTGATAGAGAGAGGAATGAGAGTTGTAAAGATAGTTTGAGAAGTCTCCCTGAGCCTCTGAGATTAGAGCTATGATGCACGGGGACGGGAACCGATTGCGGTTTCCTATTGGAGACATTATGAGGATGGAAACAGGGACGAAAATGGCATAGGGACGAAAATGGCATGGGGACGTCTCGGAAATGTCCCCGGAACGCCGAAAACGGTCAGCCATTTCCTCCCATGTTTGACCCAAAACAGAAAAGGTTTTCTATATAAATTTGTATTCCAATTTCAAAGATTCTGTTTCCTAAAATGATTTCAATTCCAAAAACCCTCTATATATACTTACCAACGATGCAAAACTCTTTTCTATTTTGATTTTGAACTTTGCATCTCCTTCGCCTTGCGAATTGCGATCTCCATCTCCGAAGTCCGAAATCTCCACCACCGTGCGATCAAAATTCAGAGAGACCCGCCTGATCAGAGTATGTTTTTCGCTTCCTTTTTTATTTCTTTTTGCTGCTCTTGTGCTCTGTTTGTTTGTTGAGAGATTTGCACCTTTGCTTTGCTCTATTTTGTGTTGGCTTTACTTTATGCCTTTGTTCAATGTTAAGTATTCTGTTGCCTTCTTTTTGGAGTCCCTAGTGAAGTAAACTACTGACAGAAGAAGACGTTTCTTGAGTCTTGACTTGACTTTACTGACAGAAGACATGTGAAAGTGGACATAAAATGTTTGTTGATGACTTCTTCTTTATTGGTTACAAGACTACCAATACACGTTTATTGACTTGACTTCTTCTTTATTGCTTAAAGCTTTTAAGCAATACACGTTTCTTGACTTCCTTTTTTATACTTTATTTGTTTAGTAGCTCTAGACTCTAGAGTCTTGTAGACTTTGTTTTATTTTTTTTTAAACAGCTATTCTTTCGTATAGTTTTGGTTATTTATTATTATATTTTATCCGTCCCCGTATCCATAATTTTTTAATTTTCCCGTTTCCCGTCCCCGTCCCCGTCCCCGTCCCCGTACTCCTCCCCGTCTCGGTGCAACATAGATTACTGCATTATACTATGAACTAGAGTTCTTATGTTCAGCAATAGCAGATAATCATATGATCTGGGTCATGTGGAAAGATAAAGTACAGTTAACTATATTCAATCAACATTCCCAGTTTAAAGCCTTGTACATTCTTACTAAACAAACAAATAAACAATTCTCAGGTGTCTTTATCTATGCCAAAGTAACTAGAGAGCTTAGACTACCCCTTTGGACTGATTTAAAAACTTTAAGAGCTTGCCCAACCTTAAAAATTGGTGATTCTAATGATATCATCACTCACACTGAATATAAGATGAAATATAATCCATCCAGATCAAGCATGAGGGATTTTAATAATTTCATATATAATCTTCAATTAACTCACATAAACATTGTAGGATATTTATTTACATGGACTAATAATATGAAAGATCGACTGCATAAAAGATTGGATAGAGGTCTAAGTAATAGTCAGTGGTCTAAAATAGTTCTATTCAAGTCTTGGCTAGACACAGATCAGACCATGCCCCCTCCTCCTATCCGTTCAAAACTCTATCTCCAGTAAGACAAAGCCATTCAGATTTCAAGCCATGTGGCTGAATAGGGAGACAGAGTTTAATACCTTGGTTAAATCTATAAGGAAAATGCCCAGTTTTGAAACTGGAATGAGGAATTTCAGTTCTAAACTGAAGATTCTAAAACCGCCCTTAAAAAGTGGAATAAAGAAACATTAGGTAATGTTCAAAACAACATTAAAACTGCTGAAGCTGAAGTTTTAAGTGTGGAACATGCATATCTGACATCAGATTCTGATTCAGACCTAATTAATCTAAAAAAAACAAAAGTCCCTTCTAACTGAAGAGAGCATTTTCCGGAAAAAGAAATCTAAAGCTGGATGGCTCAAATTGGGAGACCAAAACACAAAAAATTTCCACCTAACCACTAAGGAGAGAAACTTAAAATCCTTAATAACCAAACTAAAAAATAGACAGGAACAATGGATCACTGATCCTGGTCTGATAGCAGATGAAGGGATTCTCCTCTATCAAACCCTTTTGAATCAACAATCCTTTGATCAAACATGCTCCTATCTATCATTCTTCCTGTAAGAAATCCCATTCATAATCACTCTATCACAAAACTCCCAGCTCAGTAGCCTTGTAACCCTGAAGGAGCTCAAATTCTCAGTTTTCAATCTTAAAACTGATTCAGCCCCCTGGCCTAGATGGCTTTTCTGCCATCTTCTTTAAAATCTGTCGGGATATAATCTGCCATGATGTACTAGATTCAGCCAATGACTTCATGACAAGACATCCGATTCTTATAATAACCTCATCAACCTGGATCACTCTTATCCCCAAAAGGCAGTCCACTCAACCTTTGCTGATTTTAAGCATATAAGCTTCTCCAATGCCATCAATAAAATCTTTTCCAGACTATTAATGGAAAGGCTGAAACTAATCATTCCAAATCTCACCTCTAAGAAGCAGCCTGCCTTCATTAGAGATAGAGATATCTCTGATAATGTGTTGCTGATGTGCTCAATTTGTACCCAATTTTCAGCACATTTGAAATTTAATATTGTAATAGATTAAGGGATTAATTGGAAGTGAATAGACATGTTATCATTTAAAGGGTTAGGATGATATCACAATTTTTATGTCATAATTCTTTGATTTATGTAGTGTTTGAAGATCATTTTGAAGACATCCCATGATCAAGTCGGTTTTTAAGAGTTTGATGTTGAAGAGACGAGAAGATCTCGGAGAGAAAGCCACTTTTTCTCAAAAGTGGTGAAAGCTGGACAAAGAGGTCTTCACGGACTGTGACATATAGCATGGCTCATGAGGAGGTGCATTCCACGGACCGTGACATAAAGCACAGTCTGTGAAGACGTCCCAACAACCCATATGTGATGTTTTCTTCTCCATTTCTCCTAGATAATATATTCCTACCTTATCCTTTGGCCGAGTTTCCCTCTTGAAGAACCCTAGTTTTCTATTTCTTTTTCATCTTTTCTTCCTATTATTTTGTATGAATTTTCTTATGAATTTTAGTACCGTTTGTATTAGCTAAACCCTTTCTTGGGAGCAATTGGTTAAGGCTTTCAAACCCATGTTGTGAGAATCCTATTATGCCCATTTAATTATTTTGATTATTATATACTTGCTAAGCATTCAATGTAGTTGTTAGCTTCATTAATTTGATTAGAGATGTGTTGATATGGATTGTTTGTATGATGACATGTTACGAGTTAGATGAAAGTGATCAATTTCTTCTCTTTTGACATATGGTCCAAGAACATGAAGTTAGAATTTCTATTTGGATTGATGATGTTATAATTAGTATATAAATATGATAATATTGTAATCTTTGTCATTTTTATCTTAAGGTAGCAAATATAGGAGAGTATTGAATGTTAAACTTTCTTGATTATCCTTAGGAAGTGCATTAATTGGTTAAATGCTTAGACAGTTTGTTGAATGTTTGTAGGTTTTATCAAACTTGTTGATTCATCATGCACAATACCATTAATGAGATGTATTCGTTGATCATCTAAACAAGTCATTACTGAGGTTTATAAAGATATGTTGAATTCACTCTTATAGATTACACTTAAGAAGAATGGGAGGTTTACCGACACAATAGGTAGTAAAGATGGTAAAATAGGTTGTTGATTCAAGGATCAATAAGAGGCTTGGAAGTGAAAATCAATTGTGTCAAATGTATCGTGAATTTGTGTTTAATCCATTCTCTTAGTTTGTTTGCATGATTAGCACACCTAGTTGCATAGTATTTCAATTTCGTAACTTAGTCAAGCTAAACCAAAACAACCCCTTTTATATATGGTGTATACCTTGCCCATGGACTACAAAATGTTGGCCTTGAGGCCCAGCCCAAGATGTAGTTGCGAACTAATAAACACAGAGTCACACCCAAGAACTCTTAGCCACGAACCGAGAAAATCATGTCCAAAAGGACTAAGTCACGAACCAAGAAAGACAGAACCACGATCAAGACTCAACCACGAACCAAGTTTATAGTGATCATGATGCAGCCCACGATCAGGAATCCTAACAATACAGAGCCATGACTAAAGTCAGCTATAAATACAAGAACAACAGTATTGGCTGAGGTAAGTGATACTAAACAGAGAAATACCAATTCTCTGAAGGAAAGAACTGACTTGATCGTTAGAGCCCTTTCCCCAGAATCACTTCCGGGATTTTTTTTGCAGGTTTATAGTGATAAATGGTGAATATCAGCCATCTAGCTTGACCGGGAATACCACATCATTGGAGCTGTCTGTGGGGAAGAGATTTATTTTTATTTTTAAAGTCCTTCATTCTGTTCTGGGTTAACAATGGTGTTCACTAGAAGTGAAAGAAGCTAGAATCACCACACACAAGAACGAACAGATGGGCGCAATAAGAGCATGCAAACCAGTTAAGATCAAGAAAACATTCCCAGTTTAGAGCGAGAGCACAACAAATAAGATATGGAGGATGATGATGAAGGAGCTGAATCTCGTAACACAAATCTAGAAAAAGGGGGAAGAGGTTTCACAGCTTTCTTAGAAGCCAATAGAGAGCATATGTACAATCAGTTCTTAGCCACTATCAAACCAAGATCCCCGAAAACAAATAAAAATAAAGTCAAAGGCACGAGGCCTTAATTACGAAAATGAGTTAAGGGATATTGTGGCAGCGATGATATAGACAAGTAGCAATTAGCACCGTATCTTCGCTATTTCAAGATGCCAAAGGATTTCAATCTACCCTTGCATGTTAAAATATATGATGGGATAATTGACCCCATGGAATTCCTACATTCCTATCGCAATAGTATACAATTTCGCGATGCAGAAATTGAATTTGTTTGCAAAGCTTTCCTTATTTTCTTATCTGTGTTAGCGATTGCGTGGTACAAAGACTTACCAAATAGAAGTATTAGGTCTTAGGCACATTTGTCATAATTGTTTCCGGGACGCTTCTATCAAAAGCAGAAGTTTACCAAAACAATAGCGGACCTAAAACATATAACCCAACGAGCTGATGAAAGTCTCGTAGATTATCACAATAGGTTTGTCATTGAAAGTTTGCAAGTTCGCGATCTGTCGTTCCAATCCTGGTTAGGAGCATTCACAGGGGGGGGGTATGCGATCAGAGAATTTTACAATGAACTCACAAAAAACATGCTCGAAAATGCTCGAAAAACATACTCACAATGGAATTGCAAAAAATGATTGAACAGTATGTGCGAACTGGAGAAGCAAACAACTGCAAGATAGAACACGTGCATGGTGAAAAAAGAATAATGGAAGATCCACATAGAGGTTTTGTCAAGAAAGTAAAAGGGAATATCCCTTTCAAGGGAAGATAATCAGGGGTGCAGATCATACCATTTCAAGAAACTCCATTGACAAAGTCACGAAAGGAAATCTAGCAAGTGAACAGGGAGTTGTTTCGCAAACCTGCACCAATGATAGCACCACTAGAAAAGTGATCTAGAGATTACTATTGTGCCTTCCATAAGGACTATGAACATGACATCAAATATTGCAGAGACTTGCGAAGAAAAATAGAGGAGAATTTGAGGAATGGTTATCTGAGCCAGTACAAAAGGAAGATGGAGGAAACTGATAAATTGAAGCAAACAAAGCTGGAATATCTATGGCAAAAAACCAAAGGCATAGCAAATACCCAGAGCAAAAATTAGAAGATGACAGCAGTGGTGCATTAAAAAGAACATCTGGCAAATGATGCCCCAGAAAAAGTAATCCTATCAATTCATGGATCAACCTAGTCCCTGTCTAACAATGCATGGCAAGCCAAGGCTAGATACTCTTCACCGCAAGATGCTGCTGATAAGAGATTTCGTTCGGATGAGACAATAACATGTATAGAAGAAGATGCGGTTCCCAACGCTTCGCCTCATAATGACCAGATGGTTATTATCGCTAAGATTGGAAATGCCACGGTTCATAGAATATTTGTGGATGACATGAGTGTAGTTTAAATATTATTTGTCGATTGCTTTGATGAGATTCAAACGAACTGATTTGAGGAAGTTTCCATCCTTTCTTGTAGGATTTACAGGGAGGGCAGAGACGTCTTTGGGTAACATACAACCAACTGGTTACCATTGGTGAGAATGATAAAAAATGCACCATTATGTGCGACTTTGTTGTCATGGACGCAAAAAGTCCATTTAATGCTATCATTGGTTAACCCTAGATGAATACAACAAAGGCCATTTGGTCCCCATATCACATACTGATGAAGTTTCTAACTCCAACAGGGATCACAACGATAAGGGAAAATCAGAAAACAACTAGACAATGTATAATCATTGCAATGAAAGTAGGAAGAAATGCAGAGCAAACTAAAATGGTTATCACTATCTTGGAAAATGGCTTACTCAAGTAACAAAACCTCAAGTAGATTTTGGATGACGAAGACACTTCTAAGTGTGTCAATATAGGAAAGTATCTTCCAACCAAAGTTAAAGAAAAGGTGCTAGAAATCCCGTGAAATCACAAAGATACATTTGCATGGACTGTACAGAACATGGGAGAAGTCAATCCAAAAAATTTCTACCCATTCTCTGAATATTAGAAATTCAATCAAACCAGTCAAGCAACAACAATGAAACTTTGCTAGTGATAGACTGAAAGCGATCAAAGAAATAGTTAGAGCAATGCTCCAGGATAGTGTTTTGAAGGAGGTAATCTACCCAAAGTGGTTAGCAAACCCAGTGATGATAAAAAATAGGGACACAGGATGGAGTATGTGTATAAACTTAACTGATCTAAACAAGGCGTGCCCAAAAGACTGCTATCATTTGCCTAAAATTAACCAATTAGTAGAAGAAATATCAGGGTATGAAGTCGTAGCATTCTTGGATGCGTATAAAGGATACCACCAAATACTGATGAACCCAGAAAATGCAGAAAATACCGCCTTCATAACAAGCTTTGGGGTGTTTTGCTATGTGAAGATGCCAGTTGGCCTAAAGAATGTCGGAGCAACATATCCGGGAGTAGTTGACACTGCATTTTATAATTAAATAGGATAACCATGTTTACGCATATGTTTACGACATGGTTATTAAGACCAAAAAGATATGTCACGTCGGGCAAGCCTTGAAAGAGACCTTGGATACGCTAGGTGCAATTGGTATGAAACTTAATGCCAACAAATGCATAATTGGAGTGGGCGCAGGAAAGTTTTTAGGATAAAAATTATCCTCCAAAGGTATTGGGGCTAACCCAGAAAAGATACAAGCAATAGTTGACCTTCCTTAACCACGAACAATCAAGGAAGTGCAAGTGTTGATGGGACCAGTGGCGTCGCTTAGAAGATTTGTTTCGAAGGCACCTGAAAAACATTTCCCGCTCTTTGAAATCCTTAAAAAGGTGAAAAAGTTCAATTGGAATGACGAAAGTCAGAAAGCGTACGAGTCATTGAAGGAACAGCTCCAAGCATTGTGAACACTGAAGTCACCAATCCCTGGAGAAACTCTATATCTGTACTTGGCAGTTTTAACGAAAGCAATAATTTCAGTTTTGCTGCTAATGAGACGCCAAAATGCATGTATTTTCCTAAGCATTTACCATCTTTTTTTTTGTCATTTTGTTGGAAGATTGCTAGATTTAGGTAGGTTTGGACTTGGATGACCTATTTTGGTTTTTCATATCTAAATCCTTCTTTTCTTAACTTACTTTGAATCTAATGGAATTGTATCCTTATGAGTGATGTGCTCATCTCTTTTTAGCACATTTGAAAATCATATTTGTAATAGACTAAGCTTTTGTGTAAGAATAATGGATGCTTTGTTGGTAACAAAGTTAGGATGATGATTTAGGAGTTATATCCTAAGTCTCTAGTTTAAGGTGTTTACGGAAGGTCTTTTATGATGACTTTGTGCTAAAGAGCAAAAGCTGCCAAATTAATGCCCCGATATTGCATAAGCCCTAGGCATATTTGACAGGGATATATAGAGCTTGGCCATTTTACAACTGGGGAATCGACTTAGTTGGACCTTTTCCCAAAGGATATGGTAACACAATATTTCTAATAGCAGTAATTGTTTACATCACGAAGTGAAGCGAAGCAATTGTGAAGAGTTACATGAGAAGTAACAAGAAATTTTGTTTGGAAGAACATAGGTTGTCAATTTGGGGTGCCACAAATAATGGTATAAGTTCACAAGTATAACATTTACATAATGGTGCTTGAAGTTAGGGATTGCACAAAATTTCACATATGTAGCTCATCCTCAAGCAAATGGTCAGGTTGAGGTAACTAACAGGACAATATTTCAAGGAATTCAAAAAAAAAATTAGAAGGGAATCAAACTGGTTGGGTAGATGAGATACCCAACATGCTATGGTCATAGAGAACAACTGGGCGAGAACCAATTGGAGAAACTCTGTATAGTCTAGTCTATGGTCATGAGGCTGTAATACCTGTAGAAATTGGGAACTCAAGCCTTGGAGTAGAAAATTACAATGAGGGAGATAATCCCAAAATGATGAGATTAGATTTGGACAAACTCAAGGAGAAAAGACAATTGGCAACGATCACAGAGGCAAAGTACAAAGAGAAGATGGCCAGAGCATATAATGAGAAAGTAAAAAAGACACAAGTTTGAATTGGCTATCTCGTGGGGCGAAAGAATAAGACAAGTCTGGCAAAAGAAAACGGAAAACTAAGCCCAAGGTGGAAATGCCTGTACAAGGTAACGAAAAGAGCACCGATCCAACTGCTAAGAGTTAGAAAGACTGGATGGCAGCAGTGTCCCCAATACTTGGCTTGTGATCAACCTAATGAAGTTCTATGTTTAGATAGTTTGTGGGAGATAGGGAAAATTCAGTTGTATAGGAGACATGATATGATCATTGGCGGCGTTTACATCTTTGTGTAGTTTCGAAGGCAATATCACCACAACCGTACATTATAAATATCAGAAAGCATTTTTTGGGGAAAATTTCTCTTCATGTTCTTTACTTATATTTTTATACAAAATTCATAGTAACAAAAAGTAGACAAATATGGCACATCGCAAATGAAGTCAAATATCATGTCTTGGAGTCATCACTAGTACAAGGGAGCGATTAAAGGCGGTTATATTAGACAATAGAAGGCACTTTCAATGTGCCTTCCCTGGCCCTGCCTTCTATCGCCCACATTCTTCCTCAACTTTCTCCATTGCTCTTCATTCATTTTTGTTTCAAACTTGAAACTTGCCTACGACAGGTTATTACACAATATATAAGTTAATAGAAAGAACATATAGGTTAATAGATAGAATTAGACATTTAAATACTATATATCATAACAAATTTTTTACCTTTATGTCCCTTCACGCCCCTTCCTTCACATCTAACGGGATGTTAGGCCAGTGTATCCATGTACCAAATCTAACCTGCCTCCGAAATGCGTAGTTTCAATAAGCGATCCAAGCACTCCAATTTTTTATACATACCATCTCACCATTAATGCACTCAAAAGTGATGGGGACATGGTCCTTTTCTTTAACTAACATGATCGACTGAAACATAGTCGTTCCTCATTCCCAACACCATGTGGCAATCTCGAACTTTTCGAATGCCTTCCTCTGACGCCCGCCTTCCTTGGTAAGGTCATCATTCCTTGGACCGCGAAGGTGGTTGTCATCGCTACTTTCCTCGTTTTACATTTCACCACCCTTTTTAGGAGCACATGTTGCACAACCTCCATCTTCTTCAAATTGAATCTTGAGGGGTGATGAGACGTCAAATGCATATATTTTTCGAAGCATTTAACATCTCTTTTGTTATCTTTTTGTTGGAAGATTTCTAGATTTAGGTAGGTTTACATCATAGGGGTTTAGATAACCATTTTCGGTTTTCGTATCTAAATCATTCATTTTTGCAACCTAGTTTGAGTTTAATGAATTTTTTGTCCTTACGAGCATCAAGATTCCTTTTTGTAAGCTTAATTTGTAGATTGCTTATAAGAACTTTGGAGTATTGTATTGAAGGTCATTCACAAGGATGGTAGAATATTGAAGACCACGAGTCAAAACGTGGTAGAAGATAAAGAAGTGGAGGAATTGTGATTCGGAAGTGTGAACCAAGTTCCGGGAAAAATCCAAGAAGAACCAACCTCTAACGGTGGGACCATTGGATTCATCTTCTCGAGCACTATGAAATCGGCTACAAGAACTCTCGAATCGGATCAATGGTTCACCCATGGCGATCAATCGAAGATCGGCCGGCCAACCGGCCGGGTGAAGAAGGCCGGGCGCTCAACCGCGCGGTCGCGCACCCAAAACAACGAGGAAAATGATCCCCCGGATGGAGATCGAGCGGCCAGCCTGAGCGCCCATGTCACCGCGCGGCCGCTCCAATCCCGCGCGCCTCAGCGCCCATCGTCCCGCGCGGCCACCCGTTTCCTGCGCCCAGCGCTCTCGCGGTCCATCCCCCTCGCGCCCTAGCACGCGAGCTCCCAGGCGCCCGTGTGGTCTCCGCTCACCAGCACCCTTGCCTCGCAGTCTCAGCGCCCGAGCGCCCGTGTCTCAACGCCCGTGTCTTCCGCCCGAGATGGTCGAGCATCCGCGCGGCCAGCGCGCCCTGAACCCAACTTGACTATTTCTTCTCACCAACTTGTACTATAAATATCTTCATCTCTTATTTTCAAACCCAACCTTTCTCTTGGCCGAAAATCCTCCATTTTAAACCCTAGTTCTTCATTTATCTCTTTGTTTACATATGGATTTGTATATGAATGTTAGTATGATGTGTATTAGCTAAACTTATCACTTGGGAGCAATTGTTTGAAGCTTCCAAACTCATGTAGTAAGACTC
>JAULKM010000006.1:11738252-11765735 GCA_032355605.1 Rubia tinctorum | reverse complement strand
ATCAAAGTTGAGAACTATTCCCAGTGAACTGTGAATTGGTCTCTGATAGGGAGGTGATGCTCTAAAAATATGCTCAACCGGAGACCGTGGTACGAAATGAGGCTTGGAAACTAGTGGTGGAGCAAAAAGAGGAAATGCTAGTGGTGGCTGAATGGGCTGGTGGTCAGTAGGGAAGGCCAATGCAAACTGGTCAGGAATTTGGTCTACATCTATCGGGGCTTTCTCGGCATGCTACCCTACTTCGCATCATCACCCTGGTTTTTCCCATTCTCATAAGGGACTCTCAATACTACCCATGGCCCTGCATCAGGCTCTGTGATGATATCCTACAATAGAAATTCCTTGGCCAGCTTTGTCCTCTTGCTCTGGGGAAACCTCATGAAGTTCTCACCCTTTTATCGCCAGTAAACAGTCCCATTCTGGATACGTATCAGCTTCGCCCCTGTAATAGCTGAATGAGTGAGGATGTAAGAGGTGTTAGGATTCTCCTGCATCTCATTTCTCAACGGAAGGCAAATATGAGCAACAAGGAGTGATATCATGCCCCCCGATAGCTATCTTATCTGTCTAAGACTTTGAGAGGGTGATACACTAGGCAATAAATTCATCCACCAAATCAAGGCAAGGTCGCCCTATGCAAATTGACGATAGTTCGTAGTATGAGGGTAGCCTCCCCATGGAAACTTACCACTATGCTCAAAAGTCTAGCCATATTTCTCAATGCCGGATGAACAATGTGACATTCCTGTTCTTCTTCCTCCTCAGCTATAGGGTGATGGACGGAAAAAAAGTGTCCAAATTAAAGCTTGCATGATGCTCATTGTAACCAGTGACATTTATGCAGTACTTCTATCCAAATGCTTGAGCCATCTCTGCATGATACATAGATCTAGCCACGCCCTCAGGTGGAACCTCATTATCTTCCCCAAGAACCCATAGCGTTGTTTCTTAAAAGTCGCAAGAAACTCCAAAATATATCTAGTGTAGATGGGGGAAGACATGGTCGTAAAATCCTTGAACCCTATCCTCCTCAAGAGTATCCTTTTAGGTTAGTAGAGTTTGAGTTCTTTGAGAGTCCTCTCATCTAGAAACTAAGTCTCCAAAATGGGGCATCCAACAAGACGGTCCCACAGTGCCTGATGCCCCTGGAGGAGTGTAGTCAATCCCATAAAAGGCACAATGGGCTCACCCCTATGTCTACATGGTATAGTGAACAACACAACACAATAAAGGCACCAAAAAATAATATTCAAAAATCCACAACCAACTACCCCAAACTCACAAATTCTCTCACAAGATTTCAAAAATCACAATAAAGCCCCTACTTTCAAGAAATCCTAAACATACAGATACCAAAAAATCCAAAAAAATCAAAAACCCATAAGAAGAATCGGCTAAGTACCTTGGGGTAAAAATCGAAGCTGAATTTTTATAAATTTGTGCTTCGGGAGAGTGCATGACTCCTCCTAGACTGAATTATATCACTCCTTGACACCCAGAACAAATCAATATTCGAGTTTTGTGGGAGAAAATTTGAGTTTTTGCCAAACAAAAAATCTACAAATTTGGGTTGAACCCTGTTTTTTTGTTTTTGGAAGCAATAATCACTTGGTTTGGTTGGGCATGGAAAAATGAATTTTTTGAGACAAGTTTGAGGCAAATGGCACAAGAATTGAGGGAGTTATGGTCCAAATCATATTTGGAAGGAACAGGGGGTAGGCTCAATTTTCTGGATTTAGAGGAGAGAGGATAAGGAGATGAAGAACAAACAAGAGGCTTTATAGGAGGGTTGGGGAATTTTATTGGGTGTCTTATGGCGGTGTGTGAGTTCCTAGGGTAGCCTCGTTTTAGGCCTCAGGCCCGTGTCACCTGCCGCATGCCACCCTCATGTTGGGCCTTGGGCCTCATGCTTGCGAGGCTAGGTATGATCGTGTAGCTAACATGTGCTAGCCCGCCCAGGAACGAGGCTGGAAAGCCCTTCTCTGTCCAATTTTTTCTTCAAAAGCTCCTGCATAAAAAAACATGAAAATTAAGAGTAGCACTATTCCAGCTAAAATCTAATGACTAATAATCCCTAAAAATGCCACCAAAAATCAAACACATTCCCAAAAAAATCACTAGAAAATTCCAAAAGCTAAAAACACTATCTTATTTCATATATTTTTGAAAACTAATAAAAATGGTTTGATAGGTAACCGGAATAACCATCCTTGATACCACCACTAACCACGTCTCTATTGATGGGTCTCCACATTACCTTCACTTTGCATTTCACCTTGGGAGAAACTTACCTAACACATCCATCTTTCTCAAAAGTGGATACATTTCTGTTGCGTTTGGGAGTAGGAAGGGGCTAAGGAATTGTTTTTTCCTTAACCCGGTTCCTTCTCCGCTGCACGTTAGTGCTAGAAAATTGAAGCAAAGTTCCTTTACTCACACTAGAAGAAACATGCTTATCAACAATTGCATCATCACAATTTTCATTCAAGCAAGATAGAACATGTAAGGTCTTTATATTGGGAAATGCCTCATCATCATAAAAATCACATTCCTTAACCAACATTTACTCTTTAGCTAAATCCTCGGGTGTAGGAGGTGCTTGAGTTATTTTTACGTCCTCGCCACACTCCATTAACCACTGCATGTTAGTTGTTACAGAGAAACAATCTGAAATGTCATCACTAACATCATACATAGCATAAGTCTCATCAACATGATCATCACAATTGAAGCTAAAAGTATGATTTTTCTCATCACTCCCATCAACATCAAGGATGTCATCTAGTCATTCATTCTCATCAATCATGCAAGTGTTTTAAAATAAATCAAGCCAAAGTTATGCCATTGCACATAAGAGAGGGAATAAGTGGATCATGCTTAGATTTACATATTTAAAATACCATCTTAAAATGTCAACATCCAGGGTTAGGGTCCCTAAATGTACTTGTATCTTTTTCCATGATGTTTTTATAAAAGGTCTCCCCAATAAAATTAAGGGTGCACCACCATCGTGCTCTACGTCAAGGACATAGAAGTCCACCGAAAACACTAAATTCCTACTCTAACCATTAAATCATTAACTAAACCTTAAGGGTTAGAATGGAAGTGATCAGCTAACTGGACCATTGCCCTAGTTTCCTTAAGGTCACCTATGTCTAGGTATTCATAAAGGCTAGAAGAGATCACATCAATAGATTCACCTAAATAGATCATATAATTGTTTTCCAATTTTCCACCTAAGGTGATAGGAATTGAAAACATCTCAGGGTAATCATATTTCTTAAGCAAGTTCATATGATTTAGAGTTTCCACTCCCCCCCCCCCCATTTTCAACTCTCCTACCTATTATTCCTCTTCTTCGCACATGCATTTTTCAATAATTTAGCATAAGAGGGAACATGCTCAATCCAATCCAAAATTGGAATGCTAATCTCAACCTTCTCGAAGATTTTTCGAATATGTGCCTCATTCGTTGCCACCTTTGGCCTTCCCCTAAGTACACTAGTAAAAGGCGGTGGAATGATCACCCTCACCTCGGTGGTTGGAAGCTCTTTGATGAGCTCCACCTTTATAACCATCTCACACTCCAACAAGTTATTCTTGTTGCTTTCCACCATAAAATAATCTTCTTTCAAGATTTCCTTCTCGGGTACACACACCCCCTTCCCGATGCTTAGCTTCAATGCACTCACATTTCTTGGATTATTCTCGGCCTGGGAAGGGAGCTTTCCAAATTCCTTGACCTCAAGTTGACTCGCCGAGGTGGCTAGTTGGCTGACTTGGATTTCGAGATTCTTGATAGTTGAAAAAGCTATAGTGCTAAGATCTTCAATTTCTCTCCTTGCTGCTCTGTGAACACATCTAGTTTCTTTTCCAATTGAGCTATGGCATCCAAGATCTCTTCTGATCTAACTTTTATAATGTAATGTTGGTGTTGGAAGGCCTTTCTCCTCTCAGTTAGGGTTGAGGTTGTGGTTTTTTTCCTCGGTTTTACCCTTAAGTTTCCTCCTGGAGCCAACAGAAGTTGGGGTGATCACGGTACTAAGGATTGAAGGCATTGCGTAAGGGACATGTCTATTTCCACCTTGGTTCCCTCGGAACCATTGTTGTTTCCCTTGGAACCGTTGTTGTTTCTCTCTAGCAAATTGTTGCCGAATTCAACCATTGAGATCAAATGCTTTCACCACTTCAAAATCTTCCACCACTTGTGGACAAGTGTCTGTAGGATGATCAAGACTACATATGACGCAAACCATGACTTGGTGAGCTTTCCCCTTCATAAATTCATTCATCATAGAGGTAAGCTCTTGAACTTGCTCTTCTAATTTGGGAGATCGAGTTGGCTCATTCATTGTCTTCACTCTGAATCTAGTACCAAACATCCTTGTTCCATTGGCCATTTATTCTAAAAGATCAATTGCATCTCTCGGACTTTTGTTGGAAATCAAACCATTGCATGCAGCGATCACTATCCTCATGTTCTAGTTGCACAGCCCTTCGAAGAAATAATACACCAAGTTGCCCTCATTGAATACATGATAAGAACAACTCTCCAATAACCTCTTGAATCCCTCCCAAAAATAATAAAGGGATTCATTTGAAAATTGGAATATGTTAGAGAGTTGTTTCTTGAGACCTGCAGGTGTAGAAGACAGAAAATAATTTTCAAGGAACTTGCGCTTATGTCAATCCAAAAATTGATGCATCCGGGTAGGAGATAATATAGCTGATCCTTGGCCACGTCTCACAGTGAGAAAGGAAATGATCTCAAGTTGTAGTCTTCTTCTAAAACTCCCGACAGCTTCTTGTTTGTGAACACTAGGTGAAACTCCGATAAGTGCTTGTTTGGGTCTTTACTAGCAAACTCATAAAAAGTTGGAAAACATTGGATCATGCCGCTCTTGAGCTCACAAGTCACTTTCGGTGGCAAGGGAGGGAAAACAATACACATGGGTTAATTATCCAAGTTAGGAGCCATCAACTCCCAAAGAATGTAATTGTCTTCCTCCATAACTATGCTCTCTTCAACTAAAAATGTCGGCTCTTATGGAACCCTTGCTCTAGCTCTCCTCCTCCTTTTTCTCCGATTACTTACATTTTCCTTTAGGTAGTGTAAAGTTCCTTGGTTTGTGGCACGGATGTGTACCATAAACTAGGAACTAAAGAATAACCAACTAATAAGAAACACTAGCACAAGGGTTAGAAGTACATAGATCACCATCACAAAAGCTCAACAGAAAAACCAACTCAAGCCAACAAAAAACAACACTAAATACTCAACTAACAAGCTATGTAAGTTAATGATTAAAAATTTAGACTAGCATCCCCGACAGCGGTGCTAAAATCTAAACCACTTCCCCCCGAGGTTGTTGCAAACACGAGAGGAGGAACAATTTAAAGATCAAAGATAAGAATTTATAATGTTGCTCTCGTTCCTTGATGTGCACCTTTTTGCATGCATTAAACAATGCATTTGACACGTTTGTTCGTATGTTTTGTTTGGTTGATTGCTAGTTTTAGTTAGGTTTATAGGACAGAGGGATTAGATGACCATTATTGATTTTCTTATCTAAATCACGAGTTTTGTAGATTTAATTGAATCTAATGGACACTTTGTATTCATGAGCACCTAGATTTTCCTTTGTTAGCTTACTATTAAGCTGTTCGTGAGTATTTTGACGTCATTTTGTAGAAGGCCATCCGTGAGGGTGGTAGAAGATATTTTAAAGTCATTCGCAAGAATGGTAAAGGATTTTAAAGGTCATTCGCGAGGATGGAAGCAGATAGAAGGCTACCGACAAAAATGTGTGGTAGTATATAGAATTGAGCTGGAAAAGGTGGAGTCATAGTACAAAAAGGTGAAAATGGAAGTCATCGTTAACCGGCCAAACAAGTCGACCGGCTGACTAGGTGGCACGAAGAACTGGCCCAAGCCTAACACACTTGGTACGGCCCATTCCAGTTAACAGGGGTTGTGTCACACTACCTTGGCACGGACCATGTCTCACCGGTCAACCCGTGTCTTCAAATTTTCTCCATCGGCTAAGTAAATATATATAGACCGCACAGTTTCACATGGTCCACATTGTTTCAAGTGCCAAATGTAAGGACCAACCCATGAGGTGTGAAAAATGACACAGCATGCACCGTTAAACTGAGGAAAAAAGTGTTTCTAGATGAAGGCCCCACCAAACGACAAGGGGCGCATAATCAAAAGTTCAAAACGGGGCACCACCCAGTATCCCATGCTAGACTGAGTAGGCCATGCCAGAACGAGCCAACATAGGTTGTGCCATGACATGTAGCTCGCACCACCATGAGGCTTTTGGCTAGCACAACCCCTGCCATTTTCTGTTGGCCGTGTCAATTGCTCACGCTAGGGTTTTTGGCCTATTTTGTCCTTTTTAAGGCCCAATTCCCTACTAATATATATATGGACCTATGTCTACTAGGGTTTAAGTTTATGCTTATTTTTAGAATTCAAGAGTAGGATAGAGAGAGAAATGAGCTCTTCCTTCTCTCTAGAATTTGTTCTCTTCTTCTCTTTATATTTCTTTTGTCCAAAGGCATTGAATCCAATTAAATACTTGGGTTCAATTCGTTGGGAGTACTTAATTTACTAGGGGTTTGAATTTGCATTCATGAATTAATTTTTTTTGTAAGATACCTTAGAACTACCTATTTCTATATGTTTGTGATTATTATGTTGGCTTGTTCTTAATTTTAATATTGATTGCATGATTAGCACATTAAAATTGGCACACACCATAATCAACTTTCTTTTTGGCGCAATTATCGATATCCCCTGGGAAGGGAAACCTAGATTTTCTCCTGGTAACGATAGTCCAGAATCGTATGGGTGTGTTCATATGGGTTGCTTAGTCAACGTTAAGATAGACTATACACTAGTCTTAGATGGAAAATTGGTCGTAATGGTTACTCGGGGGGTAACTCTTTTTGACACAAAGCGGAAACATGCTCACTCTTCCCATTCTTTTTCTTATTCTTAGCTCTTTATTTTCTATTGACAACACATAATTCCTTAAGAAATTTAGCATATATAGGAATTTTTCAATAGCAATTGAGAGAGGGATATTTATCTCACATCTACAAAAGACTTTGTAGATGTCCTTATTGTCTCCCTTCCCTTGCATGATAGGAAACATACACTTTGAAAAGGCCATGCTTACCTAGGTGCATCAATAAATGTGATTCCTTACTCTTTGCATGAAAGCCTTAATTTAGGTACTTTGCACAAAACCAGGGTGGTGATCCAATTACGCGATCGATCTAGTGCATACCCTAAGGGTATTGTCGAATATGTGTTAGTTAAGGTAGATTCCTTAATATTCCCCACGGATTTTTATGTCCTCGACATTGAGTATGATAAACTTACTGCTCCAATTTTGTTGCGGGGGCCATTTTTCAAAACATCAAGGACGATGATCGATGTGCATAATGGTACCCTCACATGGAATTTGATGGGCTTAAACTAGAGTTTAACAAAAATAACTCTATGAAGTATCCTAGTGAAGAATATTCTTGTCATGAAATAGATGTTGTCGATGATGTTTTGCAAGATGTTTTTAAATTAAATGGTCATGATTCTTTGTTAGTTGTTTTAAAATGTGATGGTCATAGTGTATACAATGTATATTCCATGAGCACTAACTTAAAGAAAGCTTTGAGGACTTTATATGGTTGAGAAGATGAGATTTAACCCTCCTCCACCACCCCTAAAGGAGCCTAAGAAACGGGAACTCCTCCCATCACTTGTGAAAGCCCCGGTGACCTGGTGATTGAGCTAAAACCATTTCCAAGTGGCCTCAACTATACATTTCTTGGAGAAGGAAAGACACTATTGGTCATCATTTCAAGTAAGCTCACCCAAGAGCAAGAAGAAAAGTTAATGGTGGTGTTGAGGGAATACAAGGAAACAATTGGATGGACTATTAGAGACATAAAAGGTATTAGTCCATCCACTTTCATGCACTGAATCTTATTGGAAGATGATTTAAAACCCTTTCGACAACCCCATTGTCATTTAAATCCACCTATGATGGAGGTGGTGAAGGCGGAGATCCTCAAATTGCTTCAAACGGGGATGATTTATCCATTTTTTTATAGCAAGTGGGTGAGCCTAACTCAAATGGTGCTAAAGAAGAGTGGGGTGATGCTAGCGTAGAATGACAAGGGTGAAATGGTGCCAACTCATGTCCAGAATGGGTGGCGAGTTTGCATTGAATACCAAATGTTAAATGTGGTAACCCAGAAGAATCACTTCTCATTACCGCTCATTGATCAAATACTCGAGAGGCTTTCAAGTCATCCATACTATTGTTTCTTAGATGGGTAATTGGGTTATTTTTAAGTGGCCATCTCCCAGGAGGACCAAGAGAAAACAACATTAACATGCCCCTTTGGTTCTTCTGGTCTATGTAATTCCCCCGCTACTTTTCAAAGGTATCCATTTTCTCAGTTTTTTTAAAAAAAACTTGTTGAAGTGTTCATGGATGATTTCACCTTTCATTTTAATTCTTTTGACAATTGTTTAGACAATTTAGCACAAGTTCTTAAGCATTGCATTGATACTAACCTTGTGTTAATTTCTGAGAAATGTCATTTTATTGTAGAACAAGGCATTGTCTTAAGACACATTGTCTTCTCTAAGGGTATTGAGGTAGACAATGCAAAGATACACCCAATTCAAACTTTTCCTTATCTTAGTAATGTGCGCCAAGTGCGCTCTTTTCTTGGTCAAGCAGGATTTTATCATCGTTACATCAAGAATTTTTCAAAGATTGCATCTTCTTTACGCAAGTCATTGCAAAAGGAGGTGTAATTTATGGTGGTGAGGGTTTTAAAGGAGCCTTCATTTTATTGAAGGAAAGGTTAGTTTCTTCACCTATTATTAAACCCCCCAGATTGGTCCATGCCTTTTGAGATCATGTGCGATGCAAGTGATTTTGTCATCAGAGTGGTGCCTTGTCAAAGGATAGGGAGAGTGCCTCACGCCATCTACTATGAATCAATTACTTATAACAAGGTCCAAAGGAAGTACTCCACCACGAAAAAGGAATTGCTAGTGGAGGTATTTTCTTTCGAAATTTTTTTATCTTATTTTGTTGGCAACAAAGTGATTGTGTACATTAACCATGCAACGCTTCATCACTTGATGATGAAGGAAGAGTCCAAAGTGAATTTATTAGATGGATCTTGCTTTTGAGCAAGTTTGGTTTTGAGGTAAGAGACAAGAACAGAATGGAAAACCTTGTAGCTGATGTGCACCATTATGCATGCTTTAGCATATGCATTTAACACATTTATTGTCATCTTTAGTTTGGTTGATGGCTAGTTTTAGTTAGGTTTACACGACAAAGTGTTTAGATGGCCATTATTGGTTTTCTTGTCTAAATCCCAAGTTTTGAGGACTTAATTGAATGTAGTGGAAACTTTGTATTCACGGGCACCTAGATCTTCGTCTTTGATCTCATTAGTAGGTTGCTCATGAATACTTTTTCATTATATTTTATAGAAGGACATTCGCAATTATGGTAGAAGATATCAAAGGTCATTCATAAGGATGGTGGTATATTGAAGACCATGGACTCCAAAACTTGGTAGTAGATGGAATTGGGACCAAGAAAGGCGGATTCGTAGTTCAGGAAGCCCAATAAAGAAACAGAGAGATTGTTGTTCAAGGTTGCACCGAGTTCTGGGTATATTCCTAGAAGAATCAGCCAATTAGGATGGTACCATTAGATTCATATTCTTGAGAGCTATAAAATCAACTACAAAAACTCTCAAATCGGATCAATGGTTCACCCGCAGTGAAGCAAACAAGTCAGCCAATCAAACCACCAACGGTCGGCATGGACCGCACAAGGCTGACACAAGGCCAAGCCTAGCACGGCCCGTACCAAGTGTCAGGAGGCCTCATAATGGCCAATTCCACCCAACACGAGTCGTGCCAATTTCCAGCATGGACAGTGCCTATTCTATCTAGTCGTGCACTCTAAGTCATCTTTTCACTCTAAAAATTGGCTAAGTATAGTAGTTGGACGTTCCATTTTACACGGCCCGTGCCTTTTCAAGTCAAAAATACCAAGACCAACCCATGGGATATGAATAATAATATTTGGTGCACAGAGATAATGAGAAAAATGAGGTTCCAGCCGATAGGGTACGCCAAACAACGTGGACGTCTATTAGAAGGAGCAAAAATTGGAGTGCCAACTGAAACAGACACCACCAGCACGAGGGGAACAGCCTTTGCCAAGACCGAAGTCCTGCACTGTCATGAGGGGAATGACCTGTGCAAGGGCATACGTGCCCCGCCAGTGCAAGGCCCCCTCGGCCGGCATGGGTCGTGCCACGTACCACCCCCCACGCCAGTTGCGGCTGCTCGAGTTTTTGGCAATTTTGGGCCTACTTTTAGGCCCAATTCCGAAATAATATATATGTGGACCTATGTCTACTAGGGTTTAAGTTTATGCTCATTTTTAGATCTCAAAAGTAGGCTACAGAGAGAAAATACTCTTCCTTCTCTCTAGGTTCTTTTTTCATGTTTTTATTTTTCTTTTGCCCAAAAGTGTTGAATCCAATGAAATACTTGGGTTAAATTCTTAGGGAGTAAGGATCTTACTTGGGGATAATATTTTTATTCATGTGTTAATGTTTATTTTTTGTGATTTCTAGATCTACCTATTTCTATATGTTTTGTGATTTTATGTTGGCTTGTTCTTAATATTCTTGTGAATTTCATGATTGTCACACTTTGTTAGCACACAACTAAGTCTACCTTCATTTTGGTGCACTATTTATACCCCCAAAAGGAAACCTAGATGCCCTTGGATGACGATAGTCCAGAAATTGGCGTGTGCACGAAGGTTACCGTTGTTAATTGTCACGATCTACCATGCTCTAGTTATCCAACCAATGAGGTCCAAAGAGTGGAGAGTAGAGATAGATTAGGTAACAAACTAGGATTATCTTATTGAAACTAGACTCATCAATAAGATACCTACTTCGTTTGCCTGTGTAGGCCTAGAGGTATTTCGTTCGTGGTGTTCCGCCCAGGACTTAATCGCGCGGAGGAGAATCGGACCTTCACAATGAAGCATAGCTATTGTTGCACTCTCCTAGTTGTGGAGGCAAGGGTGATGGAAGATTTTATACGTGCACTTCTATTTTACAGAAAGAGGGAGGTTTAGACCATTATCCACACAACATGTAATACACACTAGAATAAGGTTTAGTTTAGTATAGGATTAAATCGATGATCGAAATGAAATGAACCATGTTAAGCAAATATTCCTTAAGTGTCAGTTTATATTGTTTATCCTCATGATCAATTGCATGCTTGTAATTGTTAGAACAAACTCCTCCCAATGGTCGTTTTCAAAACACTGTTTATTTCTATCACATGGTCGGATTGACGACCTGACCACAGTTATGTTTAGTTGATTATTAGATTCCTAAAATCTCTATGGACGATACCGGTACTTTTAATTTTCTACCATTCTTGGTAGTATAGTAGTAGGTATGGGAGAAACATATAAATATCTATCTTTGACTCCTAACAGTCATCCTCTCATGTTTTAACAAAGCTCAAGAGGGGAGGATCAAATTTTGGCGCCGCTGCCGGGGATGTTAGTTTAATGGCTTAGTAGTTAACTTGAATAACATGTTAGTTGAGTGATTAGGGTTTTTTTGCTTTTATTTTTATTTTGTTGGATGTTGTTGTTGAGTTTTATACTAGTTCTCAGTTACTTCTAACCCTTTTTTCTAGTGTTGATTTTAGTTGGCCATTGTTTTATTCCTGGTTATGGTACATAATTGTGCCAAGAACTTGGGAGTTTTACATAGTACAATAGATTACACAGGTGGTAGGTGAATAAGGAAAAGGAAATTTAGGTTTGAAGTTCCACAAGAGCCAATTTCGGTAGTTGTAGAGAAAGAAGAAATGGAGGAGGATAACCGCACTTTGAGAGAGTTGATGGTTCCAAATTTGGAGAATTAATCACTTTGCATCATTTTCCAGCCTTTGCCACCTAATGTGAGGCGTGTACTAAAGAGTGGTATGATTCATTACTTGCCGACTTTCCATGGGATAGCCAGAGACGATCAAAATAAGCATCTTTCAAAATTCCACCTAGTTTTACCAACATGAAGCCAGCGGGTGTCTCTAAGAAAGACTACAATCTGAGTGTGTTTCCTTTCTCACTTAGAGATTCAGCCAAAGATTGGTTATACTATCTCCTGATCGGTTGTATCACCTCATGAATGAATATGAAGCGCAGATTTCTTGGGAAATACTTCCAAGCTTCAAAGTCTACACGGTTGAAGAAGCAATTTTCTAGCATCTCTTAGTTTCTAATGATTCACTCTATAAGGTTGTTGGCTAGTTGTCCATATAATTCATTTAAGGAGGAAGACTTAGCTTACTGTTCATTAAAAGGGTTTTGTGATGATGACATGCGTATGTTGAATGCCCCTTGAAAAGATTCGATACCAACAAGAGGGAGGCGATGGCACTCTTTGAGGAAATAGCAAACGGAATAAGGAAATTTGGTACAAGGTCTCGGGTGAATCCCGTAGATGAACCATCTCAACCCCTTAATTTATAGGAGCAAGTCCATGATCTTGCTTCCATGATAAAAGATTTCATGAAAATGGGAGTTTAATAAGAAAAAAGTGTGCGGTATTTTCAGCCTTGATAATCACATGGATGTTTGTCCCCAAAATGTGGAAGAAATGGATGAAGTTAGGGCGTTGGATTTCAACAATGGTGTAAATAGGCCACATTTTTCTAGGGGACAACAAAAAGGCATCTATGGGAACCAAGGAGGCGAAAGGAAGATTCCTATGCAAACACCTTCAACCGGAGCTATCGCGATCACCCCGACTTCAGTTGGTATGAAGAAAACCAAATTCAAGAGTACAACTGGGGAGAACAAGATTCAATTTAACCCTATCCGAGGGGAGAAAGGCCTCTGACAACAATGCCTCACTTTACAAGTCAGACTGAGAGGAAATCCTTGAAGCAATCTCTTAATTTGCTAAGAAGCATGATGTCTTTGCTAGAGATTAAAGATCTCGGAACTAGGGCATTCGCGAGCATCAAGAATCATGATATTAAATTCAAGCAACATGCCACCTTGGTAATCCAACTTAAAGCCAAAGAGTTTAGCAAACTTCTTTCCCAACCGAAGGTTAATCCGAGGAATGTGAGCGCTTTGAATTTAAGAAGCAAGAAGGAGGTGCGTGAGGCCAAGAAGAAAATCCTACAAGAAGGAGACTTGGTTATGGAAAGCAACCAAACCAATTTGGAGGAGCAAGAATTGATTGTGGAGGAACCGGTCAAAGAGCTTCTAACACCCTAAGCGATGGTGAATCTCCCTCTGCCTTTCCCTAATGCACTTGAAGGAAGGCCAAAGGTGGCAACCAATGATGATCATATTCAAAATAACTTTGAGAAGGTTGAGGTTAGTGTCTGATCCTAGATTTGATTGAACATTCTCCCTCGTATGCTAAAATTTTGAAATCCGCATGCACTAAAAAGAAGAATAAGCCCCTTAGGAAAATTGGAAAAGTGAAAATAGGGGGAGTCGCCGCTCTTAATTATAGAAAATTGTCTACAAAATGTGATGCCCCCGTATGAGTGAGCTTTACTAATTATAGAAAATTGTCTACATGAGTGAGCTTTACTAATTTTCTCTTTGCCACTCATGGTTTTTATTGATCCATTGCATTTGGGACAATCCAAAGTTCATGTGTGGGGAGGGATTAGTGAAACACTTAGGATTTTTCACCTTGGTAATCCTTTGTGTTTTTGGTGTTGCTTTAATTGTTGTATTCTTTGGTTTTTGGAAGTTGATAGAATCTTTGGTGGTGTTATCTTTAGTTGGTTATCACTTTGTTGGGGAAAGTTTTTGGATGAATACTTTGGTGGTGTTATTTTTTCTTTTCCACTATCTTTTTGTAGTATGAAGCCCAACTTTGGGTCATTTTGTGCTACACAATATTTTTTTGGAATATTTGGAAAAAATGGAAAACAAAATACCCAACTAAGTTGGAAACCCGAAAGGGAAACCTGGGAAAAAAGGGAAGGAAAGCCCGGATAGGTCATAGGCCTATTTAAAAATGAGAGGCTAGGCCCGGCTAAGTTTGAAATTTTAGGTAAAAATGAGAGGCCGTGGAGAAAAAGGTGAGATTGTGAGCTCAACGTATGTGAAATCTAGGATGAAAACCCAAAAGGACTCCTAGGAAAAATTAGAGAAATTGAGAGAAAATGGAAAGTAAGTTGATGATCCTTCAACATTATCCTTGAATAAGTTGAATGTATTGGCGAATCTCTCTTTGTATGCTACTTTTCGCTTAGATCTTTTCTCGTTTTTTGTTTACTCGAGGATGAGTAAAGGTTTAAGTGTGGGGGGATTGATGTGCACCAATATGCATGCATTAGCCAATGAATTTAATACATTTTTATCATCTTTTGTTCAGTTTATTGCTAGTTTTAGTTAGGTTTGCAAGACAAAGGGTTTAGATGCCCATAAGTGTTTTTCTTGTCTAAATCCCAAGTTTTATAGACTTAATTGAAGCTAATGGAAACTTTGTATTCACGGGTACCTAGATCTTCCTCTTTCATCTCATTAGTAGGTTCTCGTAAGTACTTTTTTATTATCTTTTGTAGAAGGCCATTCGCATGGATGGTAGAAGATATTGAAGGCTATTCACAAGGATGGTAGTAGATTGAAGGCAACGGACTCCAAAGCCTGATAGTAGATGGAATAGAGACCAAATTATAGAAGATCAAGGAAGATATGGAGGGATCGTTGTTCGAGGTTGCACGGAGTTTTGGGTAAAATTTGAGAATAATCAGACCTTGAGGGTGGCACATTGGATTCGTCTTCTTATGTGAGCGCTTTGAATTCTTAAGTGAGGTTTTAAGTGAATTCCTTTATATCAATTCTTAAGTGAGGTTTTACTATCATTCTCCTTGACATCTATATTTGGGTTTGATAGGATTCTTTAGAAATTCTTCTCAAACCTCGGATCAGGGGCTATGAAAAGGTCCTCCTACAACTTATCATGGTTGATATTTGTACGCTTTGGCTGGGGAAGAATCATGAAATTTCACGCCGAAGAGCTATACGAAGTGATCCTCTAAAGTCGTGGTGGCCACCATACCCACTTTTCCAGACTCTGTATTGTGTACCGCGTCCATCAACGACCCAAATTTAGGACTCTGTATCGAGGACCTTTTCTGAGTATGGATCTCAAACTCTACAAACCCGTCAGGATCCTACTAGGGAGAATTGATATAAAGGAATTCACTACAGTGCCCTCCCCCACCTACATTAGGTATACCCTAGAATTTTTGTCTACAGTAATGAAGAAGAACAACAGACAAATATGGAGATATGTTAGATTTCACTTGGGGATATGTCCCATGGCCTAACCTATGCTCAGTTGGCATATATCTTCAAATAGAAGCTGTAGAGAGATGTGAAGGGATACAATGAGTCAAGTGCAGGTTTTGAGTTGTATGCGTTTAGGCCTACTATCACCCAAAGGTTCCAGGGGAAGAATAGCAAGAACAATGACATAGTGCACCCGGCACTCGGGTATCTGGCAAGACTATTGAGTGTGGTGGTTAGTTGTCACAGGGAGGCCACTACCACTACTGAGAAGGATTTTAGAAGGTTTTGTTCGATCTATATGGGGAGGCGTTTCCCCGATCTTTTAGATGACTTTATCAATCACTACATCGACCTAACAATGACCCGCTCCGGAAAGATAGCAATTGGCGGTATGATCTTGCTTTTGGTTGGTACTATAACCTTTTGGTGAGTGAGAACGTAAGGCGAACCCACAATTTCCTTTTACACTCACTCGACTAGTCATTAAGGAAGCAAGGTTCCTACAGGAGGAGGATGGGGCTGTCTTCTGGATGTACAAGGGCAAGAATTTCTATAGATTTCCCAGCGTGCAAGGACCACTTTGAACAAGAAGTTAAAGTTGTAGGATCTCATCCTCGAGCCAAATACAGATTCACGGGTGGTTTTGGGAGAGCATGCACTACCCGGGAGATGATGATGACACATGGAAGTTGAATTATCAGGAGTAGGTCCCGGTGCATACTGTACAGTTTTTCCCCATTGAGTATCACCACGCCCAGCCATAGCCAGCATTCCCGAAGGATATGCCACCATCGTCTTTGGAGCAACCCTTAGCACCACCACCTTCGACTAGGTATTTGGATGACCATCCCCTCATCAGGGTCCATTTATCATTCATCATGAGCTATATTATTTCACAGGGAATGGCTCTAGCAGCTCTCACAGGCACAACATTCCCTCCCATTGCGATTACTTTGCATTGTCTAGCAACTGTGGATCCCTTCTAACCCAAGCCCTGAGCCCTACAAGTACAATGTTTCATGTCATTCTCAGCTGTAGGAAAGCTCTTAGCATGAGCCCCAGCTCATCCCCTTCCGGGAGCATGAGTCTTCAGGCTATGAGTCAGCTTTCTCCTACCCTATGTGGACTCATCGACCGTATGGTCCGGACTGGACCCAGTCATTGGGGAACTCCATTTTTAGGGTCAGAAAGGATGTATACAGGCTTGGCGCACAACTAGATCACCACGAGTGGGATAAGGTGGAGAGATTCAATGGGGTCGATGGTTAGCTACATCACTTGAGAGAGAATATGGGGAGTCTGCAAGATTGTATCAGGGAGATCAATGATAGGCTCAATACATAAAGCATCGGAGAGGGTTAATACTATCCAGATCCTAGTGGGCAGGGGCAAAGAGCCTGACATCAGAGATGACATTGAGTATATCTCTGTGTTTCTAACTTTTCCCTTGGTTGTATGCATTGGGTATAATGCATAAACTAAGTGTTGGAGTAAGAGTTGGAACACCTCTATGGTAGCACCTCCTGTGCTTTATGGTACGAAGCCCAACTTTGGGGCATTTTGTGCTCAACAAATTTTTTTGAAAATATAAAGAAAATATATATATATATACCTAGCTAAGTTGGAAACCCAAAAGGGAAACTTCGGTAAAAATGGGAAGAAAACCCAGATATATCGAAAGACCTAGGAAAAATGAGAGGCTAGGCCCAGCTAAGTTGGAAAACTTAGGAAAAAATGAGAAGCCGTGTGGGAAAATGTAAGATGGTGAGCTCAACATGTGTGAATGCTTGGATGAAAACCCTAAAAGGTTCCTAGGCAAAATGATAGAAATTGAGAGAAAATGGAAACTAAGTTCAGGATCCCCCGCATTATCCTTGGTTGTAGCTAAGTTGAGAATCTCAAGTTATCCTTAGTTACAACCAAGTTGAGGATCTTTTGGATTATCCTTGTTGTTTTTTTAGGAATGACTCTTTGATTGCTTTTGGTGGACTATTCGGTGGAGTAAGCTAGTTCAACACTTATCATTTGTGCTTACATTTTTCTTCACAATATTTTGGGTGGTTACTTTTGTATCTTTGGGAAGTGTGAGACTTGTCAGATTATTTATTTTTTGGGGGAACTAGTGTAGCTAGGAATAAGTTGGATGCTTTGGATAACTTCTCTTTGCATGATACATTTCACTAAGATCTTTTCTTGTTTTTGTTTACTCGAGGACGAGTAAAGGTTTAAGTGTGGGGGTTTTAATGTCCACCTTTATGCATGTGTTAGTTGATGTATTTGACACATTTATTATTATCTTTTGTTTGGTTGATTGCTAGTTTTAGTTAGGTTCACACGACATAGGGCTTAGACGGCCATTATTGGTTTTCTTATCTGAATCCTGAGTTTTGTAGACTTAATTGAAGCTAATGGGCACTTTGTTATCACAAGTACCTAGATCTTACTTTTTGATCTCATTAGTAGGTTGCTCGTAAGTACTTTTTATCATTTTTTTGTAGAATGCCATCTCCGAGAGTGGTAGAAGATATTTAAAGGTCATTCACAAGGATGGTACAAGATATCAAAGGCCATTCACAATAATGGTAGTAGATTGAAGGCCACACACTCCAAAGTGCGGTAGTTGATGGAATTGATCCAAAAAAAGGCAGATTTGAAGTTCAAGAATGCCAAGAAAGAAGTAGATGGAGTGTTGTCCTAGATTGCACAGAGTTATAAGAATGATCCGAGAAGAATAAGCCCTTTAGAGTGACACCATTGGATTTTATTTCTCGAGCATTATAAAATCAACTACAAGAACTCTCAAATCGGTGCAGCAGTTCTTCCGTAGTGAGGCAAAAATATCAGTCGGCCGAACCAGCAGAGGCAAGCACGAGGCACAAAGGAAGGTAGCACGGCCTGTGCTAGCGCTCGGCATGGACAATGCCAAAGACCTCCATCATAGACCATGCCAAACCCTACTGCTCGTGCTCCGTGTCTTTGTTTCACTCCAAAATTCATCTAAGTATGTTCGTGGACCATTCCATTTCACACGGTCTACATCGTTTGAAGTTACTAATGCCAAGACCAACCCATGGGGTGTGAAGTAAAACATGTAATGTGTCATTCTATTGAGAAAGACGAGGTTCCAGCCGATGGCTCAGACAAAATGACACGGGATGCGCATTCCAAAATGTCAACAGAAGGGTCCGACCGGCAGTCTCTGCCGGTTGATACAAGTCATGCTAGAACGAGGCACATGGCTCGTGCCATACCGAACCAGCCAGGCCAGAATGAGGTCGTGCACCTATATGAAGGAGTCTCGGCTGGCACAGACCATGCCAGATGCAACCTCTCATGCCATTTGCGGCTGCTTGGTTTTTTGCCTATTTTTGGGCCTTTGCAAGGCCCAATTCTCTACTATTATATATATGGACCCTTGTCTACTAGGGTTTAATTTTATTCCCACTTTTCATCTTTAAGAGTAGGTTAGGGAGAGAAAATAGTCTTCTTTATCTCTAGCTTATTTTTATTTCTTCTCCTTATTTATCTTTTGCCCAAAGGTGTTGAATCCAACGAAATATTTTCGTTCAATGCTTGAGGAGTATGTAATTAACTTGGGGATTATATTTGGATTCATGTGTTAATGTTAATTTTGTGAAATGTTTTAGATCGGCCTATTTAATGTGTTTTTGTGACTGATATGTTGTCTTGTTCTTAATGTTTTGAATTGCATGACTGTCACGCTTTTAGCACACACCAAAGTCTACTTTCAAGTTTCTGCAATTTTGATTGCCCCGGGGAGGGAAACCTGAATGCGCTTAGGTTAATGATGGGTCCGGTTCCACATGGGTGTGTGCATATAAGTTGTCGTTGTTAATGTTACTATCGACCATACACTAGTAAGCCGATGAATTTCTCCGAAGGGTAACGAGTAGAGATAACTAGAGTAGCAAACTAGGGTTAGCTTTGCAACACCATAACCATCGATAACGTGCTTCATCCCCTTTTCCTTTTAGGCATAGGAAGAAGTATTCATAGTGTAGTGCTCGGAAAGTAATCGGATGGGGAAGAATCAGATTTGCATGGCAGGCATGGCCGTCGTTGCACTCCCCTCATTATGGAGGTAGTGCGTATGGAAAATTACATGCGCACCTTTCATAGAAGGTATGGGGAACTGTTGACCATCGACTACACAACATGTCACAAATACTAGAATTGGTTTATATTTGTAATCGATGAAATCGATGATCAAAATGACAATAATCATGTTACACAAAAATCCCCTGAGTTCTAGGTTATATATTTTATTCTCGTGATCACTCACATCCTAGTAGTTTTAGTTATACAAATCCCTTAATGCATGTTTTACCAATATTGATTATTCCAAACACCTGGTCGAATTCACGACTCGATCATGATTGTGCTTAGTTAATTATTAGATTCCTAACATATATGTGGACAACCCCTGTACTTGCCACTATCTATCATTCTTGGTAGTATAGTAGTAGGAATGGTAGCAACATTATAAATTCTATCTTTGATCCCTAAAAGTGCTCCTCTCAGTTACAAGTTGGCGGATCTTCCAAGGTTCGTTGATTGATTTAGCGATGCCTGGAAGGGACGGGTCACTCACTTAGTTTTTTAAAAAAAACTCTTTGTTGTTTGTTTGTTTTCTGTGTGAGGCACCATTTGTAGTTTTGTTAGGGGGTGTTTTGGAACACGTTGGTAGTGTCATTTTTGTTTTTATCATATTCATGTAGTATGAAGCCCACCTCTGGGGCATTTTGTGCAACACAAAAAATTGAAATTCTGGAAAAAAAATACCCGGCTAAGTCAAAAACCTAAAAGGGTGACATATGAAAAATGGGAAAGGCCAGATAGTTTGAAGAACCTATGAAAAAATAAGAGGCCATGGTGTGGAAAAGGTGAGAGGTGAGCTCAATATGTGTGTGAAGCTAGGATTAAAACCTGAAAGAGCTCCTAGGCAAAAATGAGAGAAATTGAGAGAAACTGGAAACTATAATATAGTATCTTTTGGATTGTCATTGGTGACCTCTTCAATGAAGTAAGTTAGCTTCACACTTATCCAATACACCTTGCCTTTTCTTGGTATGATTTGGTTAGATATATTACTTTAGTTTCTTCGAGGAGAGTGAGAGTTTTGAGATTCTTTCATCTTTGGGGAACTAGGGTATATTGGGAATAAGGTTGAATGTATTGGTTAACTTATCCTCACATGCTAATTTACTCTTGTATCTTTGCTTGTTTTTGTTTACTCGAGGATGAGTAAAGGATTAAGTGTAGGGGAATTGATTTGCACCTAAAAGCTGTGTTAACCAATGCATTTAACACTTTGGTTACTATTTTTTAGTTGTTTGATTGCTAGTTTTAGTTAGGTTTACATTAAAAATGGTTTAGATGACCGCTGTTGGTTTTTTATCTAAATCCTTAGTTTTTCAGACTTAATTGGTTCTAATGGACACTATGTCCTCACGAGCTCCTCAGTTATATTTTTGTGAGCTTATTGTTAGGATATTCGTGAGCACTTCGGCGTAGTTTTATAGAAGGCCATCCGCAAGAGTGGTAGTGGGTAGAAGGCCACGAGTTAAACTGTGGTAGTAGATGGAGTCAAGCCAAGAAGAATGAGGGAGTCGAGTAAAACATTTAAAGACTTGGCATGGTCATGTGAATAAACACGGGCCATTCCAACAACACGATTGTGCCAAAGTCCCTTGGCATGGGCCACTTGATTCTACATGGCTCGTGCCAATAAAATGCCTCGGGTGGATAAGTATTGGCACGGCACGGCACGGCCCGTGCTGCTCAAAGGTTAACATGAAAAGACCAGCACACTGGGTGTGAAGATTTACACGCATTCACAATCATTTTAGTCATAAACTGACTCCTAGTCAGTGGCCACAAGAACATACATAGCCCGCGCCGTTCAGAAGAAAAATATTATGCATCTGCTCAGCGGCCAGGAAAGATTCACATTGCCTGTGCTGTTCAACTAATCAAGGAAGAGTCCCTGCTAGCGGGCCATGACAAATGGCGCGACAATGCGATCAGACCAAGACGAAGTTCCCAGTCAGAGCTAACACGAGTCGTGCTAAGCCAAGCCAACACGGGCGTGTTCTATAGCACTGGTTGTGCTCACAACTGCTAGGGTTTTTGGAAAATCTTTGGGCTATTTTTATGGCCCGGTTCCCTACTACTATAAATAGGAGCCTATGTCTACTAGGGTTTAAGTTTTGGAAGTTTGGTTTTCATTATTTTTATTCTCCTAAGAGTAGGTAGAGGGAAAAAAGGGCTAACCCTTCTCTCTAATTTATTTCTCCTTCTCTAATGGCCATTGAACCTAATGAAATACTTGGGTTCAATTCTTAGGAAGTAGTTACTTACCTTGGGGATCTATATTTGTATTCCTGACTTGGTAGTTATTTTATGAAATTCTAGATTTATCTATCCTTTTATGCTTATGAACATTATGTTGACTTGTGCTTCACATTCTTGTTAACTGTATGATTGTTACACTATGTTGGCATATACATTAGTCTACTTTCATGTTGGCGCATTTACTGATATCCCCCGGGGAGTGAAACCTAGATGTAATAAGGGTAGCGATAGTCCAAGACTGTATGAGTGTATGCATGTGAGTCGTCGAGTCAACTTTAAGATGACAATACACTAGTCTTAGATGGACTTTGAGCTTGAAGGGTTATGGTTACAGATACCATAGTAGAAAACTAGTGTTAGCGTATTTCTCAACCTTAGAGTTAAATACGGTGCCTATCCCTTTTCCTTTGTATGCCTAGGGAGAAGCATTCGTAGTGGAATTCCCGAGACGTAATTGTACGAAGGAGAATCATATCAACACAGTAGGCAGGGGCATTGTTGCATTCTCCTAATTATAGAGGCGGTGCTGATGGAAAAATACAATAGCACCCTTATGTGAGAGATAGGAGGAAGTGTTCAACATCGACCACATTATGTGGCATAAGCATTAGGATAGGTTTGTATATCTTGAATGTGATTGAATCTAGGATCTAAATATACTACCAGTCATGTTACGAAAATATTCCCCAAGTGATAGCGATATATAGTTTTATTCTATTGTGTTCTTGCATGCCTGTAGCTATTAGATAACCCCCCCCCCCTAAAACCTTCTTTGCAACATTAGCTATTCCTAACACGTGACCGGATTGACGACTCAATTTCGGCTTTGTATAGTTAATCGTTAAATTCATAGCATCTCTATGGATGACCCACTATCTACCCATAGGTAGTTTAGTAGTAGGAACAGGAGAAACATTACAAATTCTATCTTTGATTCTAAGCCCTCTATGCGGGTTAGAGGATCTACCGCAAAAATGATGTTTATTGACGACCCTGCTGAGAGGCGGATCAATAAACATAACAAAGAGTTCAATTTTTTTATATTCATCTAGCAATGCATAACCTCATAAACCCAATTAAAATTCCTAACTTCATATTCTTAGACCACATGTCAAAAGAAAAGAAATTGATCACTTTAATCTAATTCCTAACATGTTATCATACAAACAATCCATATAAACACGTATCGTAATCTAGTTTGCCTTTCTTTGCACTCTATCTTCTACCACCTTTTATGTGGCCTTCCTTCGATGATATAGTCTTCACTTAGAATCCAATTTTCAATCATCAAAGCGTTCTTGGAAGGTTCCAACCAAACAATTAACACTTCACTTATCGAGGAATTAGAATACAAATGTGATCCTAGATCTCTAATTCGTAAAGTATCTAAAACTCTGAAGAAAAACCTATAATCTACTACAATGATGAATATCAAATGTGCTAAAAAAGAGTATAAAATAAGGAAATCAAGGAGAAACAAAGAACCGGAAAAATTAACGCAATAGGAAGCTTCCGAATATTAATGGAGACAATATTACCCTATATTTGACACCAAGGTAAAATAGATAAGGCAAACTAGAACACAACCTATTTATATCCTAGAATATTTAATGTTCCTTCTCAGTGACCACAAATTATTTGAAACACCCAATGTTTCCTTAAGATTACCGGCATGAATCAGATCCTCATCAAAGTGTTGTTGAAAACACAATCCAATCACACACTAAATTAAAGTAATTGCGGAGAAAACATATTTTTTATTGCACAATCAATGAATCACATCTGAGAAGAGGGTGATCGGAGAAAGTACTACCGACGAACATGATGAAAACAAAGTGTAGGATGTTTGTATGGTACGGGTAAGGGAATGAAGCGGCTATAATCCAAATATAAGTAGATATAGTTTTTGGAGTGGGGATGAAACTTGGATAGCGTTTCGATTTGGGGATATAAGGGCATGTGAAAGTTGGGCACATCAGATCGAAAGCGGTAATTCCTTATATTTTCATAGAATATATACTCAGATAATAAAGTACATGTCTTTTATAGATGCTACTCCCAATCATTAATTTTAACTGGAGGTTTAACTCCATTGGTAACATAGAAACCATCTTCTTTAATTGTCCAAAGACATTTGTTGTGTACAGAGAGATTTTCAAGAAAGCAATGATTTTGAACCATACGCTTGTCAAATACAGCGAATGATCTTTGCTTGTTACGCCACCAAAAGTGACAGTAGTATTTTGTTTGAACAAAAAACTCACACTGATTAAAATACCAGTACCATTCTTCATTTGGAGAAAGAGTCTTATATCCCAAGTCATCGTCCCCAGACCAACAATGGCCCCGAGTGCTCTCTGGTAGTAAGTTTGTCACATGAACTTCGTCGGCGTGCTTCTTGCAGGTGACATGTTCAAAAGTCAATAAAACGGACAAAAATAAAAAAGTACAAACTGCATTAATGCCTCTAGTCATTTTGAGTCTTTTAGAGTGAGTTGTATATTTCATTTATGGTGTTCGTCTTATATATAGCGGTAGCCATATTTAAAGTCAATGAAGCATTAAATATCATTACAAGGATTAATTAATGACATTGACTAAATCTAGTACATCTAAACAAATTCTCATCAATTAAAATAATTTGAAATTTCATTTTAGATTATCTTCATATCTAATTTCTCCAATTTAGCTTTTTTAGTAAAAATGTGGTATTTGAATCATAAATGTTATTGATAAATAAATTATAATACTAACAAACAAGACATTATTAAATTCTTCTTAAATATTTATTTAATTTTAAAATATTTCATTTTTATAAATTTTAATTACATATAAATATATTTAAATATAAATAAGGTCTCCTACGATGCCACCTAACGATAGATCAGATTATAGCAAGTTCTCAGATAACTTATATTCATAATTTATATTTAAAATTTCACTAAAACTATAGGAATGTCGCAAAAATAAATGAAAATAAAATAAACTTTCTCTACTAAATTCCCCAACTCCCCCACCCCCACCCCATCATTATTTAACTTGTCCTCAAGCTAAACCATTGAGCTATCCACATCATCTTTCAAGCCTACCCTCATGACGGTTATCTCCACTTTCTTCACCACCGCTCCCATCTGCGTTCGATTTTCTTACAACCTCTCGCAACACCTCATCCCAATTTTTTGAAGTGAGTTAAGTGATCCACAGTGATGGGAGAAGATATTCTGAAATTGGATTCAGATATTTAATGATGTTTCACAATTTGGTTGTTTGGGAGACAGACAAAAAAAAGATAGTAATAGTTTGGGGACAAAAGGAATTTTTTTGAATTAAAGCCTAATGATAAGTTCAGACAAGGTGTTATTGCTTCATGTAGTACCACTTGCACTAATCAATTTGGGGAAGAAGAAAATTGTAGATATATATATATATATGATGTGGCAAAAATCACTAAAACAAACAATACCTTTTCCACGGGTCTGCATGGGTTTTTCACATCCGCTTTCGGCCCTAGGAAAACCAAGGTAACTATAGGTGTAGTAAAAAGTATAATGTTTACCTTGATTTATAACAGAGGTAAAATGTATTTTCTACCACGGTTTTTCTAATAAAAATCGACAGACCGTGCACGTGGCACAAAAAAACCGTAATAAAAAATTAATGACCGACGGCAGGGGCGGAACCAAGGGGTGGCGAGGGGGTGCTGGCACCACCCCTAGGATCCGGTGGCCCGAAAATTAGTGTTAAGGGCCACCGAAATCCATGGAATCCGCTCCCCCCCTTCGTAAACGCTGGATTCCAGATATTCTCGGCAGCGGAACAGCGGAAGAACGCCGGAGAAGATGACCTTTATTTTTTTATTTTTTTGTTTCCCGCGACGTCGTTTCAAGTTGCTGGCAGCCCAAAAAAATAAGGACCGATTGGACTGAAACCCAATTGGCCCAAGTCCAACCCAAACTCATTTCCTTCTTCTATAGGTTATTTCGGCTGATGTCTTCGTTTCTCATTGCTGGAAGGAATCCACCACTGCCACCGGCTGCTCATCCGCCCTCCCCGCCGACCGACGCCACCACCCTTTGTCAGAGCTCCTGGTTCCGCCACTGACCGACGGCACATGCAACGTGCACCTGGTGCTGGTCGGACCAAAAATAGGTGAGCAGTAGTGAGACGTCGCATTAACCATTTCAGAAGAAAAAAAACATATTTCCGACAGTTAAATTGACATCGATTCAGCTTTTTGTAGTTCAGAACTGATTCTGGCCAATTATAGATTTAAGGTCAATTCATGGCCAAATTCAAAGAATAAAAAAATACAAGCCCAAATTTGGGTCGAACAGAAATTGTACAATTCACAGTATAAACATACAAAAATTAATCACGATTTTAAGTACACAAAAAAGCAAACCCTTGTATCCACAGTGGAAATTTATCGAACCTACACCTGTTCCTGGCGGCTAGCGGCTTGTCAGAGCAGATATGGCGTCGCTGAACCGGGGTTACAGCAAGGTGGTCGGCGGCGAAGTTGGGAGCGGTGGTCAAATAGCTGGAGCGATGGAGTTGCTGGAGAAGTTGCCTGGTGTGGCGTTGGAATGGTGGAGTGGCGAGGGAGCGGCAGGGTGTGGTGCTGGAGCGGCGGCGAGTGGCGCGTAAATCCAGCGGCGATTTTAGGAAGAAGGGAGTATGGAGGCGGAGAGTTATCTGAAGAATGGGAAGGTTTATTTTTTATAGTACTAATTGGGTTGGATTAGGTTTTTGGGCTAGGTTAGTATGGTTTAGGCTGAATTTAAATAAAACTCTTTTATTTTTTGAATTTAAATGTAATGATAATGATTTTATTATAATAAAATTACAAACATATTTGATGTCATAGTATTTTTACATATATAATATGTGATAACTTTTAAAAATATTTTCTACACGAGAGTATGTAATAACAATAATATTACATCTGTGATTCAAAATAGTTTTACTAAAATAATAAGGTATAAGAAATTACGGTGTGTCAAAGTTTATCATAAATAAATAGTAAGGGGCCTACCATTGTTTAATTAAAGTCAAACATTTTTAGCGGTGTCAACATATATAAAGTCAAATAAGTGTTGATCGTTAATTAGTTAAAGTCAATTTTTTTATTTGTGCTTATACATAGAAAGTCAAGTTAGGAATAACCAATAATTAGTTAAGGTCAAACCTTTTGATTAGTGTTAATATACAGAACATAAAGTAAGGGTTGAGCAATCATTATTTAAATTCAAACATTTTCATTCGTGTTTATACATAGAAAGTCGAGTAAGATTTCACCATTGATTAATTAGCTATTTCATTAGTGTTATATATAAAAAGTCAAGTATTCGTTGACCGTTTATTAGTTAAAATCAAATCTTTTCATTAGTATTTACGTATGAAAGGCTAGAGTTATAAGGGTTGACCATTGATTAGTTTAAATCAAACCATTTTATAAATGTTTATATATAGAAAGTCAAATAAGAATTGGCCTTTAATTAGTTAAGGTCAAATCTTTTCATTAGTGTTGATATATAGAAAGTCGAGTAAGGGTTGACTGTTTATTAATTAAAGCCAAACATTTTCATTTGTGTTTTTATATTGAAAGTCGAGTAAGGTTTCACTATTGATTTTTTTCTAAATTAAGACCACCTAAGTGGGGGGGGGGGGGGGGGGGAATGAA
>JAULKM010000006.1:11702505-11719754 GCA_032355605.1 Rubia tinctorum | reverse complement strand
ACATCGAGGTTAACTAATTTCATGAATTTCTTCTGTTGCTTCTAGAAAATGCCTGAACTAGAGAATTGTCTGGTGAGGTTAGATAATGGTGCAGAGGTTGCTGTCAAGTCTACCATTGAGAAATTCTCTGTTGAAGTTTCGGTAGATGAAGAAAGTGTTCTAAACAAGTAAGAATACCCGTAAGCTCATAGCACTACTTACAGATAGTTGCTCACAAGATTGATGTTTGGTTTTCTTGCAGACAAGAAATAATAAATTATTGTTTCTCCAAGGATTCTGTTGAGGAGATCACAAAAGCTCTTGTAAGAGATTGTAATCATTCTATATTTTCTATTTTAAATAGAAACTACACAAGCTGATGTGATTCCTTACATGTAGGAAGTTGAGGCTGGCAAAGGTGGAAATGGTTGGATTAGCCCGGTACTTAAAGGCATAAAGAGATCATCCCCAACAAGATTGAAAATAACATTAAGATCGGTAATAGTCTCTTTTACACATGATATTACATTGGATTCAAACTATCTATGTGCTGAGTTTGTATATGATGAATGTTATTTCTTTCATGGTTTCAATGCCCGACTTCTGTTTACATCGGCATGGTGCTTTGACGCTCTGACCACATCATTAAGAATTATATTGAATATTTGACTTTGCAGGTATTTTGTGCATTGAGAAGCAAATCCAGTTATAGAATGAAAATAGTACAAATGTTTATTCATAAATAATGTTTACATAATCTGGAATATTTTATCTTTTAGAAGCTCATGGTTTTGTTTAGTAGTTTCTCCCGTGCTTGAAGCTTTTGCAAAAAAAACTAAGAGAAAATCTGTTTAATTATTGAATTAATAATTAAGAGTAGTTTTGACAAGAAAATTATGCTTTTCTGATAATATATAGAGGACAGTGTATTGTTGCAACGGATTGTTTAATTGTTTGAGCCATCCGGATGCTTTTAGGAAAGAGTCCTAATTCAGGAGTTCAAGGTTTCAAATCATTGGTGCTATGTTATGAATATGATCTGATATCTATCACTTTTCTGGTGGAACAAAACTTTGCTTCACCAGTGTATATCTCTTCACTTCTGCTTGATATGCTTGATGAATCCAATGAGTGCATGGAGATGCCACTGAAGGTATGGGCCATTTCTAATATGCTCAGGTTAAATTCTATGATATGCCGATCTGATACTCTAAGTGGCCAGGCTTGACGTTCAGTACTTGTAATCAGCTCCTTGTTTTCTGCATTAACAAATGTAGACACTCCTTGTAAGGCTTACTCCGCATCATGTGAATTTGATGCAAGTTGGAGAGTTAATCATCGGAATGGGAAATTAATCATTCGGAGAAAGAACACAACCGCCCTCGCACCGTGCTTCTGCAACTTCACTCTATTAACTCGACTAGCAGCTAGGGTTCTAAGTTCGGCAATAAGTCGGCGATTTTACATGTGGTCTTCCATATCATTTAGGCATAACAAATACAATGGAGAGAGGTTCGAAAATGGAGTCGAAGTTGAAGCCACAGTCAACGAGGAAGTTAAAGGCCGTCGATGGAGACCAGATAGAGAGCGGATTCTCGTTGCAAATGTCGCACAATGGCTTTCTTTGCACTGAAGTCTCCATCTCAAACGAATCCTTTGCAGAGTCGAGAGAGGAAAGGATTTTGGTGGTTCAGCAATTAGCAGAGATTAAGGAAGAGTTAAATTTGGGGATTTCTGTATCTAAATTAAGTGACCCGAAAATAATGTTATGACCCGGTTTTACACATTAAAACTATACCTGCGAGTTTTTTTAAATGATTAGAAATTGTATTTCAGTCTTTCGTCTCACCATAAACTATTGTGAGATGGTATCACAAGAGACTTTCTCCTTTCCTTTTCCTCAAATATTCCATCAGCTCAAATTTCACTGTCTTATGATTTAACTAGATAACACTCGAACGCTACACGAATAATAAACAAAATTAAAAAAATATAATAAAATTTATAATTTTAATTGGTAATAAATTATTGTTAAATCTATATGAGAATTAAACACATAGATTTCCACTGAGCAGCCTCCTTGTTCCTGAAGCATAATACAGTTTAAAGCCACGTGGTGACGGAAGGGACTGGAATGGAGGTTTCTCGTTGGCCTAGTGGAAATGATTGAGTTTGTTGTCACCGACGTTCTCCATCGCTAGTCGCAGAAGAGATCGATTCACCAGAAATCGCCAGAGTTCATTTCGTACCCTTCGCCGAGAATCGTTTCCCCCTTTTCTATAATTTGCACTCTAAACCCTAAAATTTTGTCATGTATTTAAATTGACCCCGAGTCAATAGTTATTGTATATTGACCTCAAATTTAAAGAGCTCTTATTTTATACTCTCATTATGCCCCTAGTCTTATAATATGGTGGTCTCTCAAGAGACCGACTCTTTAGTTTACATTTGAGTTTGTCTCCTGTTGTGGTCTTGTCAAGTTCAGAGTTACCACCAAGTGTAGTCGTTCACGTTCCGCTGAATCCAGTCTCGGTTGCAGCATATATGTCGGTCTCTGTTGTGGCTCCATTACCGCCGCAACCCTTCTCGCCATCTCCATCAAGATCAACAGTAACAGTTTCTTGGGCTTCCATATTAAAATCAATTGGCACTAAGTGAACGTTACCCAAGATCTTATATTTTAGTTATTATTCTTGTAAGGAACCGATGTGGGATATATCTTTCAACACACCCCTCATGTACCAATGTGGAAACACTCCACGACCCATATGCGGCCAAATTAAAGGGGATCCACACATCGGCCCAATAAACCCAACCTGGGCTCGAATATCATGTTAAATTTCAAGGTATCTTGGGCTTCCATCTTAAAAATAATTGGTTTTATGATATGAACCCATGATTCTAATATGGTATCAGATTAGCCTCAGAATCCAAAAACCATGTCTTCTAAAATTTCTCAGACCATCACTTCTGCAAACCAAATCTTTTTCACAGCTTTGGGTGGTTCCGCGACCAATTTAAACTTTTTGGCCTTAGCGGTTTGCCTTGACCGGACGAATTCTTCACTATGAAGGAGCACCGTGCGCTCAAGTCTTGTAACTTACAAACTCGAGGGTTTTCTTGTCGCCGGCAGTGCTCCTCCCACTCTACTGCCACCGGTTGAAAGAGCATCCACCGGAGCTCCAAACCCGACATTTGCTGCTTGGAGACGCAAGGATGGACTCATCCTTCTGTGACTTCGATCGACTCTCTCCACGCTAATGCTTGGCCACATTTCACGGGCGACCGCCACGGTGGAGGTCTGGTTTCTGCTGGAGCAACCCTGCATTCCATATATACTTCCATTGTTTATAAGCACCGATAACGACTGTTGTTGCCTCTCATGCTAATCTCGAGTGCAGTCCTCTATCCATCTCTCTAGTGTCTTCTTTGCTAGAGCATGTATCCCCGAGTCTAGTGCATGTCTCGTCTCCACCTACCATTTCTCCCCCAGTCAGTTCATAGTTTTGTGTCGTATGTTTCTTAGTTTAGATTTTTGTCTCCTTTACCACATGTTCCAAATGCTCATCCTATGGTTTCTCTCCTCGCAACCGAATGGATTTAAAAATAGATGGCGTAGAACTAGAACCCTAAAATTTTAAAAATGCATCCAAAAATTCTCGATGGCGTCAGGCTATGCTTGATGAGTATACGACTATAATTAAAAAATGATATTCGAGAGTTGTACCTCGCGACTACAATCGTCATGTACTTAATTTTAAATGGGTATATAAAACTAAATACAATTCTGATGGGTATGTGGAGCGGCTCAAGGCCAGAATTGTTGTTTTCGACAATCACCAACAGACATGTATTGATTATTTTGAAACTTATAGTCCAATTGTGAAACCTATTATTGTGCTTTTAGTTCTTATTATTGATGCCTCTTTTAATTGGATTGTTCGTCAATTAGATGTTAAATTTGACTTCTTGCATTGTTCTTTGAGTGAGGAAGTTTACATGCGCCAAACTGAGGGTTCTACGCATCCCTCAAAGCCAAATGACAAATGTCTTTTACGTAAGTCCATATATGGGTTAAAGCAAGTTTCGCGAGATTGGTTTTCTCGGTTCAACAACTTTTTACTATCCATTGGTTTTAAATGCATAACTTATGACACCTCTATGTTTGTTTTAAAATATCAGGGTCATGTGCTTATTTAATTCTTTATGTGGATGATATTGTTCTCACAGGTAGTAGTTTTCCTCTAGTTCATAAACTCATTTCTATTCTCTCTTCTCACTTCGTTGGTTTCTTGCTAATTTGGGGTATTTTCTTAGTGATCATGTTCTCTCTATTGTGATAATGTTTCTACATCATATCTTGCTACCAATCTGATTCATCATAATCGTAGCAAGCATATTGATGTGGACTACCACTTTGTTCGTGAAATGGTTTCACATGGAGGTCTTCAGGTTAAACATGTTCCTACACAGTTACATGTTGCTGATATTTTTACTCAAGGTCTTTATAGTGAGTTGTTTTGTAAACATTGTTCCAATCTATTTGTTATTACACCCCGTAAAGATTGGAGGGTGGGGAAGCATTAGGGTACAGGGCTAGAATAGACTTCTCCATTTAATATAAATCATATATGAAGGTTATGTTTGGCAGAGCTTATAAGTTGCTTTACTTCTAAGCAAAACACTTTTTAGTGTTTGGTTAAGTGATGAAAAATAGCTTATTTTGAAAGCAGAACCTATATTTAAAGGAAAAGCAGAACCTATATTTAAGGGAAAAGCATAAGCTGGCCCCCCTACTTTCAAAATAAGCCAGTTTTGCTTATAAACAGAGCTATGCCAAACATAGCCAAAGAGTGTGAGGCAGCCAATTGGATAAGTCACAATTATTCTCATTATTCTGTACATCTATGTCTGTTCCCGAGCTTAAATGGATCACTTTTCTGTTGGCGGATCTTCATCATCAATTCACATTGCCTATTCCTACAATGTGATAATGTTGTTGCCATGCATATTACTCAAATCCAGTTTTCCATACTGAACATATAGAAATCGATTATCATTATGTCCAAGATACTTACAAGGATAGTTTCATGGATCCTCTACAAGTCTATTCCAAACATCAGCTTGCATGTGGCTTTACTAAATTACTATCTCCTATTATTGCTTTACCCCTCCTCTCCAAGATGAGATTCTGATTTCCACAAAATGCTTCATCAGAATCCAAAGGACATTGCCTAGCCTTCCAGTTCCTTCCTCAGCAAGTTATCTCCCAGATATTTTTGACTTAGTTGGATCAGGATTTGTTAGCTCGCTTTCAGTTAGTTAGTTGATGATTAACTGCTCTAGTCTGCTAGAAAGGTTAGTTGTAGTTTAGTTATAAATAGACATCAGATGAAAGATTTTATCATGGTGTGTGCTCTCGTGATATGAACGTTCCCCATAGCACATTCCCCAAAGTTTACCTCCTTCCCTGCCCATAGTTTGTCCCAACTATTTTTTCGCCTTCACTGCTCTCAATGTAGCATTTGATCCTTTTCAATCTTATCACGAGGGAATCAATGATTTTTATTCGATCGAGTTCTAGCTAGCAACATGTCGATTACACACCGGAGGTTGGTAAGAACCAGGGGACAATCCCCCCAGAGCTAAGTCAGCCCACCAGCGAAGCAACTGGTACTTGATCAGGTGGGGGCGGTTTGGTTTTGTGCAACGCCCACGCAGCAGGAAGAGGCGGTTGTCATTTGAAAGGAAAGACCTTTTTTTACTATCACATATAGATGGAACATTCATGTGTTTGGAGGGATTGCGAGTGCATCATACCAAATTATCTGGTCCACAATCCCCTGGTGATCGCTAGTTTACTGTTAGTCAGTTACAACAACATTTTAAAGTCGAATGGTTCACAGACTGCAAAAAAAGTCTGGTAGTCATATTTCTCTTTGATGGACGCGGCCCGTGATAGGTTAGACGGAATTGGTTGCTGCACTGATTTCTACCAGCTGAAATCCCCTCCCTATTTCAATTGCAGCACAGCTTAGACAGAGTTAAGAGAGGAGTTCTAATATTAGCGGCTGTTGATGAGAAAATAATCTGTTTCTGAATCGAACTTGTCACCTGCAGTTGGAGGTAAATTTTGCCGAGACAAGTGCTTGTGAACCTGTGCGTGAGTCTCTGCTTCATGTTGGAATATTTTGACCAACTCTTGCAATTCCAATTTCCTAACCTCAACTTGTTCCTCGGCAATTGGAGTTTTTAACCCGAAACACAGAAATCCAGCTGCAATTAGGATGACACCAACCACCACGAGCAGACCAGAAAATAGTCCAAATGCATACGGTGTGTTAGTAGCTCCAGGAATACCATCCACATTGATCCCAAACAACCCGACAATGATGGTAAGTATGAGGCCGCCGCCACCAAAAACAGTCAGATTGTGGGTGACTCTGAGGCTTCGATCCTGCAGAATCACAATGGGACAGAAAACACCCACATTAAAAAAAAAGGAACAAGTTTGGTTAAAGCGAAACAAAAACAATGATTATCTATTAAACTGTAGAAGAAGACAACAAAATAAGTTCACTTGAGCATGCAACTGTTATTCAATTAAAATGTTGACGGCTTGAGAGTTAGTCATAAGCCTATCGATGGGAAGCCTATCGAAATCTTACGCAATAATTTGACAAGTGAGAGACAAAAATAATACCAAAACTGAAAACAAATTTGTCGCAAAAGTATGTACATATCCTCCTGGCTCCAGTGGATTAGTAAAATTTCCAAAAAAGAAAATGTTCATTTGTTTGACCTTTAGCTGAATCCAACATAATAAAGTGTGGGCAATAACAACCATAACATTGTTATTATACAACACATTACGAGTCGAGTTTGTAAAAGCATCTCTGACCTCAAAACTAAACTATGAACAATAAGTGATCTCATACCTGCAACCATGCACGTATGGTACTCTGCATGACATCCTGGATGGTAAACAAGCGGCCTCGAACTGCTTCTTGCTCTTCAATCATGTCACGTGTACTATTGCGGATTCCTTCTAGCAATCTTTTAGTTGTATTTCCTTTCAAATGTTGTAGAAGTTCAAACACAATTTCCTCTCTTGCATGAAGTGACCACTTTACTCTGATAACCTTTAATTTGAAAAATATGAAGATCAAGATGATGTGATGCTGGCCTATGCACAAACTTGTTCACTCTCGAAAGATAAACTAGGGAAGCCTCACATTTACACGAGTATAATTGCAACCAAAAAGGTTTGACTGGTCAAATCACAAGAACGGACAAAAAAAAGTGGGCATCATATGCACAACTTGACAGTAAAAGAAGGATGTGAATTTGCTTCTTTATTTTCATGTTCACTTATTGAATTTTAAGCCATATACTCAGTCATCCGGATATACCTGCATTGATAACCTTCGTATTTCTTGGTTCAAAATTGAACCAAAAAGATTCAAATCTTCCTGGTTCCTCCTGTTCAGAGACAAGCAGATTTATAAAAAATAAGGATACTCACATCAGATACGAAAAGCAATTTGTTTAAATGCATCCAGATAAGGAACTAATACCTGTTCATGAATTTTAGTTCTACTTCATCCGCCACTCCAAATATATTTTTTCGAAATAATCTAGCAAGAAAAAACAAGAACTTCATATTAATACATGCATCAGAATCAAAATTATGTGTACATCAGATGAATCTAGCCAATTAATATGTACAAAAATATTCCATCACTGCTGAAACTATTTGTCCTTCACTATTTTGAAAGTACTTTTGATACTCCACGTTTCATAAGATGATTTTTCTTCCATGCCTTTCAAATTGTAGTTTTTCGTCCCTCACGTTTTGTAAGATGATTTTTTATCATTTCATCTGCTAAAAGCCTAAAACCCACATTCTTGATCAAATTGAGACTATGGCACATTGAGTTTGATGCATTGAAATTACGTCAGTTCAAATCAAAGATGAGCACGTGCTCCATTTTTTGCCCTCCAACCATTTTACTCAAGTCCTTAGAGATTCCTTTGTATGGTTGTACCAGTAATTGGAAGATTGCCAAAAGGCTAAGCCAATCAAAAGACTATTTGATTTATTAAAAAATATGTAAAGGACTAAACATTACATTTTGAAAAGTGAGGGGCAAAAATGATAATCTTGATATATAAGATGGTCAAAAAGTACATTTTAAAAAGTGCATGGCAGAAAAGAAGGCTATTTTAATTTAACCTAAAACGATGATGCTCTAAATCTGTAACAAAAAAATGTTTAAATGTAAGAATCCGGATGAAAAAATCCATATGTTCTATAACAAAAAATTTGATTTGAAATCTACAAAATTTTATCTAGAAAATGAATTTTTTTGCCACTTCTAGGCAAAATTACAAGTTTTGTTCCTCTTTGTTCCTAATTTTGTATATTGCTCCTAAAATGGCACATTATTACGAAATGTTCTTCATTGATTCTCACATACTATTAGCCAGTTTAAATGAGTCAATATGGAATTAACCTTTCTATTGGTGGCAGTGTCGAAAGCAGGGAAAATGGAAAGTAGGGACGGCAGAAGAGATGGTGAGTATGGTTGGATTGGTGGTGTTCAGAACATGGTGGAGGAGGTGGTGAAGAAAAACTGGAAGAAGAAGAAAATTTAAACATCAATTTAACCTCAAAAGTTGTAATAATTTTTAAATCTTGCAAACCGTTGACTAATCTGTTAACTTCATTTAAATGTGTTATGTCCGGTAAAAGAATCAATTGAGAACATTTCGTAATATTTGGGAACGTTTTAGGAACATGGTGCAAAAAGAGGGGCGAAACATGTAATTTTACCAAAAAGTGGGCACCTAAGCTGTCGTTTTGTCATATTTTATCAAAAAACAAGTTTAGTATCATACTCAGTTACCCCATACTGAGTCGTTCATTTTACGCATACATATTAAATCTTAGCTTCCCTGTAGCACCAGAAATCCAAATGAAGGGATAGAAATTATAGAATCCATAATGACTGCCAATGCCAAGTGTACAACAGTTTAATCCATCAATTACAATAGCAAAAGTGAAGAATTAACTCAAGGTCAGGTAATATATTTTTACTTTGAACTCTTAGGGTGTAACCAAAGAAAATACCAAAAAAAAAGGATTTGCTCTCAGTCATGCTAATGCCTTTTGACGAATTCAACTCCAAAACTAAGGATGTCCTTAATTGTGCTCAAATTTCTTCACAACTCATGATGAAGGTAACATATTTGGGTGACTGAATAAGTTGTTTATGCACACATTTATTCGTTTTCTCTTTTAGTAATTCTGAGTTACAAACGTCAAGAGTATTTTCAAATTATTGCTTCTCTTGGATTTTCTGAATTTTGAGTTTCCTGATTTAGACCTGTTTCTAAAGTTAATTATTTTTTGCATTTTTTAAATTTAATCTAGCAATGATATTCATTCTTTAGGAAAGTGATAAAGCCAGACAGGTTTCAGTTTTGGAATTTAATTATAATGTGATTCTCTCTATAAGGAGATTGGAGTTTTAGTGAAAATAGATAAATAAATCTCATGACCCTTTAAGGTGACTTTTAGAAGAATTTTAGGTTGTCTGCAATTATATAATTCCACATACCAGTTGTCAGCATTCTTAAGCCTAAAAAGAGTTTCTAAAATCTGCTTTGCTTAACTACAGACCTGAGCTGCATATCACTTGCATAGTTGCATGCATCAGTACTTCACTGAGAGAAAAGATTCACACCTGTCATCCCATCTAGCAAGGCGGCTGGCTAAATTTGCTACAAGCTCATGCACAGTTCTGGGTGCGTTATAACCACCAGCGAGAAGTAGTTCCTGTCAGTGGAAAAACAGCTCAAGAAATCAACACAACTGCTCTGAAGCACAAAATTTATGTTTGATATACAAGCAGTGATGCCATAAGGATGCAATTACTAAATATTCATCTGATTATCATCTAGAAACTTGAACTAGTTTAACGTTCAAAAAAAAACTTGAACTAGTTTAGAAATGCAGCTCAAGAATACGGCTGCAAAATTGAGAATTATTAAGACCCAAACAGTTTGATAGTGGAGTGTAAATTGATTCTCTAATGCTGTGTGTCTATCTGTATGAATATTATGTATCACACAATGAGCCTAGTTCTTTTGAAATGACCCATGCAAATAAACAAGATATAATTCTTAATACAAACGTAAGATATTTAAGTATGCAGTAGCAAATTTACAATAATAATGAATAATTATAAGGATATTACAGGCACTGTAAACTAGAATACCTGAACTTCATTAATGCCTAAGACATTAATTCTTGATGTATACCCTTTTACATGGAGTGTGGTTATCAGGAAGTTCTGTGATTGCCAAGAGCGAATAACAACCGGTGTATCATCTTCATCATCATAAGGCTCTCCTGGGGATTGTCCCAAAAGTTCAAAGAGCAGTCCACCGGCCACCCTAACCGGAACCTGTGTCGACAGTGAACTTTACAATATGCAGAAAAATACTTCTCTTTTGCATGGGACAACCATGATCTTTCAACCCTTTATATTTTCGATAGAAACGAAGCAAAGATGGATCTACATTTCACTGCACCACTTCTATGACAAATTGACAAGAAAAGGATATAGCTAGTAGAAACTGCAGCATGTTCATAACTTCATCCCAAAAGAATTGCTTTTCTGGATATCAATCTGCTCTCAAGTTATCCCCTTAATAATTATCAGAAATGAATAATATTTGGCAGTCAGGAAATAATGTTGGCCTTTTCTCCTCCAGTCATTTTTCATATTGTTGATTCGCATGTCATCTAGCAACCTTCAGAGCACATATAATATGGTCTCACTAATACACTGGACACAAGGATTTGAAATAAACAGCTCCAAAATGAAATTAAAACTAGCTGTCATATATTGGGAGTTTTATGGTTTAAATTTTCCTGTGGACCAATGATCACCTAAATCTGAATAACCCAGCACAAGTAAATGTCATGACAGAAACTAGTAGCCCATGATGACTTATCACATTTAAGTGATGACGACAACCTAACATTTGAGAGTTCAGAACAATGTCAACTGAGAAAATGAGCTTCCAGAGAATCTTCATAATAGGATAACATATGATACCTCCATCTTATAAAAAAAGCCCAATTTCTAATACTACCTGCGACAAATATTTACCACATATAATTCAAGAAGTTTATTAGTATATTGAACAAAAAATACCTCATATAAAAGGTGCTTCATCCTATCACTTATTAATCGACTTTCATCTTTTAATGCAATCGAAATCGCAGGATGCAACCATGTGGCACTGCTGAGCCATGCTTCAATATGGGGATTTCCTATAGCAACATGGCACCACCATGTGGGCCCAGCTTGACGCTCCCAGTAAGGGGCAGCTAGATCAGCAACTGTCGTATCGTCTTCATCATCAACCCAATCAATTGGCTGTGAAGACCATTGACTGTTCACTTGCACAGTTTGAATGAGTTCAGAAATCCTTGCCCATCCAATTGGATTCCAATGATTACCTTCCAAGCGGTGTAGAGTATCTGATTCAGAGTTCTGCCTATGTACTATATCAACCAAAGCACCACGCTCGTGATGGCCAATCTCTATAATAGGTTCCGAATCTACTGAGCTTTTCATGCTCCTTCTCTGACCAAAATGTTCAGCTTCTCTTTGAACCCGCATTTGCTCTTTTGCATTCTCAAATCCCACTTGAGAAGTACATGGCAGTTTTGAATGAGATTTTGGTCGACCAGGTTTGGTATTCACCCGCACAAATTCAAAAGCACAGATGAGTCCATCCGTCCAGAGCCCACTTCCTGGAGTAACATCTTTATTATGGGGACTTCTAGTTCTATGGTTATCATGCTTCTTTACTGAGCTGGCTGGGGACGAGCTGTCTTCACTTGTTCCATTCATACTGCTTTTATACAACAGTAAAGTAAAAGCTAACTTGGAAGTATGCAAATCTCAGCCTTCGGACACCAAGGATTAGAACATCATGTAAACGACCTTCGCCACCATTAGAGGAGAACCGCTCTATCAAAGAAGTTGAAACTCATAAGAAAACAACCAGATAAATGTCATTCATTAAAGTTTTTGGAGAAGATAACTTACAGCCTACAGAAAAACTTCTGAGGACCCATTTCAGAGAATATTTGTTGACATCAAAGAAAGGTGTACTAAATTCATAGCATATCCAAAACTAAAGAGGTATACAAGAACTCTAAAATAAAAGACGTGCACAACTATCCCAATGCTTATGCACATATTAACAACCTTTAACTACACATAACCCCAAATGGAAGGATTGTAAAGCTTAAGATTAGTAAATAAAAGCAACGAGAAACCACGGTTCTTGTGCAGTTGCACAAACTAAACAATTTGGCTTTGCTATGGGACTACTAAGCAGCAGTCCTGCATAAAATCGACAAGAAGTGTTAAATATGCTCAGGTTTTGATGAAACATGCATAGCTTAGAACTTGAAAATAATTTCAAGATCCTATTCAAGTAAAGAAAGCAACTATATCTGACCTAAAATAATTTATCATAACAGGTCCCCATAACTAACAAAATAAAACATTGCTAGACCAGTTAATTCTAATTCTGATTCTGGTTCACTATAATCTCCGTTCCGAATTGAAAGTTAGTTAGCTCTTTTATCTATATGAATTATGGCTGAGGCAATTCTTACCTGTTATCGGAAACAAATATTGCTGGCTAAAACCATAACCTACTCTTCATTTAACACCATATCCCAAAACCCAACAAGAGCATGTAACTAAAGTTTCAACTCCTTTCCACTCCAGAAACCATTGCTTGCCTTCAACTATAACAGTCACTCTGTTCACTACAAAGTATTAATCACTAGGAAGAGGGTGTGCACTATATGACCCTTTTGTATAAGTATTTGATGCAATTCACTGACCCTGAAAATGAGCACTTCATATGCACTACGCAGAGAGTACTCTCAACAAAAATCGTAGCACTTCCTCAATATTGCAAATTTAAAAGAGGACATGTGTACATTCGACTGGAATTTCAGCGAAAAGATTACCCGAGGATTAGGAGAAGCCAGGTGAACAAGAAATGTCGTGATTCGATTCTACCCGGGGGCCACTTTACTCTTCCTTGCTGGTGCAGCAGTCGAGTTGCTTACTGCTAAGGTAGTCTGGATCCTCTGCTTAAAATTACAAGTCGACCTCTCAAGTATTGAATATGTTTAAAATAACCCCTTAATATGTCTAATGTGCTTATTCGGTCCTCCCAAACAATTTGGGCAACATTTCCAATCCAAAAATAGAAGTCACACCTGTACTGTGTGAGATGCTTTGGGAGTTATCACTTATCAGCATGGCGAGGAGAAAATTTTGTATGGGGTCATTATAAATATGTGTAAAATCTTACCAACACTAAATAACATGGAGGCACGCATTATCGGACTGCTCTAAACCAAAACGGTCCTGTTTTCTCGACTCCCTCAACAAACACCTTTCGCCGCAAATTGGAGAAATCCAACAACAGCCTCTCAAAACTATAGAGATGAAGCAACCCGGTGGAGGTGAAGATTGAAGGCGCGCTCGAGTTGCAGATATTGCCAATATGACACATGAACCTAATGACAGGTTTATTTGTAGGAGGTTCACCCCCACAGTGTGTGAACCAAAAGAGTTTAAAATGTTTTAATAGATTAGTTTACAGTTGCTAGTTAGGGTTGTGCGACCTAAAGCTATCGCAAATATGTAACGATCTTGCATTTAATGAGAATGAGAACGACTCTTTGTTTTAAAAAAAAATGTAGGTGTGGGTCAAATGATAATTTGACAACTGTCAATATATAATTAAAAATAAAGAGAGAAAAGTGGGAATGCACTTAAGTGTGACTTTAATTGGACACTTATCAAAATATCATTTGGCTCATACCTACACATATTTAAAATGGCCACATAAAAAAAATTCTCCGGGACATGCTTCAACAAATTATGCTCAAATTATAAACTCTATCCAAGAGCTAATTCGTACAGTTTTGATTAAAGATCCTTTCTAACTTTCTAATAGAAACTACTCCCTCTATCGCACCTCAAATTTCATAAAATATTTTTTACGATTTTAAAAAAATTGACTGTTAATATGTTTAATTACATATAATTGCGACAACTGAAAATTTGATATTTAGAAACTATTTGTCATGACGAATTCAACCATATAATATATGATAATATTAATGTTTATATCTATTCAAATATATAATTAAAGTTGGATAGTGAACATTGAAATAAAATGAAGTGTGAAGTTTGACATGTAGATAATACCTAAGTAGATGCCCAAATTTATATTAGTTCATGTGCAATACCTAAGCTAACAAACATTTAAAGGAAGTTCCCTCAAAATTAAGATGGCCCATTACAACTTTTGGTGCCATTTGAAGCATCTACAATCATAACTCATCCTAACTCCAATTTTTAATTTTTTTAATAATATAATCACTCTCTCTCCTCAACTACACTCACCAAAACTCTCATCTCCAATTTAACTCTACAATCATAACTCAATTCTACATCATCATTGTCCCCACATCTTTTTCTTTTTCTTTCACAAATTTTTATATTTCTACAATCTAATACTTACTACAACATATATATTTTGAATGTGATGCATATATATATATATATGTTTACACACATATATATATATAATTTTTTTTAATTATATCCATAGAAATATAATTTTCGTAAACATATAAAATTATAAAAATAAATGGTATCCGAATTTAGGAAATTGAAAAAATAACAACCTTAATAAAACTAATACATTTGATATAAAACATAACAACAAAATACAAACTAAATTGAGATTAAAAAAATATTCATAATTAAAGCAACGAACAACAATATAATCAATTCGAAGTGTCAGAGTGTTACCAAAGTTGTTCGATTAAGTCATTATTTAGTTGTTGGTGATTTTCCCTATTGTGTAGTCGGAATCTTGCTTGGAGGAAATCCGGCATATCTACGCGCGCCTCTGTGTGATACTCCCAACGTTACTCAGGAGTATCCATGAAATCATTCACATCAGAATGGAGGCCATATGTATGACGTTCATCTTCAACTATCATGTTGTGAAAGATAACACAAGCAATCATAATCTTACCCACCATTTCCACATCCCAATAATAAGCAAGGTTGCGAATGATATGAAAGCGGGCTTGTAAAACTCCAAATGCACGTTCAACGTCCTTTCAGAAGCTTTCTTGGGCTGCAACAAATAGTTTCTCCTTTGGTCCCTGACGGAAGCGAATGGAAGGGATAAATGTGGCCCACTCGGGATAGATTCCATCTGTTAAATAGTATCATGTATCATAGTCATGACCATTGGCATGAAATTCACACTTCGAAGCCGTTCCATTAAGAACATCATCGAACAACGGGGAACGATCAAGAACGTTAATGTCATTACGCGACCCCGGTGTTCCGAAGAATGCATGCCTATACGAAGATCATAAGATGCAACAACCTCTAAGATAATAGAAACTTTCCCGGATCTGCTCATATATTGTCCTTTCTATCCCGCTGGGCAGTTCTTCCAGTTCCAATGCATGCAATCCACGCTACCGATCATTCTAGGAAAACCATGTTGAGCTCCAACATGTTTTAGGCTTTCAATTTCCTCAGGGTTTGGTCCCCTCAGGTAATCTTGACGATACACCTGAATAATGACCTCCACAAAATGGTGAAGAATGTCTTTTGCAGTTGTTTCTCCAATGGCCAAGTATTCGTCAACTTGATCATAGGCTAAACCATATGCCAAGATACGCATTGCAGCCATGCATTTTACAAGAGGAGTAAACCCGAGCACTTTACAAGCATCTGGTCGTTGTGTAAAATAGCTATCATGCCGCATAACGTCCCCAACTATGCGAAGAAATAATTCTCTTTGCATACGAAATCTACAGCGAAACATGACATCGATGTATATGTTGTCATTCGGTTCAGCGAAGTACTGTTGCAACAACATTTTTGAACTTCCTTCACGGTCTCTGTTGATGACCTTTCTTTTACCACTCCTTTTGGTACTTGCGTCTGGGCTATGACTGTCTTGTAATCCCTTGATATAATCGCCAATAATTTTACGCATTTCTCTCCGTCTCTCTTTATGACTTGATCGGTTTGGGGGTTGTTGTGTTTCATGATCGGCATCATTAGTTGAGAAATTGGAGACAGAAGATGGAGAAAGTTGTTGGTTTGAGGGGGTAGACATTGTGATAAGAAAGTGTGAGGAATGAAATTTGATGTGTGAATGAGAAATGAACACATATAGTTCATTTATAGACTTCGTAGAGATGAGGAAGTGTTATGTTTGACACTAACTCATGTCAGCCGAATTATTTCAACGTCGAGGGCCCACCCACGTGCATCGACGGGACTTGACACTAACTCATTTCGGCCGAATTATTTCAAGATTGAGGGCCCACCCACGTGCATCGATGGGACTCAGCACTAACTCATGTCGGCCAAATTATTTCAACGTCGAGAGCCCACCCACGTGCAGCGATGGGACTCGACACTAACTCATGTCGGCCAAATTATTTCAACGTCGAGGGCCCACCCACGTGCAGCGACGGGACTTGACTATGGTGAAAACAATAATTCACGTCGGATGAATATACTAGAGCTACTACGTTGAACATGAAGGAAAACTGAACATAACACACTAAACTTTCATTCATAACAAGAGGAACACAATAATATTAGATACTACATCAATATAAAAACAAACAACTTACATCAAACTAGGGTGAACTTACATAATTAGCCTAATTATTAAACATCACCCAAATGAAAAGTTGAACTAGGAAGACACAAACATTACAGGATGAAGAACTGAAACGAGAATGAGAAGTGAAACAAACTGCGTGATGCAGAAAGTTAGTTGTCGTATAATTCAGCCATCAATTTATCTCGAATTATTACTTGCCGAGAATCGGCTTTTGGACCAAGCATCAGAAGAGTGTTTAGTATCATAGTCTTTCTCTCACGTTCCTTTTCCTCGTGCTGAATAAGCTCGAGTTGAAGCTCGTGTTCCCTCTTCTCCGAAAGCTGAAGGCGCTCTTGTTCCATCTTCTCCGCAAGATGAAGGTGCTCGTGTTTCATCCATTCACGTTCAACTACATTAAACTCATCAAGTGAGCTTGCCACATCATTGTTTACCATATTTTCCCCTCTTTTTTGGCAGCTTTTACGCCCATGGGACGCGAC
>JAULKM010000006.1:11690375-11701869 GCA_032355605.1 Rubia tinctorum | reverse complement strand
TTCAAACAATTGCTCCCAAGTGATAAGTTTAGCTAACACAAATCATACTAACATTCATATACAAATTCATACATAAATGAAGAAGAGAAATGAAGAACTAGGGTTTTAAAAGGAGGATTTTCGGCCAAGCAAAATTTGTGGAATGAAGATAAGGAAGGGGTGTTTATAGTCCCCAAAAAGGTGAGAAAAATGGTTAATGTTGAATTCTGGGCGCTGGACCGAGGCGCTCGGGCGCTGGTGCAGATATGCCGAGTGCAGATGCGGGCGCGCTGGCGCGTGGGACGTTTGGGCGCTGGCGCGGAAACCTAGGCTCTGGCGCATGGTCGAGCGCGCGGGCGCGTAAGGTTAGGTACTGCCCGTGCTTTTTTCACCCCGAGGTCGGATTTTGTCGAGGTTTTGGGCGTGCTGGCGCGCGGTTCTTTTTCACCCGGCCGGTCTGTCTCTACGGGTGAACCGTCGATTCGATTAGGGAGTTCTTGTAGTCGATTTTATAGTGCTCGAGAAGATGAATCCAATGGTCCCACCCTCAGAGGTTGGTTCTTATTTTATATTTTTCCGGAACTCAGTTATAACATCCGGATCACAATTCATCTACTTCTCTGTCTTCCTTCTTCGACCCTTTTATCTTCTACCTGTTTTGACTCGTGGCCTTCAATCTTCTACCATCCTTGCAAATGTCCTTCAATAAAATACTCCAAAGTGCTTATGACCAATCTGCAAATTAAGCTCATAAAAAGGAATCTAGATGCTCGTAATGACCAAAAATCCATTAGACTCAAACTAGGTTGCGAAATGAAGGATTTAGATACGAAAACCGAAAACGGTTATCTAAACCCCTTATGATGTAAACCTACATAAATCTAGCAATTTTCCAACAAAAAGACAACAAAAGAGATGTTAAATATTTCGGAAAATACATGCATTTGACGTCTTATCATTGCATTTGGGCTGGGGCTGAAGACTGTCAGCCTGTAGTTTATGGGCTAGGCATAAACCATGTACTAATTGCATTTGTTATTATTATTATTATTATTATGTACTAATTGCATTTGTTATTATTATTATTATTATTATAAGGCAACATGAGAAGTGAGATGGTTGCAAATTCAGTAGAGTAGCGTGTGATTGCTGTTGTTAACGATGCAAGCCCGAAGCACCTCAGGTTACTTGGTCAATCTCTTACAATCCTGCATCGATCATAAAGCCTACTTGTCTGGAAAGATTCTGCATGCGCACGCACTAAGGGTTGGAGTTTTGTCCGACATTTTTTTGGCAAACCATCTGGTTGAGTTGCATGCGAAATGTGACCAAGTCGGGAGAGCTCGTTATCTGTTTGATAAAATGCCTCAGAAAAACATTTTTTCTTGGCATGCTATGTTAGGTTGTTATTGTAAGAAGAGTGATTTGGAGAAGGCACATGGTTTGTTTGTACAGATGCCTGAGAGAAATAGCGTCTCTTGGAATACCATTATAAGTGCATTTGCGCATAATGGTTTGGAGAGAAAAGCTTTGGATTTTTATTGTAATATGAGAAGATGTGGTTTTGAGCCGACCCGTTTTACCTTGGCTAGTGTTTTGAGTGCGTGCGCTGGGTTGGGGGAAACCGTGTGCGGGAAAGAGTGTCATGGTGTTGCTGTCAAACTTGGATTGGACAGGAATGCATATGTGGGAAATGCTTCTTTGGCAATGTATGCTAAATCTGGATGCATTGGTGATGCAGTGAAGGCCTTTGAGGACTTGATTGAACCCAATGAGGTATCGTTTACTGCATTAATGGGAGGGTTGGTTGAGGCTGAGCAAATTGAGGAGGCGTTTGAAATGTTTAAGTTGATGCACAGGAATGGGATTAGCATCGATTCTGTTTCATTATCAAGTGTTTTGGGTGTTTGTGCAAAGGTTAGAAATGGCAGTTTTGAAGCAATTAGCGAGGATGATTGGGCTATGCGACTTATATCAGGTAAACAAATTCATGGGATTGGGCTAAAACTTGGGTTTAATGGTCTTCAGTCGTCTAATTCATTGCTTGATATGTATGCCAAAAATGGGGATATGGACAGTGCTAGTATACTTTTTTCTAGTTTACCAGAGGTTAGTGTTGTTTCCTGGAACATTATGATTGGTGGATATGGTCAAAAAAATGAGAACATAAGAGCAAGGCACTACATGGAACAAATGCAAACATTTGGTTTTGAGCCTGATGATGTTACATACATAAATATGCTTGTAGCCTGTGTTAAGAGCAACGATGTTGAAACTGCTCAGAGGATTTTTGACAGAATGGTGAATCCAAGCTTAAGCTCTTGGAATGCCATGCTTTCGGGATATTCACAGAATGGATGTCATAATGAGGCGGTGGGGCTTTTCAGAGAAATGCAATCTGAACACAGCCAACTTGATCGGACAACGTTGGCAATCCTTTTGTGCTCCTGTTCAGCTTTAGGTTATTTGGACGGTGGAAAGCAGATCCATTCGTTTTTAATAAAATCAGCATATCATAATGATGTGTTTGTTGCAAGTGGGCTTATTGGCACTTATATGAAGTGTGGAAAAATGAAAGTGGCTGAACATATTTTTCATAGTGTTGACATGATGGATCCTGTCTGTTGGAATTCTATGATAGCTGGATTATCGTTTAATGGAATGGATGGTGATGCATTTTCTTTCTTTGTACGAATGCTTAGAGAGGGAATATTACCCACTGAATTCTCCTATGCCACCATATTGAGTTGTTGTGCAAAACTAAGTTCATTATTCCAGGGGAGGCAAGTTCATTGTCTAATACTGAAGGATGGATATATCAATGATGTCATTGTTGGCAGCGCACTCGTTGATGTGTATTCTAAATGTGGCAATGTACATGATGCTAGGCATGTCTTTGATCTGATGCTTTGCAAAAATATTGTAACTTGGAATGAAATGCTACATGGGTATGCACAGAATGGCTATGGAGATGAAGCTGTATGCTTGTATGAACAAATGATTCAATCAGGTTTAAAACCTGATCACATAACATGTGTTTCGGTTCTGACTGCATGCAGCCATGCTGGTCTGGTTGATCTAGGCTTTAGCATATTTAATTCAATGAATGGTGAACATGGACTGGAACCACTTCCGGATCATTATACTTGCATAATTGATTTGTTGGGGCGTGCTGGGCGATTTTCTGAATTAGAATTTCTAATTGAGAACATGCCATACAAAGATGACCGAATTGTTTGGGAAGTTCTTCTTAGTTCTTGTAGGGTTCATAGTAATGTAAGCCTAGCAAGAAGAGCTGCAGAGGAACTTTGCCGCCTGGACCAAAAGAGTTCGTCCCCTTATGTACTTTTAGCCAATATGTATTCATCTCTAGGAAGGTGGGACGAGGCAAATGATCTTAGGAGTATGATGATCGAACAGGAAGTAATTAAGGATCCGGGTTACAGCTGGCTTGATCAGGGAAAAAGGGATGTCAGTTTAGAGGGGTAGTAATGTCTACTCAGATATTTGACAAACTGAAGCTACTTATGATGCAGTACCATACTTCAAGGTCACTTCACAGGATAAATCATGATCTCTCCTAGCTGAAGGTATGTCTCATTTGCTGAAATTTCAGTTTGTCTAATTAGTTCCACACTAGCTATGCTATATTCATCTGATCTGTGATTTCTTGGAAAGAGCATTCGGCTTTGTTAATACGCATCAAAGCCTCAAAATTCCCCCACCTGGCTCGTTTATAAATTCTACTTACCTCTTTCACTCTACTTTATAGTATTCTCTTTCTCAAATTCAACTTCAGGACTCACACTGGATTCGAGAAGATATGATTGCATATGGATCAATGGTGCATGGGGCATCTTTTCGATGGCAATCTCGTACTGTTGTACAAGTGAGAAAAGGTGATGAAATCCTTGCATGTAAGTAATTTATTCCCTAAAACTGATGCAACCATCTGCCTTTTGAAATTGAAAGCTTTGTGAAAAAAGAAAGAACATTTTTGTTTATATCATAAAATGGTTAGACACTCGAGAATGTCAAATTTTCTCCACAGAAATATATCTCCCTCCTACTTGACTACTTCTACCAAGTTCATGCTAGGAAAAAACACACAGCTATGGTTTTTACATATGTTGATGTCAAATGCAGATATGAGAAATAGGCGTTGATTTTTTCTTTGGTTCTATCAATTAAAGCTTCAGTTTGCTTGCATTTTTAGAATGGCGTTTTTTAGGTTATATAGCTGCTCTCAGTTTGATCTTGTCAAAAAAAAACTCTTAATTTTCATTTTTTACTATGATCTGAGTGCTTCTTAAGCTGTTGAACTCATTCATTTGAGCTGAATCATACAAATACAAGTCTTACTTGTGCTGTTGAACTCATTCATTTGAGCTGAATGTTCAGTTTTAGTTATCTTTGATTTTCCACTGTTAAAAAGAAAAGGATTCATGTTTTTTTTCAAGAAGATATGTGAGACGCTTGACCTACTTTTTGAATGTGGTGGTGACACTTGTAATGGAAGTCTGTTTTCTTGGCTCTGTCATTGCATGTTTATTTGTGGTTTAGTCTGTAAACTATGATTTTGTTCTGTGAAGTTGAGCTTTGGCATTTCCCGGTATGCAGCTGGTGGCGGTATCTGCTCTCCATGCTGTCTGTTACTTCTTGTAATACGTTTACAAATACTTGGCAGCTGGTATCTATTGCTTTCAGGTGCGTGGGAAGTTGCCGTGCCATATTTAAGGGTGCCCTGCTCATTTTTCATTGATCCGTTTAATCAAGAAAATGAAAGACAAACCTTCTTAAAAAATAATAATAAGATTGTATACCATTAACAAATGGTGTCTTATGAATGTTCTTTAATGTACTAAGTATAAGTTAAAGCATGTACTTACGTGTTGTTTTTAGTATCTTGAATTAATGTATCATAACTTAAGATACATGGCATGGATGTATAAATACCGGCCTATACTTTCTTGTAAGATCAAGTCTAATAGGTTCTCCAAAAGTTAAAATGGAGGATGAAAACTCATATTCTCCATATATTTTTTGTTCATCTCCAACCGGATCTCTATGTTGCATAATTTTGTGTTTAATAAAGCAATAATGATCTTTTTTTTAATAACACAATAATAAATACTTTAACCACTACAAAATGAGAAATTCTCCTATTAGACCGACTAACGGTTAGACTAGTTATGAAAAATCTTGTTTCAATAACTTTTATAATCAAATTATAATTATTTATACATTCGATTTTGGACCCCGACCTTAATAATTTCTGTATGAATGTAATAGTCAAGTTTAAGCCCAAACTGAATAGTTTTATTTACCTTCTTCAACTACTCCTCGCTATAAATTTTAACTTATGGACAATTCACTGTATTTTTTAACTTATACAATGCATTTGTTAAATTACATACTAAATTTAGAAATTTAAAAATACACTTTTATATTTTCACATTCAAATACTCCCTTCGTCCCAGCTCTATTTGCACTTCTAATTTTTTACAGTATTCTCTATCAAAGTTTGACCGCATATTTGAATAGATTTATGAACAACAATATTATCGTATATGATATTGTTCAATTCCTTGTAACAAGGAGTTTCTAAATATCAACTTTTTATTTGCCATTATTATACATAGGTAAACATATTAACTGTAAACATGTTTCTTGAACAACATGATAATAATTACAGTGCACATCTAGATAGGATAGAGGGAGTATACATTATTATTTGTTTTAACTTTTAAAATACAATATTTGAATTTTATATAAAAAATAACTATCATAAAAAAATACAGTGGACTATTCATAAGGATATGGACATGCCGCCTTTTCCGAGACTTTCTCTAAACGGTTAGCCTCATTATAGTATTCGTTCTTAGTACCTTAGTTCCGGGTAAGTGTTCAAGAATATAGGTATGAAAATTTAAGAAAATAAGGAATGAGATATAATACGCCAAAACAGAAAGGAAGCGAGAAACGAAATTTGTAGATTTATTAGTGATAATAGTAATAATAATAGTAATCGAGTAAGAAATAGTAATTTAAACTATTAATCAAATATTTATACTCCCTCTGTCCCAAACCAAGTTGCAGAGAGAGGGAGCTGGGCTCAAAATTTTCAACTTTTTTTATTAATATAAGGACTGCCAACTCTGGCATTCACATGGGTGAACAGTGCAGAAATTTAAAAAGTGTACAATACCTAATCCAAATACTTACATTTTAATCTTTGGAGCCAAAAAATTACTTTTACACATTTCCCTCTGTAAAATTGGAGGGAATTTTCTGAACCAAATTTAAATAGCAAATGAAAAACCCTAACTACCCACACTATATATATTCACTACCTTTTTGCTATCCACTACCCCATACCAAAATTAAAATTTTCACCCTTTATACTCTCAGAAAACATTCCTTCCGCAGGCATACCAGAGCTTTAAAAGCTCTGGTTCTATATAGGAGTTGTTGCATCATCACTGAGGTGGAAAAGACAAGCAACGGTTTGTAGTATCTATTCAGGGGCAAAGGCAGGGCATCAGCAGCAATAAGTAAGAATTTTGAAGGGTATGTAGCGGTAGTTTTCTTCCATTTCTGCAACAACATTGAGATAGTTGAAGTCATAAGGTTATAAAGATGATACACAAGAATCTAACAGACGAAGAGAGGGAAGCTTTGGCAGAGTTCTTGCTGCTGCACCAAAACAATAGGATAATAGGGCATAGTAAAAGAATTGAAGCAGCAGCAAGATGAGAGGTATCCATTCGAACTGTAAGCACAATGTGGTCTAGAGTGAAGAATTAATTAGCACCATGTGTTGCAGTTATTGTTAGAAACATGAAAATGGGCAGACCTGGACCAGGGAAGAAGGATTCGAACCTGGAAACTTTGAAGGTCTTACCATTGACTAAAAGGACTGTTCGAGGCACCGAAATATCACTTCATGTGGGCACGAGCAACATTCAAAGGTGGATTGCAATGAAGAACATAAAGAGTCACACCAATGTCATCAAGCCGTTGTTGACCGCCAATTGCAAAGAAGAAAGGTTACAATTCTCACTAGCTTAAATTCTACCTCATTCTTTGCAATTTACTAACATGTATAAAGTGATTCATTTGGACGAAAAATGGTATTACCTTTCGAAGCCAACCATTAGGTATTTGCTTGCCCCAGATGAAACCCACCCGCATAGGACAACCCAACATAGATCTCACATACCCAAACTCAGCTTTCTATGTGTAGTTTCTAGACCAGTCATAGATGACTGTGGCACTGTCCTCTTTGATGGGAAAATAGGGATGTTCCCATTTGTTGAGTACATAACTGCCAAAAATAAAAGCAAAAATAGACCAGCAGGTACAATAATCACCACTCCAGTAGGTTCAATCACTTATGATGTAACAAAAGCACTTGTTATAGAGAAGGTAATCCCAGCCATAAAAAGTAAGTGGCCAACATCTCTGAGTAAGAACATAGTGCTACACCAAGGCAATGCCAGACCACATGTTAAAAATAATAATGCTAAATTTAGAGTAGTTGCAAGCTCAGATGGGTTCAATATGCAAATTATTTGCCAGCCACCAAACTCACCGGACTTGAATGTTATGGATCTAGGCTTTTTTAATTCTATCCAATCCCTGCAATATGAATGTGTGTCTAACACCCTAGATGAGCTACTCTATGCTGTAAACCAAGATTTTGATGCTGAATCACCCCAAACACTCAACAAGGTTTTCCTATTGTACCAAAATGTGATGCTGGAAATAATGAAGGTGCGCAGTGGGAACAACTATAAAGTACCACATATGGGCAAAGATCATCTTGAAAGGGCAGTTTTACTACCAAGAGTACTAACAACAGATGGTGAGGTTGTTCTAGCATGCATACAACACCTGATCCAAGCAACCAGGACAGAACATATTGGGCCTCTAATGCAAGCAATGAGAGTTGAAATGCCAGCTACTCAAGGGGGATTAAGGTTTTCAGAAATGCTTTTGGAAGTTTGTACACTAAGTAGGTCACAAACACATTTTTTGTACGTAACACGTGTTTGTCGTACAATTTTCTTTTGAAAAACATTTTTGAAGCATTCAATGCAAGTATTGGTTACGTAAAAAAACTGAAGTCCATATAAACAAAATCAAGTCCAGCAGTCAATGTCCTGCCAGATGCTTAACAGCATGGTTGCATTATATTTTCACAAGCATAAATCATCACACATTACAGTAATGCCCTGCCAGATGCTTAACAGCATGACTGAATTTTTTTGGCAACAACACATCATCACAGCTAGCAAGGTACTACATCACAATGCATTATACCATGTGGTTTGGCACTGACAAACACATCAGCAAAATATAAATGCCGGCAAGGCTATGAACACAATAGAAGTACCAGATAAATATAAGCCCGACAATGCCATCACAGCAGCAGATAAATATAAGACTGGCAAGGCCATCACAGCAGCATAAAAAATTATAAGGTCGACAAGGTCATCACATCAACAGATAAATATAAAACCAACAAGGGCAAAATAAAATAGCAGCATAAAATTATAAGACCGGCAAGGCCATTCACATAATAGCAGCAGCAAATACATATAAGGATGGCAAGGTCATTCACATAGCACAAAAGTCGCAATAAATATGTTCTTATCTGGTTATGTCAAAGTACAACACCAACAACGGGAAAAAAAGAGCAGTTTACGCCACCACATTATCACACATCAGCAACAACTATTTTCCCCCTTCTCTGAGCAAAAAATAATATATGTTAGCACTATATAAGATGAACAATAAACAAGAACTGTAATTAACAGAAAAAAATACATACCAACTTCATCAGGTTTCTCAACGCCATCTTCACTGTTAGTTTTCTCATAACCAGAATCAAGTTTCTGGTTTTCAGCATCAATAGCAGCCCACTCGGCTATCATAACACGTATACAAGCTGTCTGGGATGGATAACCAAGGCAAGGCATCTTTTTTTTGTGCTAACTTTCTCAGGAGGGTTTAAGTTAGGTCATGTATATCAGGTACGATTGAGGGTTCAGGGATTTGAGACTCGGACTGTTCACATTCAGTGAAGGGCATAGACCAGGGGGAGAGGGGCTACAGTGGGTTAGGGGAGTAAGATCACCCAAAGAATCAGTTAGAGTCTAGTTAAGATCTCATTGACTGACCCGGGTCACAATGGGATCAGGAGGGGGCTCAAATGGGTCGGGGTGCGAAGTTTCAAGGTATGATTCACCATGGCTGTCCCTCTCCTCATCATCCATCAATAATCAAAAACGCTAATAGCAACGAACTGCAAAAGAACATCACATAATTAGCAAAATAGTATTTTAGAGGGAAATGAAGAGCCCAAAACACTAAAACATGAAGAAAAAAGGATTTACGGGGAGCACTTAACTTTTATTCCAGGCAGAAACATAACGGAGTAGCAACGGACCTCCAAATCTGAGAATTTGCATCTTTAAAATGTCAAAAATAACCACGCCACTCTAAAAATTGAAATGAGAACAAAACAACACCCTGAGATCGAACAAAAACACTATATGCAAACGAATTCAATGTCGTGGACACATAACCCTAACATGCAAAGCTTGAAAACATGAAACCCTTATATTTTTTGAGTTCTAATATCACAAGGAACGTTTGTCAACTCGGATCTGTTAAGATAAACACAAAAATCGAAACGAATCAAAGGTTATCTTCAAATCGAACTTAAAAGAATGGGGGTTTTTTGAAAATCTTTGAAACAATACCTCAAAAAATTGACCCCAAATAAAGATAAGCTTCATTCCATTACTCAAATCCATTCGAAAATCCTTTAGATTTCAGTCGAGAAATTGAATTTAAGGTGGAACGGCACTGGAATAGAAATAAAAACTAGGGTTTTGGAGAAAACAAAAAAAATGATGGAAATGGGGAGGAAATGAAAAAAAAAAGATCTGGAGATTGGAGATCACGTGAATGACTTTATGTATGTGGAAAACATCTGATTGGAGTTATTGCTATTGGTTGGGCATTCAAAAGGTTTGGTTGGGAAGATGAAACCATGTGAAGGAATATTCGGGAAGCTCAAATGCTGACAAGAAAATGAGACAAATTCAAATGGAGGATTTGGGCCATAGTTTAACCCACGTGAAGTTAGTTTTGGTCAAACCCAAGTTGGACTCTAATTAGAATAGGCTAATTGGACATTAACCTTGTAGCAACTTTGTAAATCTGAAATGAAAGGTGAGGGAAATATTGGTTATTCAGCTGGGTTTTCTTTGCCAAAAACTGAATAAAAACAAAGTGTACAACTTTAGGTGGGACGGACGAAAATACAAATTGTGCAGTTTGGTTTGGGACGGACGAAGTATGACAAATCACATTGAAAATTCTATAATTAATTAATAGGACACTATCAAAATGTGTGTGTGTGTGTATATATAATAGGGAAAAAAACTAATAAGTGATAAAACAAAAAGGAGAAACTTTTATATAAGGATTAAATTTTAGGATATAAAATTTAAATAAAAAAGAAAATAAAACAAAGTTTTTTTAAAATACTATAAATAAAATAAAAGAGGAAAATAAAAATTAATTTAAAAAATTAAAAACAAATGAAAATGATAAGAGTGGAATAGGGTGGGCAGCCAATCCCAACCCCAGGAACACATGTCTCTTTGCCACAAAAATCAATGGCTCGCTGAGCCATTGACCTTTAATGGGGAGGGGACAAGTATGTACTCATGCAGAAGAGGAGATGTACAGGCTTCTGCAGAATTCATTCTTTAGAAATCACTCTTCCCTTTTTCTTACATTTATTTTAACAAAGATAGATTATTATATCAGGTATTGGAAATAGTCCAGAATCGTTTGATTACAAGAAATTAGGTGGGGATTGCCACACAAATGTTTCCGAAGTGATAAACTTGGCAAAAGCCGCTACACAATGAGATGAATGATTCTCATGTCAAGGAACCCAACAGGGTAAGTGAAGATGATGGATATGGACTAAGGATCTAATATCATGGATTATTGCAAGTCAAGAGGAATCTCGACTTCTTCCACACCACCAGTGCATCACCAATGAAAGAGGCATCATGAAAATACAGATTCGGAGCAATTAGAAGGGCCAAAGTTTCAGCATAAGAGGAGATCTGATGAGTGATCGATGAGAAACCTGAGCAATCACAAAGGCGTCGTGTTCATCAAGAATATAAACACCTAAGCCAGCTGAACCAGATGCTGATGAAAAAAATGTGAAAAACTGATTTTACCATTTTAGCTTAACTAGTAATCCTATGTTCCAACATAGTCTAACTTAACCAAGTATGAAAATTAAATAAAACGCGAGACACGCAACTTGGTTACGTAGTTCGGTGGAATCCACCTACGTCTGCGGGGCCTGGCCCAGTTCAGAATAAATCCACTAATCAGATATACAGTACAAAGTACACCATACAACTATACTTATCTTCTAATTACAATGTGTGGATTTTGCAAGCTCCCCTTGCTA
>JAULKM010000006.1:11643478-11675304 GCA_032355605.1 Rubia tinctorum | reverse complement strand
CACAATATGTGATTAATGCATAAAAATAGGTTAATTAATCGATGATCAAAGGATGACTAGAAATGTAAACCAATTGCACCAAAGACTAGTTCTCATCTTAATTACATCTTTTCGTGTTAGTGTGTTCGTAGTTATATTGTTTTCTCTAATTGTTGGACATTTTAGCTATTTAAAGAAGTCGTAGTGTTTTCTAAAATCAAAACCTCCACGTTTGTTACCACACACTTAGAGTGACTTCTTCGTGTGCTTTTTAACTATGTTTAACACTCGATAAAACCATATTTTCTTCGTGGACCCCGAGAGTGAGGGCTAGAGATAGTAGTGAAAGCGAACCTCTAACTATATATGGAGGTGGTGAGATTTTGAGGAGTGGGCAGAACCGACATGGTGAGAAAGACTGAGGGAATTCCCAATGAATCAATGTTTCCGCATCGTGTGATATAGCATTAAATACAATTACATGTCTTGTATGCGAATAAGAGTATAGGATCAAATCCCATGCTCCCAAGGCCCGTTATACTATCTTTACCTCGTCATCTTAGTTTATGTTCTTAGCTCGTAGATTAATCCTTTGCAAACAAAACACCCCTATGTTTTCTACTTCCGACACACACTCAAGGTGACGATCGTGTGTAAATTTTGTGATTCTATCCTTTAGACCCCTAAGTCTCTGTGGACGACACTCTGACTTACCACTATCTACTTTCTAGTAGTTAGAAGTGAGTAAGGGAGCAACAATATATATCTTACCTTTGATCGTGGCCCGTGGGTATTTAACGATGCATGCAGGCCCAATCAAAAGATTGTCGTCGTCACTGGCCAGCCGACAGCCCCCTCTACCCCTTTTGTTTTCTTTTTAGTACTTCTAGTTGTCTTAATCAGTAGATCAAAGGGGATGATCGCGAATCACCCATTCCACCGCTACCATCACTGGATCTCTCCGGCGAGCAAAACGAAGAATTCGACCAAAGAACACTGGCGAACACTCATACAAGATGTGATAGCCGCCCGGCGAACAAGCCAACTGGTGGAGAAATAAACTTGAGCTGCAAAACTCTCCGGTGAACGAGACGAGCCGACCGATGGATGAGTAGCACCTGATCCGAGAAGCGGATGACCGGGTTTTGCACCATCCGACTCCAGCGTTGGAGCCGGCGACCGAATTCGCCGGGATCAGAATTGTGGGCCAGAAACAGATTTGGGCTCAGAATTGCAGGCTAGAAACAAATCCTCCGTTCCGGTGCGATCCGGCTAGGTCACCAGTGTCCCGACAAAGTCAACGGCGTTCCAGCAAGGTCATCGACGTTCCAACGAGGTCATCAGTGTCCTGACGAGGTCATTGGAGTTCTGGCAACGACGGTGCAGGTTGTGATCAATTTTCCCCACCTTGGCCCTATCAGAATTTCAATCCTAGAGCACATCCATCGTAATTTCTTTTTCAGTCCATCCCTAAAATCTATCATTGCCCCCCGTGTAATCTCGTTGCTTAACAAATATCCGTCGTGGTCGGCTTTACCCACCACAACCTCGTGGTGGTCGCGGAGGAGAAACGACGAGAATCTGTAGATGACTTTTGTCATTCGTGGCGAAGGGTTGCAGGTAGCAGTAAAAATAGGTCATCTTATGGAGGGTACATGGTTAGCCCATTGAAAAATAGGAAAATAGGTCTTTCTGTAATAGTTTGTATTCGTCAAACGAAGTTTTTAGAGTACAACTGAGCTATCACTAGCTTGTAGTAAGTACCACATCTGCGGCGGGCAAGGTTCCCTAAGCGACACCCACTTCTGGGTTATAGAAGATTTGAGTCGTAACATGACTTCCCGGGATGAGTGCAAGGTTTAGGTTAATCTTGTTTTAGTTTTTTTTATGTTTTATTTTTTAGGTGTACAGTTGGTGCTTTTGCAACTCTTACGAGATTTAGGTTCTTCCCCGTTACTAATTGGAGAAATATAATGACAACCTACAAAAATGTTGGAGATGAATCTAGCCAACAATGAATAAACATGGAGGCACGCAACACTGTACTGCTTCAAACCAAGACGAACATGTTCTCAAAACTCCTCCCACAAACATTTTTCCCCACATTGGAGAAATCCAGTAATAATTTCTTCAAAGTAATAGAGCTAATACAACCCGGTGAAGAGGAAGATTGGAGGCAGGGATCGAGTAGCAGATTGCCAATATGACTTGTGAACCTCTTGATAGATTCATTTGTGGGAAACCAAGTGATGTGTTCTAGTTTAGAAAGATTTAAAAGATAAGTTATAATTGTAGATAGATGTAATGCAACCTAAACCTGACACAATAATGTAACGATCCTAAAATTAATGAGAATGAGATTGTTTCATAAAAAAAAACAGAATATGTTTGGTTGGTTGTGCTGTGCAACTGTGCCTAGATTATGTTACCAAGTAACCTCAAAAGCCGTTAGACATGAAGCAATAACAAGTTATTAACTCTTCCAAGCATTAAAACATATGGCTAGGGAACTCTTCTTGCGGCTGAACTGAACTGCTTCCTTGACATGCTACTTTGATGTGGCCTTGTTCTTCAGCTATACATTTGTGATAGGCTGCCCATTCAGGGTGACTCCACAGATATAATGGTGGTGCTTGCCAGTTCCACGAGTCCAGTTGCTTGCCATTCACATCGACTGATCCGGGCAGGTAAAACGACTGAAATACACAGAGGGCTAACACTCAGTAACACAGCAGACAAGACAAACGCTGAAGAGAGCTCTTTCTAGCTTGCTTACATTTCCAGAGAGGAGTTGTTTGTCTTCCCAGATTAATTCGTAAGGGACCTTCTTCTTGTCGATCCTGCACTTCCAACAGTAAGTGATAAATAAACATACGAATCGTATCGCCAGCAAATTTCCTAACCATATGTTTCACCTTGTTGTTCCTTCAGGAACAATGAGGATAAGAAGCTTCGGATTGAATTCAAGAGCCTTGTTGATGAATTTGTTGGCCAGAGATGCATCGACCCCGAAAGGGGGATTGAGCCCAATGATCTGTTCATCATGAGCAGTGATTGCAAAAAGGTAAAACTAGGACATATACAATAATACAAACTAAGAATGTTCAACTAACCAGATTACGTCCAACTGGTAAATCTTCTAACTGGACCTCCAGCCAATCCTTTTTCTCAAAACTGAAATCATTCTGAAGAACAAGTACCGTGTGAGAGTAAAGCTTGATCATGGAAGGTGGTAAATCCACTAGTTATCATGTCAATATATGAGAGAAACAGCCAAGCATCAGCAATGACAACATAGCAAACCACCTCAACTAATATCTTGTGCCATTTATTCTTTGAGATACACATTATGCATATAACGGTGGAAGGAAATTAAGAATCTTGACAATGCAGTTCAGGATTACACACCACAGATAATGTCATAAACTTCATCTAAATAATAGCAATGAGTTCTAGCTAGGTCCTGAGGCAGTCATGGCTATTAGATGACAATTCACTCCTCATTCAGAACTCAAAAAGTGAATAAAGTTGTCAAAGTATCGGAAACATGACAAGCCATGCAGTACACAAGGATAATGTCGTAAACATCACATGGATAGAGAAAAAGGAGAAACAAAAATATCAATCCCAGACTAGAGACCCCTTGAAGTTTTATAGTTTCGCAAGTATTGAAATGAAAAACAATACAAATATATGATCAACTAAGCAAAGAAAACTGTTTAGACATACCAAGCAATATTACACGGGGTTGGAGTGGCAACATAGAACATATTCAAACTTTGCTTAATAAGTTGGGCTGAAGTTCAGCTATGAATGATCTCAAACGAAATCAAATATTTGAATCCAAGACAACCCGCCAATGACATAAATGGGTGTAGTAAGGAATTAACCTCCATGCATTAACGGAATAGTCTCATGTAGTTAAAACGGACCCCATATGAGGAATGGTTCAACCATACAGTTTCCTTTTGAACATAAATACACCAGGACTAGTAAACAAACTAATAATCTAGGAAAAAGTAACGGTATTAAATTTGTAGACTAGATTTGCACCTTGGACTGAATAAGGTCATAATTTTTGAATAAGCACTTCTTGTCCATGCTGTCCAGAGAATCTTTCATTAAGCAGCTGAAATCATTTGACCCACAACAGAAGTCCACTATCTGTTAGATGAAATAACAGAATCAGAGATGATAGAGAAAATAAGGCTCTATAGATCATAAATTCGTATACGAAATTTCTACCAGCTGAACGGCCAAGGCTTAAACTGCCTACAATCAACAGTTAAAAAGAAGAGAACTATACCCATACCATTAGGTGTGTTCAACCGATCGGTTTATTGGTTAGGCGGTTAATGGGTTTCGGTTTTTACCGGTTTATAAAATTTTATAAGGAACCGAATAATCAACTGACAATGTTGTCGGTTATACCGGTTTCGTATAGTATCAGTTTCGTTTGATATGCTTGTTATTACCGGTTACCATATATATCATTCATTTAAAATTAAAAATATAAATCCATATTAATATTGATTAGTAGTTATAGCCGCAAAACTTAGAATAAAAGGTAAAAAATTTAGGAATTGGATAATTGTGAATAGGACTTGATTTTTTTTGAATTAAAATTAAAATTGTATCCTGTCGATAATTATTAGGTTTGGGCACAATTATAAGCTACATAGACTTTTGTTTGCATAATTATTTGCTTTGGGCACAATTATTATTTAAAGATATGTGGGCTAATAATATATTATAGAGTTTAAAAAATAAGCTAATTTGGGTTAGTAACTCAAAGTTTTCTTATTGAGTTTGTAATCAAGACCCAAAGTTTAATGAATTAATTTTTGGGGTTGAAATTAATTAATATGCTATAAAATCTTTTACCTGTTATCCAGTTAGAACGATTACCAAATAATAAAACCGATAAAAAACCGATTAACCGACATAACCGGATAACCGTAACCGATAGTAACCGATTAACCAATTAACCGGCTTAAATACTGGTTCGGTTTTCACAAGTTACAGATTTTCCGGTTTTTTTAAACAGCCCTACATACCATCATGCCTTACAAAATTAAGTCAGGAACACTTACGTAATGTCAGGTGAGATATTCTCAGATTAGTCGTAATGTATATTTGCTAAATATCACATTTTTACAAGTTTTAATCATAAACGTTTAAAGATATGAGCCATAAAGAATGTGTCTTTCCCTTTCAAAAAGCAAAGGGGAACCTTTAAAGGGGGCAGGAATACATCGTCTTGCACTAAACATGGCCTTTCTCACCTGATAGATATGTATTTTACTGATTATCTATTAGATTTTAGAGATTCATTCACTAAAAAAAATTGAACTTGATAAATGAAGGGTGAGATGAGAACACATATAAGACCAGAGGCTATAAAAGGCTATCAGTATTTAGACAAAGCATTCCATGAACAGGTACCAGCAGCAACTAAAGAAAAAAAAAACACAATTGAAGGTAAAATTAGCTCCATACCGTGTCTCCATCAATGACATACCACCGTAATCTGTCAACAATCTGGAAGTAAGGAGTTCAGAGTATTATGCATCCACCAGTTGCACAGGGAAAATATATGCCGATACAGCTATAGCAGTAACAAATGCTGGAATGCAGTAATGTTCTTACATCTTACTCGCAAATGACAAGTGTCAAGCAGACAAGGTTATTTTTGTAATTTTCAATTCATGAGTGGTCTTTAATTAATATTATTGAGTAAGAAATCAGTCTCACATAAAAAATTTGTTGCAAAAGAAGTACTAGATATAAAATAATTGTCAGCCTGAGCTCCATTACTATGAGACCATTTAGGAGTTGCTCAAAAGCAAAACTGTGGGGGCTTGGCCAAAAGCTCTGAAGGGATATAATTAGCAACATCAGGGCTGTAAAAGTCGCATCTCAAGTCTGCCTTGAGGCTTACACGGTTACACCTCATGTGCCCGGAGATTTTTATATTTTTTAGGTTTAAAATTGATTTTTTAGCCTATTTAATTGTTAATTAGTCTACAGTAAATATGACACCAACCTAACAATTTAAACATAACTAAACCTAACAAATAAAAGTAAAACTAAACCTTTGTCCTTCAGTTTAGTAGCTCTTCAGCTCTCTGTAATGAAAACATGAGCTCAAAGATCTACCCTCTCATCTCAGCTGGGAAAAAGAGTTAATAACAGAAACAACCAGCAAGTGCAGCTGTAGCACTCGATACTCCCCTCTTCCCAAATGGAGGTGATGTGATGGCATGATGGTTGCAGTTCGATGATTTGATTGTACGATTAAGTAATAGAATAATATAAAACGTCAATGACTGCTTTTAACTATTACTTTGTCCCTAGAAAAGAGTTATTAGATTATGTTATATACAATTATTTCTGGGTTCAGGTTCTTTATCTACTGTATCATAAATTTAAAATGTTTTTTTTGTCTTAAATCCGACATTTGAGGCATGAACCTTGATATCTGAAACTTAGTTGCATCTATCTTGGAGCCCTTTTCCCGTTGCATTTTCTGGTTTTTTTTGAGGCAGACGAGATTTTAAAATTACTTGCTTTAGAAGTGGCTTTTTTCTCTTCAATTGATAAGAAAATATGTGTTTTACATAACAGATTTGTCTTACTCATCATAAGGAGGATTATTTATTCTTGGGAAACAGCCAAACCTCATGTGCCAAGTTTAGTAGCTGCCTAAAGGACTAAGGAACACTCATATCCAGAATATCTGTAGAAGCACAAGCCTTCTACTTAAATCAGACAAAAATGGAACTATATTATGAACACAAATGTTTTTGTCGAAAATAATAAGGGAGTGCTTGGTTGAGGGTTATAAGGGGTGAGTAATGGGCTTGAGCATAAAGTAGTGTGCTTGGTTTAATGATATGATTACTCCCACCCTCATATTTTAAAACTATGCAATGACTCATTCCTCCCAAAATTGAAGGATATGGGTTTCATTCCCTTAAAATTATCATTATCATTGCCATTTCCACGTTCAAACCAAACAACAAAATTATAATGATTACTCCTGTTGGGTTCATCACCCTAGCTTTTCATTGAGAGGCAGATAAATAAGACCAATAACTCTAGTACTGCAACTCAAAACAAGTAACCTCATATTTCTAGTGCTACCTTTTATAACTATATATCTGCAACTCAAAACCATCAACCTTGTATCCTCCTTTCCTCGGAATTTGACTACGGCATTCACTATGCTGGAAATTTTCAATGACTACACTGGAATGTTTAACATAATACTGAACTTTAAAAATGTTGATAAACACAGAAATATCAATTTGAGAGTTATCAATTTGAGAAATATCTGTGCATACTTCAATCCTTAGCTGATTGGTTTGTTGTTCAGCATAAAGTTCAAAAGCATTAGGTAAGAGATGGAACTTGTAAACTCGGTGGAGTACGTCATCACCATTGTACTTGAAGTATTAGCACAAAAAATTTACTACATCAGCAATAAGGGCAATCGTACCTCTTGCAACTTCTCAACTTTGGTAAAGTGACGGCCATAGGATGTGTAGCGATTACCAGAAAGAAAAGGAGCCAGATAAACATGGAGCTTCTTCTGCATAGTTTCATTTAATAAATAAAAATTACTTGTTTTGCATAGTATAAAAACTGCATAGCTTTGAATTAATATATGACAAGATACCTATGTCGTGGAGGTAGCATTTGTAGAACCTAGTTACCCATATGTGTCCCCGCAAGGGGCATAAACCATTATTAACAGTGTGCCCATCCCAATTAGCTACAATATTTCTACGTCACAATGTTCTATGAGCCAAAGCATTACATAGTTCATAGTTTTCAATATCGTGTAACCTGTACTGTGATGCCACTGTCAGACTAATAAAGTTACTTCTAATGCTATTGGCACCGATTATCTTCCTAATTGGACAACATCAAAATATGGAGGCAGAAACAATCACAAGTGAGTGTGAGGGTAGATATATGATCCACATTTATACGAAAAGTGGAATCAATGATGACCTGGAGGGTGGGAAGCATTTCATTATTTCAATGCAGAAGGTTTTAATGTAAGTAATATATTCTAGTTTCCAGTCAAAGAGTGCGGCGGACCATAGCAACGGAAATTCAATAGTGAAAAGATCCAATAAAGATTTGAAGAAGGCAACATTTGTACATGCAGAATATTGAACCTTCATTACCTTGTCCAACCAAGGTTTTTAATCTGTGATGGAAGTTCTAAAGAGCTAATTATTCAGTATTTTAACTTAACAACTAAGTGGCCATGTAACTTCATGTTTTTCACAGGAGGGGAAACAATCATTTCTCTTCAATGTACTAGTAAAGAAGAAATGATGCACTTTCAACTAAATGCATGGTGAAATAACATCAACTGGTAGTCCATTATTCATCATTGTAGAGATTCTGAGAAAACATTATTAATTTTAAAGCTCCTATCCTGCCACTTGAGGTTACTTATTCTCTATGCTAATGTAGCTTTTGGTTCTTTCAATTTATTAACCTGAGATTTCAATCTTGTGCATTGTAAATTTGAACCAAAGTGGCTCTTGTCAGAATACCTTCCACTGGATTAGCTGGGTTAGAATTTCTGGTCCACAGACTTTCTTTGCATCCTCTATGGCCCCTCCATCTTCTAGTATTTTCACTGCAGCTCGAACTGCCTGAACAGTGAGTTAGAGAAACAGAATGTCAGAAATTTACCTTGCCCAAAGAACAGGAACAAAATAAAAGGGAAAAGTAATCTCGTCCTTCCAGCATATACATCGAAAGAATATAGCATAAGATCATACCTCCACAGAGGCCTTCACCTTCCCCATGGTAATTTTCCTTACGTCACAAGTCCTTGGCCTTTCTTTATCCCTTAGAAATTCTTCCTCATTAAATGATGCATTAGAACTTTCTATCACTTCAAGCACACTGCAGAACAATTATTCGTTCGAACTCAATAACAAAATCAGTCGTTGCACACCAAACAAGTTTTCATGACAGGAGGAGGGTAAGACAATAAAATTGCACATCTATAGTCTACACTGAGACTTTATCCTGCTATACGTATTATTATCTCAATCGTAGTCTTTCAAGACATATTGCATCCTTCATAGGTAAATGCAACATGTATTTCCACATTGGTTAGTTCAGTTTTTTATGGTCTTCCCCATTTAATGAGTTAATGGTTCACACTCATCTTCACATTTTGCTGGAGCATATAATGGTCTACACATACATGTTCCAACTCCATATGCAGTCGCAAGTTCTCTATCATAATCCATATGTGTGGGAAACTAGTGCAGTTACCGTTTTTCAATTTCATCACTTTCGGAAGTATGAGAAGTGTATGTGTCAATAAGTGACGGTGTCACTGCATGTGTACTGTTAGCCAAGCCTGAGGGAATAGCCACTCCGGTTGACTTCGACTGATAGTCATTCTGACTTGACATTCTTCTTTTATCAGTTAAGTACTTGTCATTATTATTGACAGACATACAACTGTTCACAGAAGAGCGGGAAAGTTGACCCCTGCTGGATTGATAGACTTGCTTTGGGAGCCCCTTAACCTTCAGATATTTCTTAGGAGAAATGCTGACTCCACTGATGCCATATATTTCCTGTAATGACCTGGTCACTTCTGCAACATGTTTCATACCAAGAGTCAGAGACCCATGAATCTTACTTCTCTTCTCAGCTCCAGCAATTACTTCTGAAGATTGCGAATCCAATGGTCCCTTCTTAGTGGTAACATTAGGAAACACTATATGGTCTCTGCTTGGAGTTCCCGTCTTAGAGAAGATCTTATGGTCCCTACAAGAATAAGTTATTAGCTTGAAAAAGCTCATGGATCAACAAAATTATTTCAGAGACAGCAACCTAATAATTCTTACATGCAATAAATCAAAATACGACTGGGCAAAAGACCTTCCCAAGCTCGGCAAGGAGCTTTTTTTTCTTCATCACGTGCAAACCTTATGGTACTGAGAAAACAAATGGAAAACGATCAAATAAAGAAGATTTACCAGATAAGGATGCATTCAAGAAAAGAATACAATCCCGAAATGCAATCTCTATAAAAGAATTTCAAAGCAAACAGCCAAATAGTAAATTTAGGAGAACCTGGGCAAACATTTGCGGTGATATGACTTCGGACATCGTCTGCAGATAGCAAACTGCAATTCATGCACCTTTCTATCCTCAACTTGTTTACATAGAAAGCATGTATGTATGGGACAGGCAAATGAAACTCCAGCAGCAATTTCACGCTCAAGACCCTCTGCTTTTTCTTCATCATTTGGAAGAAGGAGATTTGAAACACATTTTGGGTGGTAAAATTGACCACAAATCGCTGAAGCACAAGGGAATACCTGAGAAGAAGAGATCATTTTATTTGGTCCAACTTAAAATCAAAGTCATTGGCAGATGAAGCATTCACTGCTGAAAATGGAAGATAGATAGCAGAGTTCAGCATAGGACAGGATGTCTCATGCCTTAGGATTCCTCTTTTCACTCAAAAGACTTGTTCAATTATAATTCTAATTTCACAGCTTTTTACTTGAAATGTGAAGTGCATGTGAAGCTTGTCCATGATTTCAAATCCTTGAGGTACAAGGAAACGGGGTCATCCTATAAGTAGGTGCACGTTGCAAGAGTAATCTGATAATGCTCCTATAAACGGCCTTTTCTACACAACCCAGTTGTAGGCAAGCAAAAACCACATGATTTTATTTCATTTTTAAAAGATCGTGATTGAACATCAAAAAGGCATTTGCTGTGCAGCACCAGCAATACTGTAGAAATAGATTAACCCTTGAACTAAATAATGGGTTTTGGCACCATTAAATCTGACGGAATTAATGCATCACTGGCTGAAGGGGTGTTTTTCTATGCTACATATAAGGGACTAAGGGAGTTGAATTGGTGCAGATGACATAAGAACATCTGTAAACTCCCACATGCTTGGTTTCCGAGAACAGTGTTTTGGACTAAAAACCAGAAATCAACTCATAAAAATGTTAATTGAGCTTCTTTAAAATTGAATCCAGATAGGAACATCTATAAACATTAACTAAATCATGCTTCACAGATCTCTTATACTTCCAGAACAGCACATCATGACTCAACAAATATAATGTGTGACATGCCTATAGAATCACCAATTTAATCAGAATCCTTGGTGTGTTCATAACCGAGACTCTAGAAGACATCTATTGGGTGAAATGCATGCTCTCAATTTGTTTATAACTGAGAGAAGAATCTTACATCCGCGCCGACAGATTTGTCGGAAGAACCGAGTAACCCACAAACAAAGCATTGGTGCATCTGGAATTGGCAGTTCTCGCAACGAAAACACCGAATTGCCTGGGTCAGAAAACAAATTGATGTTGTCAGGGAGGGTTCTCGGAATCAAGTGTTAAAGTGTTTCTAAAAACAAAGAAATGGAGAAAAAAATGAGTCCTCAAATGTCTGCAAAAGCAATGTATGGCAACCAATGTTTGGTTCATTGGTGATTATGTGTAATTCATGTGGCATTGAGGCTAATACTGGTTCATACATCTGTTTGTTCTTGGCTGTAACCAAGAGATTCACAAAGAGATTCGGTTCCAGATTCTGGGGTTGGATGAAAGGATCTCATGCATCTTCCTTCACAACTGCAAATTATAGTAAAATGACAGACTGAAGAAGTCAGAAATTTTAACCAAGTTCAATTGGAAATTACAAGACAGACTACAGAGTGATTAATTCTAAAAACACAATTCTGTCTACCAGTGAAAACAAACAAAGATAAGAGAGAAAAATTAAGAATCTCTCAGGGGGAAAAAAGAAGCATTTATGAACCATTAAGCAAATCAAAATAACGAAAAAAATAGAAATGTTTTACATATACATGACAAACTGCAAGCCACCAGTAATATTTAATCCTCCTAGTGAAATCACTAGACTAAATCAAACAATGTGAGCACAATCTGTGCCGAATTTGGTCAGTTCTTATAAATTGGCAGGCCAAGACTACTATTATGGGCAAGAGGGGCTTGGGCATGTGAGAATGAAACTATCAACTTGTTTCCCCATGAAACAGGGAAGCTGTATGTGTGTGTAGATTTACAAATTCTACCAACATTTCAGTATACTATGACAAAAACAGATAATAAATAGTGAACAGGATGGCTACCGCTATATGAAATAGCTATACACAAGAAATGTTTCACGATGATGCACCAGAATTCCCTTCCCATACCCTCATATGCAGTAAGAACCAAAACATCACAGTGTTAAACATGATTTCCCTAGTACAGACAGATAAATAAAACAGGAACAAACAGCGAACATTGTGAATAAGATGCATACCACAATAATTCACCACCATCATCACAAAATGCACAGACATAATTAAAAACTTCATCTTCCTCTTCCTCTTCCTCTTCCTCTTCCTCTTCCTCTTCCTCTTCCTCAACCCAATCATCTTCATCACCATCCTTAAGAAAATTTTGTTTCTTCGGAGCTAGTATCTCCTGCAACAGAGAGCAAGTACAAGATGAAGCACAACAAACAATTATGAGTGTCAAGATACAGTACACATCACTGACCTCAATGGTATCTTCTGCAGTATCATGCATTCCAGAAAGAAAACTTGCTAAGTACTGTATCAACAAATAAAGAATAAAAGTTGGAGCTGATTGTCAAATGTATCGAGTGATCAAATTTCATAGCAAACTAGAATCAAAATACTAAAAAATACAGACTTCCCCCTACTGAAGCATGCTGATTGAAGCTTAAATTCTATAAATTCTTGCAAGGAAGTTTACACATTTACTTATAAATTATTTGGCATTGAAGCACCGAAAATCACATTCCATCCCCTAACCAAATGACATCATGAGAATCAACTACCACCATACTGATAGGGTATCATTGGTAAGTAGCAAGTAATTTTTCAAACTAAGCATTTGGAATATGACAAACCTCAGATTTCGCAATGTCGATATCCCTGAGGCGAACTTGTTGGATCAACGGGATGTGGTCCACTAGGTCTTTCTCAGAAGGTGCATCCTCAAATTTCCTAAACCATTTTTATTCAGCTTTAACAACGTACAACATCAAAAAACAGAGACAATAGAAACTGAGCGGGGGGGCTTGCCTCAAGGCTTTGAGTACTAGATTCCAGATGGTGTCCCGAGATCCCCACGAGTTTCGCTTCACAGAATGCAGAAACTGCACCATGACTAGTGTGGTTTTAAACTTCTCCTCATAGCATTTCCTTGGTTTGTACAGCGTTATCCACACTTGATCCTTGGGCAGCACTTCGATAACGGGTGCCATGAAGGAAAGCTCCAACTTCCAAGCAACCACCTTCTTGTACACCTTCCGCAGACCAGAATGTATAGTCCCCCGCAAGAATATATCCGGACAGGCCTCCACAGTGATCTCTTCATGGCCCCACTTCAAGGGCAATTTTGAGAACGAAACCGGCTCTTCCTTGTCGTTCACAAAGTAGTAATCATTAACATCTGGAATTATTTCCCCTTCTTCATCCGAGGACGACATCACCTGCAGCATTGCAGCAGCACTAATTATTACTATTTATTTCAGCTAGTAACCGTCAAACAGCATTGACTTTTTTCCAAACACACCTAATAATTTCAGGATATTTTTCCATCACTCTGAAACACTCCTTTAACAAAAATAAAAGAGTAAAATGCTTAGATGACCACAGTTTTTTGGAAAGTGCAAATATAACCCTCCGTTTTTCAAAAGTGCTAATGTACCTATGCTGATTTTTAAAAGTACAGATATACAGCTAAAATATGTAAACTTATACCCGAGTACCCTCTTTTTTCCTCCTATTTTTTTTGGGCACAAGTGCACACTTCAATGGTTTTTGGTACAACCGCACTTTCAAAAAAGTCGAGGTTATATTTGCACATAACAAAGAACTGACGCACTTCATTCAAAATAAAAATTACATTTTTTAAAAATATACTGCTACAAGTAACAAGTCCTGGAACATGGTGTTCCAAACATTCATACTACTGCAGTATAAGCGCAAGCTTCCGTTCCGTCAGTAATGACGTGAGTATACGCACGATCTACTGAAAGCAGCAGGGAATTTTTATTTTATTTTATTTTTTAAAAAAAGGTAAGCGAAATCTGCACCAAAATGAAATGAGAAAGAAGATACACTCTTCAGCACATGGCTGAACAGCGACATCGAGGATTTTCAGCGAACGATTTTGCGAAATTCTCAATGGAAAAACTCAAATGAAAACAAGAGGAAAGCAGAAACAGTAAGATGATAAAATAAAATACAATAAAATGAGAAGCAAATGGAAGCGGCGAGAGAGAGAGAGTCATGCCGTTAGGGGTTTGAGGAGGAGTAGCGGTGGGAGAATGGGGGAGTGGAGAGGGTGGTGCACTAGTCCTAGACTGCTAGTGTAGTGTGCTCATACGTGAATAGCGTGACGGTTGTCGTTTCCTGACATGTGTCCAATACCATGCTAACACGTATACCGGTCTTTACTATTTGCTACGTGTGGCAACTTGGCTTTTCTTTTGTCGGTTTCCAATGAACCTTATTTCGGGGGGTAGATCCATTTCAAACAACCGATAATGCCCGGCAGCCTGTATTTCTGTATTCTAATTCGTTTATTTTTTCTCTTCTTCTTCTTCTTAAAGAAAAACAAATTGAGTGCGTACTAAAATTCTTTCCAACGAAAGAAAGAAAAACGCTTCCACCACTCCAATTCTTGCACGTAATATTTTTCAAGACTTTAATATGTTTAATTATGTATAATAAAGGTAGATAAAAAGTTGATAATTCTAAACTATTTATTGTGATGAATCCAACAATATCATATATAATAATATTTATATTTATATCTATTTAAATATATAATCAAATTTCCTAATGGAAAACCTTCGATTAAAGGCAGCAATCAAAAGCGATTTTTGAGGGAGGTTTCGAATTCGGAACTCCATCCTAAACCACCCCAAAAATTTTAAAGGCACTTTTATATTGATTGAAAATGGTTCTTGAAGAACCGCCATCAATTAAAGATGATTTTATTGAAGAACCGCCATCAATTATAGGTGATTTTATTGAAGAACCATTGTTAATTGAGTGTCTTTGTTCCCAAGTGTATATAGCAACCAGGGTTTCCTTTCCCCCTTAGTTTATTTTCCTAAAACTAAGTACCGAAGGCCGTCGTTCATTCTTTCCTTCCCCCCTAGTTTGTTTTAACTCCAGATTCCAATTTCCCCAACTTTTCTCTCATTCTCACCCTTGCAACCCTCACGGCTCCACCTCTAATTTCACTCCTCCACCACCATCTCCCCACTGAGCCCTCATCCATCACTATCTCCCCATCGTTAGGACACCGTCGTTGAGACGACGCCCCCGCTGCCTCCGCTTATGAGACGTCTCCGCCGCACTTGGCCACCGCTGAAGCCCCCTTCGTTGCATCCACCACCGGGACTCCACCACTACGGTTCTCCCTGTGTCGAAGCTCCCTGCGTCGAGCCTCCACCACCGCAATCCTCCACTGCTGAAGCCCCCTTCCGTCACATCCGCGTTGCTCGCCTTCATCGCCTCTGCAACGTCGCTCACCTCCATTGTCTGCGTCGGGCCGCTCGCTCACCTCAGCCAAAACAAAGCCACATTTGTGTATTTATTTGTGTTGAATCTTTTCCCGTCTTGTGTAATTGTGTTGCCAATTTGTGTATTCATTTGTGTTGCCAATTTGTGTTTTTGTTGTTGCTGAATATATATTCATCATATCTTCTATTCCCGTCGCAGATATGGGATTGTTTGCCGAAAATCTCAGGTTTCCGAGAGTTCTGTTGGGACCTCGGAAATAGGTTCAGAATTCAGAACTTATTTCGGACCCCAATAAAAGGCGTTTTTCAAATTTCATTTGATCGAATCGATCAAAGTCAGGACTATAGAAAACACTTAAAAAGTGTCTTCCCTGATCTGATATAACGCCTTTAATTAAGGCTTCTCCCTCTAATGGTTTGACAGTGTTGACTGTCAAATAGTAAGTGTGCAGTTTACTATGGGACATAGGAAGTACATGGGTATATTTGATAGAATTGTGCAAAAGCAAAACAGACTTATTTTGGTTTATTTTGAAAGTATGAGAGAACAGTTTATGCTTTTCTCCAGAAAGTAACTTCTACTTTTTAAATAAGCATTTTTTATTAGTTTACCAAACATTATAAAGGTGCTAAGCTTATAAACAAAACACTTATAAAGTCTACCTAACACACCCTATGTATCTTATATTCTTCGAAAGTATTAAATACTACCTTTGTTCCATGATAAATTTCTTACTTTTCATTTTCCTTTTTAGTTCGTCCCACAAATAACTTCCTATTTGTAAGTTTTTCATATGTAGTCATTCATTCAACCAAATTTACCTCAACTAAACCCCTCAAATTTATCTTTATTTGCTACTTTTTAACATTATTCATGACATCATTCATGAAAAAGCTTACAAAAATAGATTTTTGACATCAACTTGCATAAAAGATTAAACCAAAAGCAGTTAGAAAGTTTATTGTGAGACGGAGGGAGTAGTCCCTTAATCGGGTAGAAAGTGTGTCATTTATCCTATGACTAGTCAGATAAATTTCCCAATCATAATAATAATGAAAAAGACATAAATATTTATATTTAAAAAAAATAATTCACCTTCTTCTTGTCATTCACCACCATCGCCTCTCACACCCAACTGGACCACCACCACCATTGTAGAACACTGTCGAATACCACCCCTAAATCCCAACTACCCACCATCCAACTGCTCCACATTACACCACCACCACTCCTCCAATCCCATCTACCTTACTATCTCACCCTGGGATTGAGTTCGTCTTAGTTACCAGAGTTAGGTGTTCGAGGCTAATGAGGAACTCGGAAGTATCTTTCTTTGTGTCGAATGTAGCCACTAGAATGACCATCGCTAAAATTTCTAGAGAATACAATTGAATCATCAGGTGTTCTACCCGGCGGAGCAATGTCGAGAATGAATGGTCATCTTAGGTCCCGGTGTTTAGTGTTATCCCCGGAGCTAGTTTATTGATGAGATTATGCGTAGATTGACCCGGGGTAAGGGTTATTGTGTGACTGGTAAAGTGCACTTTAAGTATACGGGTGAGAGGTGAGAAATGTTGAGGGGGAGATTTCCTCGAGGATACAAGCTCTTCACAATGTGTGATCAAGGCGTAGAAGAATAAATCGATGATCAATGGATAATCTAAATATGTGAACCAATTGCCCCAAGTCTTGTTAGAATATTATTTTATAACTTGTTTGATAATTGTGTCATAGTAAAGCCTTTGTATCTTAATTTTAGTAGTTGATTAGGTTAAGTGTTTTCCAACCAAACTACACCCTCCTCCCCGATATCAACAACTCTTATTGGGGTGACGCCAATGTGTGAGTTTTTATATTACGCAAGCATTCGATAAGACCATTTTTCCAACTTGCCACTATCTACTTTATAGTAGTAAGTCACATTAGGGTAGAAATATTACCTTTATTGAGAGCTCACGACGACTCCCACCAAATTTTGGAGTCGCTGCGGGGGAAAAGTCATGTCTAGTTCCATATTAGTGTAGTTTCATGTGTTTTATGTTTAGCTTTGTTTGTTCTTGATTTTGGTGTTTGTTGTTTCCTGTAGATCGTATTTCCTTTGTTCTTGATTTATGGTACGTACTCGCTCTAAGAATCGAGAGCCTTTGCACTAAGACCTTCCTCTTATAGGTGTTTTTTGTAGGATAAGGAGATAAACCGTAGAACCAACTCACAAAAACCTCAAAACCAACCCGTAGAAACTCAACCACCAATGACGAATGACAATCAAACATTAAAGGAGCTTATGGCTCCCAATCTTGAGAATAAATTGTTATGCACCATATTCCTTCCTAGACTGGTGAACATGATTTACGAGCTTAAGTCAAGAATGATTCATTGCCTCTTAAATTTTCATGGGATGAATGGAGAAGATCAAAATAAGCACTACGACCTTGATCTTGTAGGTGTTTTTTGTAGGGTGGAGAGACAAACCATAGAACCAACCCCCAAAAACCTCAAAACCAACCTCAAGAAACTCAACCACCGATTGCGAATGACCATCGGACATCGAAGGAGCTTATGGCTCCCAATGTTGAGAATCAACTGTTATGCATCATATTTCCTCCTTTACGGCTGAACATGATTTGCGAGCTCAAGTGGGGAATGATTCATTGCCTCCTAAGTTTTCATGGGATGAATGGAGAAGGCATGAATAAGCAATTGTCGCAGTTCTGCTTGGTGTGAACCAACATGAAGCCTAATGGTGTATCAGAGGAAGACTTTAACTTGAAGGCATTTTAATTTTCCCTAAAGGATGCGGCTAAGATTGACTTTACTGTTGGTATACACCTCTTCAAAATGAGTGAAGTCTAACATCAAAGCCAGCACCTCGCATAAGCGGATTAAATCAGCGAGCACAAGGAACAATCTTTGGATACGAGGGGCACTTCACCCCAAGAAGAAAGACAAACAACACCTCACGATCATCCTAATGAGACCACGATCTAGAAACGAGAAACTTACAACGTGGACCACAATAACACGATCCATCAACTATAAATGAAGACACAGAATGACAAAAAAAAGTAATAGCATGTTAGCTAAAAACATTGATACAATAAAAGACTAACTAGAGAGTCGGAGCTTAATCCCAGGAACTCCCTATGATCATGTTGCAGGTGTCTAGGACAACTAAGTTGATTCGCGCTAATTCTGGAGATTATGTTGGTCCGGAAGGAATTCCCTGCATCGGTGGCATCGTCTGTGGGGACCATTTTTTAGGTCTTCATAATCCCCAGAAAAGGCCAGAATCTAACCCAACATAAAGCATGATGCAAGAACTGGCTCGGAGAAGGAAAATAGTACACAGAAAAGCAAATCATGCATGTATTAAAGAAGAGAAACAACAACAACAACCAATCAAAGGTACTCACACACAAAAATTCACATCTCCCGAACACCCCCAACAAAATGGTACGCCATAACATATTGAATACACCGCATACACATGAATCAAAAACTCCAATTGAGGAACTACGATTTGCCAATCCTCCATCCCCTTGATCTTAGAAGACGTAGTTACAAATATTGTCTAGTCATGAAAATTAAGCTCATCACTATACCAGAAAGACATCCAACCGTGTTATACCAATATCAAGCGAACCATAGTATTAGTAACACAACAATCAGTGAACTAGGACTAATAATGAAAAATAAAAGCAACCTCGGTTCAGCTGAAAAATACAATAATTGATCTTTAGTATAAAATACCAAATATTCATACAGAAACCAAGGATTACAACATATATTCCTTCTTAATCTATAAGGATTTCTCATAGAGGATTACATCGCATCAAACATTAGAACCTATAACATGGGTAAAATAATTAACTATGGCTATAGTCATAAACAAGTGTACCTATGATGGTGGTACAGTAAGGGGAGGTTGATAGACCATCATCCAGCTCTTCCACGTGACCGCATCCCGTACTCCATAGTACAACCTTGAGGTGGGGGTTCCAACCTGAAAGTAGGCAAGTATGCCAGGAAAAAGAACCATTGCCTTCTTCCCATCCATGCATAGTTGAATGAACTCGTAATACCCATAGAGTCCTACGAGTTCATCAACTGTGCAACCCATTTTCCCCCTAGAGCCAAGTCATCGCGAGTCTAGGCTTCCTCTCGCGCCAGTTCCCTTCAAGCTTGTTCTAAGTGGCCTCACTGATGAATATTCTTCACGCCTCTCTATCTCGATTATGCATTCACTGATCCCACCGCAGATCCTAAATCAGGATTAAAAAAACAATAACAAACCATTAGAATAAATACACACATAAAATCTTTCAAGATGTTTATGACATATACTTAGAGCAAGCGCGATTATTCCTAGAACAACCCACAAGGAACATAATTTGAGCTTGCATTTCTAGCAACAGAGATAATTTTGCTAACGAATCCACCACAGTAGGATTATCACGAATCCAGTAAGACCTTGAACCCGTAAGACCTTAAACTCATACTTGGAATACCACCAACACCCCAAACTTTATTCCCCATATGAATTTTACAACTTACACACATTCCCTACAATCTCATCAACAACACACACGCACACAACACAACTGAAGGAACAATCCTACCAATACCCAAAGATAGTCCAAATACAAACAACTACACTAAGGATCCCCCTAATAGCCTCAACTTTATATAAAAGATACACCGGCATAGGAAATGTAAACTATCATTATGTGAATATCTAAAAAGTTGTGTCCCCCTGTCTATTAATAACTTACTTAGCACTCATGCAGCCTAGGGAATTAGAACGTATTAGTTTACAAAATGATCCAACTTAGACAACATGGAAAACCCCCGCCCACATGGCACATTTATCCATTAAAACAACCAACGACCAAGCCTAAACCCATATAACCCATACAGAGCCCAAACCTACATGGTCAAAATGACGAATAGTTCCTGCAACCATCCCCCACTTTGCAATAGCGACACAAACACACTTATACATTCCCTAAGTGAACGTGATACAAGGGAGAAAAATCACTCATGCCTTCTCTCAGTATGGAATTCCCACCAACCCAGGGCAAGGAACTCACGGCTTTGCATATGCCTGGTAAAACACAAACCTCGCGAATAAGTGGACACCCACCCTATTTCTCGTCACGACACACCATCTTCAATAAAATCCCACGCATCTCATGGACAATGATCTGGGATAACCTCCATAACAATTAACCACAACCCCACTCAGAACACATCCCCCGACCCAAAACATCGACTACACACAACCACAGACTCCTATATTCCACACTAAAACCCTGTATCAAGGTTTTGGTATAATAGTCCTAACTAAGCACACAAAAATACCCCGCAGAATGTTTTACTTATAAATATTGATGTCTCTTGGTAGACCAAAGATTTGAAACACAACTCGTAGAAACCACTAGGCAACCCAGAAACTAAGACCTTCCTCAAGACATCTTCCCCCTCGAGTATCTTCTCTAGTTTCCATCACATGTGCAAATACACCTCGTCTCATGTAGTAGTGCCAGCCTCCATACGTTGCATATGATTCACATAATAAGACTTGCAGTCGATAATAAGCCCACAGTTTGAATGACCTAGCTGCATGCTCATCAAGTACACTAAGTACATGAATAAGTCTCTAGGTCGTGTTTTAAACCCTCCACTTGCTGCTCCAGGTACCAAACACGAGCCTTCCAACCCTCCTCATTAGTGCTAGGATAAGTACGTAAAGCCTTTGTAATTTCGGCACAAAGCTTACCATTTACTTCACATTGTTCCTTCAATAAAACCTCGAGCAACCTGCACATTTCCTTTGACTGGAAACAACGCAGTTTCCCATGCTCAACCTTGCCCTCCATCCTATCATAATTTATTAAGAGTTGTATGACCCTCTCCATTCCTGAATTCCCATCGTTAACTGGCAACATTCAACCTCTAATCCACCCCTCACATCTATCTAATGATCTATTTGGTCAGCGTGTTTTGAAATTGATATATCCTTATGTTCATCCCCTTGGGATTTTTCTACCAAAAACTTCCACCACTTATTTTCTCGTTGCATTCAGATATGAAAATCTTGCTCAAACAGATGAACATCATATCCATCCAATGACCCAAGATCCTTCTCTAAGTGCGTCTTCCACCCCAGCTCAAACTCAATAAACCTTAACAAGAGTGCCCTTAAACGACCCCCTAACATCATTAGCCATTCTTTAGCCTTTGATGAATCCTCAGAATCCTTAAGATATTCATGGGCTTTATCCAAATCTAATATACAAGCTTTCACAACCTTAATTACGTCATTGCATGAAGCACCACTAGGATATCCATCTTCATGGCCCAACAAACCATAGCCACCCCAACATGAACCTTTTGAGGAAACCCAACCACCAAAACCATATCACCTACACCCGACATGGCTCGAGGAAAAACATCATGCAAAGAATCCCCTAAAGAAACCTCCCCGAACTATAGAACATATAAACACCCGTTGAAAAAATAAATAGACGGGAGACGAAGAAGAAGGTATACATAACATTATAGTGTAAGTACATGATCATAAAGCATAAGGAGTTATCATTTCATAGAATAATGTTTATAGAGATGATTTGTAGATCAACGTAGCTATTCTACCTTAGGATTAGTCATCTCATCTTCACAAATAGGACTACCAGGAAAATCCCATTCTCTCACCACTACAATAACACTGGTACCATAAGCCTTGACCGCAATGCCAACCAACAAATCACCCTAACCCTGTCAGTCTCAATAATAGTTGCACACTGATCCACCTCGCAACCATCCAACCATAGATGGAAATAAGCCCATTTTAGCTAGCTCTCTAACCAATTGAAAGGCAGCACCCAGTCCTTTCACAATCTCGACTAGAGCCTCATCAACAATGCACTTTGCATTTTCCAATGCCTCCTATAGGTCACCCACCCCCACCCAAACTATCTATATCCAGCTCAAGATTCTGCTAGAGAATGCAAGCCATAACATCATTCCTCTCAACCTTTGCCATCTTCGTGAACATATCTCTAAGTAATCCTTAAAAATACTGCGTTACCACACACAACCTTTTCAACTATGTTTCCATTTCCTTTCTAATCGTCAACCCCCTTTTCTAGCAACAATTCAATTAGCTACAGCTTCTCCCTAAATTCATTGATCTTGCCCACATATTCAACAACATGTTGAGTGCCGCCAGTCAGAACTTCACCTACTTACATATACAAACAATTCTACATTGAAAATTTTCATGGCCTTACAGCACACCTGTTTAAAACCAACCAGTATGGTCACCCCTTGAGGATGCAACTGAGCAAGAGCAACACCATACACCTTTAACACACTCATAAAGTAATCTGGGATGGGTATTAGACCATACTGCAACTGATTCTCAAAAACACTAAACAAGCCTAGTTTTTACGATTTAATGTATGATTAGGGTTTCTTATTTAATTTTGAGATTAGGGGTTTATGGGGTTAGCACTATACTCTTTTTCCCACTGGGTTTTTCAGTCAGAAAGTGTAGTTACATTAGGAATAATCTCAAAATCTTGCAATAGTAGAAGAATAGAATAAATTATATTAGATTAGATAAGTTTATATAAGATTAGATAAGAATTGATAGGATTAGATTCGATTAATCAGGCCATTCTTTTTATAATAAATTAGGCAATGCTTCTTAGTAGTTTAGGACATGTATTTTTATTAGGAATTAGATTCCAAAGACAGTTCTAATTCAGCAAGGAGTCAGATCAAATCCTAGCTGAATTCTATCCTTTTTCTCTTGTAAAGAGACTAAGTTATACCTTATAAATAGGGGAGGCTTCCAACATTTTTAATTAAAATTATACACTTTTTAGACACCGTTTATTTAGAATTTGTGTTATTACTCTTTGTTTGCGAGTTAAATCCCTTAAAACTTGTGAATTAATTAGGGATCAGTTTGTGCAGTTGGTGCTTATGTTCATGCGAAGTATTTCTTTGTGTCAGTCATAGAAATTGAAGTTGTGTCTTCTATTAGACGTTTGTTTGTGTTGTCTTAAATTGGAAGGCATTGCTATGGATCCTTTGGTAACATGTGCTTCTAAAATTCCGCAATCTAGGATCTTCATAAAGAAAAAAAAAATTCCAATCTAGGATCCTTTGGTATCAGTTGGTATTAGAGTAAAGCAAAAGTTAATTTATACCATTAAATCAGTTGGCATCAGTTGGTAACATAGGGGGATATTAGTTGGCATGAAATTATATCCATATTTTATTTTTGAATTAAAAAAAAATAAAAAATAAAAAAGAGAACAAAAACCTATCGCCGTCGGACATCTCGCCGCTGCCGCTCAGCTTCACCGATCAGTACTTCTTCTTTTTCAGCTGGAGTTGATCTCAGAATTTTCCTGCACCTCAGACAAAACCATCTCCTTTCACCGACTCTTTTCCAATGCTCTCAAGCGAAGCGTCAATTTTTCATGGCGACTTTAACTCTCCGTCCCAACGAATCAGAGCTGCAATACATATTAGTTGGCTCTCTTGGTCGTCGTCAGTCCTTCAACTGCGTTCTCAGATCTCAATTCAGAGAATAAGAGAAGTTCAGTGAAAGTTTCTGCAAAGAAGAACAGTTCGGTGCGTGGAACTCACGCGCGAGCCAACATTAGGGCGCATGCATTTCACACTCACATTCACTTGAGAGCTCATGCCACTCACGCGCCTTGCTCTTAATCCATATATTTATCTCTTAAGTGTTTGAATTTATCACGAGTAGATCAATTTCTCCTGAATTAGTTCACTTTCTCCTGAATTAGTTCACTTTCTCACTGGCTAACCTTTTCTCACGAGTTGAAGTAGTTTCTACCCAGTCAGTGCTCAGTCACTGCCTAGTTAGCGTCTAATCCCATTTTTGGAGGACTTTGCAGGAATGGTGTTAGACGTTTATCTCAGGTATTTTTTAAGGTCATTCACGTTTTGAGGAAGAAACTTTTCCACCACGGAGGGAATGATACGAATTAGGCTATGATTAGAGTTTCTTATTTAATTTTGAGATTAGGGTTTTAAGGGGTTAACACTATACTCCTTTTCCCATTGAGTTTTTTTAGTGAGGTAGTGCATTTCCATAATGAATGATCTCAAAATTCTTATAGTAGTAGAAGAATATATTTGATTAGATTAGATATGTTTAGATAAGATAAGATTAGATTAGATTAGATCAGATAAGTCTATATAAGATTAGATAATATTTGATAGGATTAGATTTGATAAATTTGGCCATTATTGCTATTCCCTCTCTCCCAGCTTATATTGCAGGTAGTGGTTTTTCAAGTGAAAAAGGGAATAGTAAAAAAGTTTTTAAAAAAGCATATGAAAAAAGACTGTGAATGGACAAAAAGTTGATTGATGTCAGTGAGGGTGAACAGTACAAAATTAAAATTTCAACATGCTTAAAAATTAATTATAGGGGAGGCTTTCAACATTTTTAATTAAAATTATACACTTTTTAGACACCATATATTCAGAATTTGTGTTATTACTCTTTGTTTGCGAGTTAAATCCCTTAAAACTTGTGAACTACACTTGTGAATTAATTAGGGATTTGTGCAGTTGGTGCTTATGTTCATGCGAAGTATTTCTTTGTGTCGGTCATAGAAATTAAAGTTGTGTCTTCTATTAGACGTTTGTTTGTGTTGTCTTCAATTAGAAGGCATTGCTATGGATCCTTTGGTAACATGTGCTTCTAAAATTCCACAATCTAGGATCTTCATAAAGAAAAAAAATCCCAATCTAGGATCCTTTGGTATCAGTTGGTATTAGAGTAAAGCAAAAGTTCCTTTGTACCATTAAATCAGTTGGCATCAGTTGGTATCATAGGGGGATATCAGTTGGAATGAAATTATATCCATATTTTATTTTTGAATTAAAAAAATAAAAAATAAAAAAGAGAACAAAAACCTACCGCCGCCGGACATCTCGCCGCCGCCGCTCAGCTTCACCGATCAGTACTTCTTCTTTTTTCAGCCGGAGTTGATCTCAGAATTTTCCTGCACCTCAGACAAAAGCAGCTCATTTTTTTGACTCTTTTCCAATGCTCTCAAGCGAAGCGTCAATTTTCCTTGGCGACTTTAACTCTCCGTCCCAACGAATCAGAGTTGCAACACATATTAGTTGGCTCTCTTGGTCATCGTCAGTCCGTTAACTGTGTTCTCAGATCTCAATTCAGAGAATAAGAGAAGTTCAGTGAAAGTTTCTGCAAAGAAGAACAATTTGGTGCATGGAACTCACGCGCGAGCAACAATTAGGGTGCATGCATTTCACACTCACATTCACTTGAAAGCTCATGCCACTCACGCGCCTTGCTCTTAATCCATATATTTATCTCTTAAGTGTTTGAATTCATTGCGAGTAGATCAATTTCTCATGAATTAGTTCACTTTCTCACTGACTAACCTTTTCTCACGAGTTGAAGCAGTTTCTACCCAGTCAGTGCTCATTCTTTGCCTAGTCAGCGTCTAATTCCCATTTTTGGAGGACTTTGCAGGGATGGTGTTAGACGTTTATCTCTGGTATTTTTTAAGGTCATTCACGTTTTGAGGAAGAAACTTTTCCACCACGGAGGGAATGATATGAATTAGGGTATGATTAGAGTTTCTTATTTAATTTCGAGATTAGGGTTTTAAGGGGTTAACAATATACTCCTTTTTCCATTGGATTTTTTTAGTGAGGTAGTACATTTCCATAATGAATGATCTCAAAATTTTTGTAGTAGTAGAAGAATAGATTTTATTAGATTAGATATGTTTAGATAAGATTAGATAAGATAAGATTAGATTAGATTAGATAAGTCTATATAAGATTAGATAATATTTGATAGGATTAGATTCGATGAATTTGGCCATTATTGCAACTCCCTCTCTCCCAGCTGATATTGCAGATAGTGGTTTTTCAAGTGAAAAAAAGGAATAGTAAAAAAGTCAGAAAAAAACATACGAAAAAGGACTGTGAATGGACAAAAAGTTAACTGATGTCAGTGAGGGTGAACAGTACAAAATTAAAATTACAACATACTTAAAAATTAATTATAATTATAGACATCATTACAAATCTAAATCCAGGGGCTAATCCGAATATACTTCAAAAATAAATTAACCAGAAACCAAAAAAATAGCAAAACCTCTATCCCTAATTAGAGAAGTATTTATCTACAAACAAATCTCCAATAATTCTTGGTTCTTCTTCTTCCGACTGAAAAGAGAAGGACAACACATGAGTGCATGAACTAAATCTCTACAACATACACCATATCTACATAAATAATTAAGAAACTAACCAAAAAATATTAGGGTTTCTATAATCATAGATATGTGTACTCCCAACACATTCAAATAATGAAATCACAGATTTGTGTACTCCAACCCAGTGATACAGAGAAATGGAAGGAAAAACACAAACCCGATGAAGAACTCGGATTGAATCAGAGTAACTCGATTAGACTCGAAGCGACTCGGTCAAACTCAGAGCGACTCGGTTTGAGCCAAAACGACTTAGTAGATCTGGGAGATGAGATGAAGTATCGAAATCTTCCCAAACTATTCTTCATATCCAAACATCTTTCAAAATATAACCTTAAAAAAATTGGATTTTTCTTTCATAAAAACATGAAGACTAAATTATTTTTTTGGTCCCCAACATAGGTTGCAATACCAACTTTTGGTCCCCAATGCCCTGCTAGATTCTGGACAACGTCTGTTTTTAAAGTGTTGAGCACCGGTAAAGATGTCAGTGCCAAAGATAAGTAATACCGGTGCCTATTTAACAAAAAACAGCTGTGTCAGGCTGTTTTAAATGCACAATTTAATTCTGGAAGGGGCAGTAGCTCAATGTTTGTTTTTTTCAAAGTGCTGAGCATCGGTACCCAAACCGGTTCTAATAGAATCATATACCTGTGCCATGAGGATTTCATTTTCCCGCTACATGGTTTTAGATTATTTAAACATTTTTGTTTCCCTCGCCACATACCAACACCGGTATTGCATTTATACTACCAGTTCTATTTTTTGCATTCCTAATTTAAAATAATTATGTTGGAGCCCAAAAAATTTAACACGTTTATATGGTCATTAATTACCCTTTGATTAGCAATAATTCAATTTATGCAATGCATATGCACTTTTTTACGGGGTTCATTGCTGAAATGTGTGTTATTTATGCACAATTTAAAATTTATTACAAATAAGCCCTTTTATGGGTATCTTCAACATGCCATATTCCGTTGCTACCCAACACATGAATTTTCATTTCATGGAATAATTTTTGTAAACAATGATAAAAGTTTGCATTCTAGGACAGTTGAGGAAAAACGCTAGTGTACGTTCCCAAGTAAATGATAGACACTTATGTATTAGTAACGAAGAGATTTTGAGAAGGTTAAAGAAGAATTATTTGTAGCCGATCACTAATCCTAATTTTGTGTTTACCTTGTAAAATACATTTGGATGGTCAAATGTTCGATCAACTTCAAGCGGAATTCCATTTGGAGTCACGAGCAAACTTTTTTACATTTTGCAGTTTAGTCACTCCAAGAAAGTTGGAATTTTCAGAATATGAAATTGGCTGAGCAAAAATGAAATTCAATATCACGGGAGCTCAAATATGTGTTTTCGACATGGTTGTGCCATAGGAAGTGCCTTTTTTGAGGATCAATATTTTATGAAACCAAAAATTGAAATTGAACAATTTGAAACTTACCCCATCAACAAATCTAGCAGGGAATTTGAGCACCATGTCTTGCCATGAAAATTCCTGAGCTGGCATCTGAACTCCAACATTTGCTCGATGTCAAGGGGACATTTGTGTGGTCTAGAAAATGTGGATACATGAAACTAGTTGTAATGCACAACCTTCTATGTAGAATTCATTTTTGTTGCCACCTCATTGCAATGTTTATAAAAAATACTAGGGTTGATACACAAATAAAATGAAATTGCAATCCACTTTTTTAACTCCTCACCGTCCTTCTCATTGCTTAGAGCACCCTCAGATTTGGTCTGTGTCACGCTGACTTGGCTCAATGCCTTTTCAATGAATGTCTTGGGATCATCGAGCCCCGCCGGCATTTGAACCCCTCCAGCTGATGCAATTCCCTTGACAAGCTGGTCAAGGTATGCCACCATTGCTTTCACCACCGGTTGGTCTAACAGTTGCTTATTTTTATTGCTGGACTGGGGGATGAGCTGCTACCGCATTTGCTCTGACTGTGGGGTATATGAGTTATGGAAATATCATTTGGGAGGTTGGTCTGAGTACCTCTATACCTCCCTGGGTGATCCTTCTTGCTAGTTTCCTTTTTCAATATGTCCTCCCAAGGTTCCAGGACCTATGTGCCCCTAGTAGCTTCCTCATTCATCAATATCTGCGATTAGGCATAAAATATAAAATTAAAATTAAAATATAAACATTAAAATGACCAATTATTCAAAAATATTTACAATATCTGTAGCGACGGCTCTTTCCTATGGGTCAGTGTATGTGGTCTTATGTGCTAGCTTGGTGGACTAGAGGTACACCAATAATCTGTCCACATTGAAGTCCCTGTTCCTAATCTCCCGCTCAATCTCCTCCCCTCTTAAGCCCTGGGCAGCCAGTTTTGCTCTCTCTTCTTCCTTCTTTTTCTTGGTGTTCCTTGCCCGATTGACCTGGTGATCGCTCCTTCTAGTCCGATGTGTGTAAACCTTTCTCTTTGATTGGGAGCTAGCCGTCGCACTAATTTTCTATCCAAATCTAAGTTCAGTTAGTATTTTGTAACCGATACAAGTAATTCATAATGAAATTTAACTGTGAAAACACGAATGTTCATAGACATATGACCTTAAATTCGGGTGTCGCCATTATTTTGTAGAATCTGTTCCACTCATTTTCCTCCATTATCCGTACTTCTCTCAAGGTTTTGTTTTTGATTTGTTTGTGCTGTCTGCCACCTGATGGATGTATTTTTTGGCAATTTTTATTTCCAGTTTCGGTGGGCATTGCCGGCCGTGACACGTACACAAATTCCTTCAATTTTTGAAGCTAAGCAGTTGTCAATTTCTGCTCAAACTTGAAGCTCGCTTGCATTTGAATTTACAAAATAAGTGACTTTAGCTTCTAATCATTTATAATTATTTGTTAATGTCAGATAATAAAATTAATGGAAATAATATAATCTCTGTCATGAAATAAGCTTACCACGATATCCATCCAAGTATCATCCTTAGTGTCATTAGGGACGTTTTTCCAGTGCCTATGTGTTCCAAACTTGATTCGCCGCCGGAATGAGTAGTTACAATATACCGTTCACGCAGTTTAATTCTTCGTGCAGACTATATTAGATAGGTTAAACTGTACAGGCACCGGATCCCCCTCCTTTGCGAATATCACCGAATGACATGTGGTTGTACCACGCTCCTTGCACCAAGATTGAATCTCAAATTCATCGAAGGCTTTGCCATGCTTCTCCCCCACCCACCTTGGAAACATCATCTGATCCAACCTTCTTCTTAGGACCCTTTCTTTCAAGAGGCTCCTCATCTGGTGAGGATGATACTGCATTGTTGTTTTCATCGGCTTCCTCAAATTATATGCTGAGGGGAATAACGGGTGTGGCAGACTCAATTTGTTCATCAACTTTGCTTTGTGCATCACCCCTCTTTCTCTTGGCCACACCAGTGACTTTATTTCCCTTGAGAGGCATCTACAATGATCAACATGATAAACTTGATGGGTAACAAATTACTTCGAAACAAACAAACAATCCAAATCTCCAAACCAAGCTAACATTTCCAAGGACCAAGCCTACCCAAAATTCACAATTCATACTGACCATATTAACAATCATCCCAATAATTTAACGGTACATATCCATACTAAAAAATCATCCCAATAATTGAAAATTCATAACAAACAATCATCCCAATAATTGAAAGGTACATATCTATACAAACCATACTATTGCAACACCACATCGAAAGATCTTCATGCATGAAATTCAAAAATAATAGACCACAATGGAATGAAAACCTAAATACAATTATATAGAAAAAAATACTGTAGCACATCTAACCTAAATACTATAGCACAAAATTCATGCCTTCGATATTCACAATCAATGCTATGGAATATGAAGGTAATATCACAAATTTTATCCACAGTGTAAAGGAAACAACCCTTTGATATGGTCGAAATGGGATGCGTTGAATGGCGGTGATGGGGTAGTCGCAGGTAGTGGGAAAATGAATAGCGGAGGTGAAGTATTCGCCGGGAAAATCAAGCGGCAGAGATCTACAACCAAGGTCGTCGTGCCCAAACACCAGCAGTGGAGAACCAAACCGCATCAGGACTAAGGTCGCTGTAACCAAGCGGCAAAGATGGAGTCACCGGCGGAAAGTTATGAGGGGTAGAATTTGGTCGCTTAGGTCTCTGTAGCTTAAATACAACGTGTGAGTAATGTGGGAGTTATGGAGAAGACGTGGGAGTTATGGGTAAGATGTGAGAGGAGTTGAAGGGTCGGAGTTAAGGCGTTAATGGTGAAATGCGAAGCGGAACCACCGTCATTGAAGTTGCAACTGACGGCGGTCAAGATTCAAGGATTTTTATATCTTCATCATTAGCACCAGTATTAGTGAAGGATACCAGTGCTAAATATTTAATATATATTAATTTGATATTAGCACCAGCAATAAACCGGTGCAAATGTAAGAATACACCGGTGCCATATAAAAGAAAAGAAGCTGCGTCAAGCTGCTTTAAATGCACATTTTAAATCTGGAATTGGACAGAGGCTTAAGATTTTTTTTCTAAATGTTGAGCACCGGTAAAGATACCGGTGCTAAAAAAATAAATACTGGTGCCTATTGAACAAAGAGCAAATGCGTTAGGCTTCTTTAAATGCACGATTTAATTCTGGACAACGGCTATTTTTTAAAGTGTTGAGCACCGGTATTGATGCCAGTGCCAAAGATAAGAAATATCGGTGCCTATTTAACAAAAAACAGCTGTGTCAGGCTGCTTTAAATGCACAATTTAATTCTGGAAGGGGGCAATAGTTCAATGTTTGTTTTTTCAAAGTGCTGAGCATCGGTACCCAAACCGGTTCTAATAGAATCATATACCGGTGCCAGGAGGATTTCATTTTCCCGCTACATGGTTTTAGATTATTTAAACATTTTTGTTTCCCTCGCCACATACCAACACCGGT
>JAULKM010000006.1:11629039-11643378 GCA_032355605.1 Rubia tinctorum | reverse complement strand
CCCGAAAATTTTATCTTAATTTCTTTTAATTTACACTTTAAACCTTGGTCTTTCCATGACTTATGGAAAGACCGTCTCTCAGGAGACAATGTGTATATTTCCTGTTTAAAAAAAGAGGCTACTTTATCCTACTCCTAACGGTCAAGAAGAGAGCTTGCTCCTTGAGAAGACCATGGGGCATTTCCTTCTCTCAGATTTCTCCTCACCACCACCGCTCACAAAATCCCAACGCTGTAACACTAACTCCCTCCCGCTGTCCGCCTCCATCACCGCCATCAATCAAGGAGGAGCTCTAACTCGAGCTCTCGGCGATGGAGTCTCAGTTATTCTCTCGCTCGGACTCCTTTTCTCTTCCCCGCAACCCTGTCTGTCAATTTCTACTACTGGTTCGCCGCCCTCAGTTCAAGCATCGCTTCCAGAGTACTCGGAGGACAAAAGCGGTAATTGTCGCGAGGACGTAGGTTTCGGAGAGGAGATGGCAAATTCGGCTAAAATTGTGACCAACCAGGGTTTGGTGGAGGAAGCGTGGGAGATTGTTTACGAAAGCTTTCTCGATACTGATATACGACACCGTTGGTCTCCAGAAACATGGCTTGTGAGTTCTAATCCAAGTTTTGTAATCGTAATATCTCTTTGTGTTTTACAATATTCAATGCATATTACATTACATTTATGACGCCATGGACTTGATGATTGTTTTTTCTACATTCAGCAAAAGAAGGAAGATGTTCTGGCGACATCAATTCAGAGTAGATCGAAAGCACACAATATCATTCGGCGGATGTTGACTAGCTTGGGTGACCACTACACTCGATTTCTAACTCCCGCAGAGGTAATATGTTGTTGGTTACTTTTAGGCTGGACTTTTTTTCTTTGCATGTCTGCATTTATTTTACATTTATCTTCAAGGACATATATGAATTTGATTTTAGACCTGTATATTTAGTATGCTTAAGGTATTTTTACTGTTTAGTATTCTTTCTTCCTGTATAAGAAAAACAGAAATGAATGTCCTCTTATTTTTTAGTGTTTTGTTGGATTTATAATTGGCAAACCAGTTTTGCCTACCAGAAATATGCGGTTGTTGGGGACATAAAGATGGGGGTGGTAAAAGTTCAAAGTTAACTATATACCCACACATTTAACTAAGCGAAAACCAGGTTATAATAGTTGATGTAGCACCAAGGTACATAAGATTGGTTAAAAGGAATATTTTCCGCAGTTGCTCTCACTATCTCTCTAGGATTGAGAAGTTAAGTCTTGTCCCTTATCATCAGTATCTTTACTAAATTTCAGTTTTATTAATCTCATGGGCATGTTACTTTCATCATGGCTGAAAGTTCTCCAAGATGGCGAGGTATGATATGACTGGGATCGGAATTAATCTGAGAGAAGTTCCAGGTGAAGATGGAGGTGCTAAACTTAAAGTTTTGGGTCTCCTTCTTGATGGCCCTGCCAATACTGCTGGTGTGAGGCAGGTATACTCTTTGTTTGAACTCGTTGGGTGAACAGTTTTATATCCATTGATGCTCTATGGAAATGACAATTAGTTTATGCTAGATTGTGAGTTTACTTCTTTTAGTTTAATCGTGCTTACTTTGTTCTTTTTTACCTTAAAGGATACCTACTTTGATGTCACATTTCAGCATAAAATTGATTATATGCCATACTTTTAGGCTTCTTTGATGGGGTTATAATTCAGTTTCGTATCATATTCACTGGGAGCTACACTATTTGAGTTGTTTACTTCCTCTTCTTCTTCCTTTAAATTTTTTTATTCTTTTCCTATTAATTGTTAACTGCAAGTCATTCTACGACAGAAAATTCAATTTAAATTACTAGTTGAAAAATTCTTGTCGGTGAAGTAGCCTCAGCTTTAATCATTTAGCTCCTAAATCAAGAAATTAATCGATGCAATATACATCCAAATTCAAGGTCATGCAAAAACAGTGCTTCAACAATGTAACTCTGGTTTTGCTTGAAGGAGAATCGCGCTATACCTCATTTTGGACATTTGAAATTGACATTTTGAGAATCAGATAAGGGGACGTAACTGTAGATGATATCTAGGCAAACTTTAGCAGGTTGTAGGGCATCCACTTTTCAAAAGCAGATGAGCAGAGCCTAAGTTCTCGAAGTTAAGGATTTTTTGTAAGCAATGCTACACTAATACCCAACAAAAGGTTAACTGCTGTACCCTTCAAAAAGATACTAGTTGTCAGTTGTCACTGGAAGACGAATAGGGTTTTGAAATTTTGTTAACACTTTCCATAAAATGTATTGCTGATGTTCCCTACAGGTACTAAAACCATTGAAAGAACACCCACAAAAATGTGATGGCTCGTTTTAAGTTATTTCAGTTGATCAAATTTGCATGGAAGTTAAGTTAGTAATTTAATTGTTCCTAAGATGAGTATAAAATTACATGCAGCAAGTTCTTGTGGCAGTGGTCAAGTGTTAAGATGTTCTCAGTGACAATCACTCATTCACCACCTTACCACAAATTTTTAAAAATATACACCTGCCTAGGGCAACTTATTTCATTTTCAAAATATGACCAAAACATACTACCCATGTCCTGGCCAAAAATTCCTATTACCTTTTTGCAAGGACGTTATGCATGCTGATGTGACAGGAGAAATGGGGGATTGGAATGAGTTGGGCAAATTTCAGCCACAAATTTGAGTCCAAATAAGGAAATGGCAAATTTCAGCCACAAATTTGAGTCCAAATAAGGAAATAATCTAAATGGGAACCTTTGGTTGGTGTGACCGACGAAAATAGAAAGTAGGAATCTTTGGCTTGGACAGAGGGAGTACATCTTATATTAAATTGGTTGAAGTGAGAAACATTTTCTCATGAATTATTCCAAGCTTTGGGCAACCTTCCAGCATAATTAATGTCCTCTGCAGACTGTTACTAGCTGCATAAATACGAAGGAAAGTCTTCTACAGCTTTACTTAAGTAAACGGAGCTGGCCCTTGCTTCTTTTGAAACCAGTAGTTTGAAATTTATAGATAGCTATCAGGCACTTGGTGGTTGGCAGCTTGGTGGTCTCATATAAATTTGATGAGAATAGGCACTTGTGCACCAATTTTTTTCCGGTATATATTTTTGCCAAACTAGTCCACAGTTATTAAGAACCATAGCCCTCAGCTTCTGCACCAGACTGAGCAAGTAGTGTCAAACATCGAATGTCGATGCTTGATGAGCCACCCCAATCAACATCCGAGCATTTTAGAACCTTAGTATGATGATCTTGATTCAACAATCTTCTCCGCATTGCAGAACTAAGAATATGAATAATTGCATTCCATTGAGGGACTCGTAGGTAATACAGAAACTGACTTACAACTCTAACTGCAAATACAATTTCTGGTTGGATCACGCGTAAATAATTGCGTTTGCCAACCATGGGCATATATGCCTGCTAGAATCAGGGTTTTGGTTTCTCATATTGTTATGAATTTTGAAACCATTGGAGAGTCACATGTTAGAGATTTGAGCATGCCCAGTACTATGTAAATCCAAGATCTTTGGCTTGCAACTGAGACCTTATAAATGTTTCAAAATTTATAATGCGTTTAAGGTCATTCCTGGTTATCGAAGTGGCATCCACTTTACTTTACTGTAAGAAGTTTGACAACTTCCTTTAACTGAAATGACCAAACTAAGCTCGAGGTGATCGTGTTAAGCTGTAGAGGTCTTTTTTAGTACACATTCTACATGACTAATATCCCCTCCTTACAAATAAATCAGGATGTTTGTTACTTATGCACCTCCTCAATAAGATCACATTAAACAGGTATTTTCGACATCCAGCTGATGAAGATCCCAGCTTCTATAAAAAGCTAGGGCAAAGAGGAGTCAAGTGGATGAGATCTCTACAGCAATTGTAGAGGTGTCTTCATAATCAACATTGGGACCTAGCCAAAGCCTCAAGCAAGTTTTAAGGCGATTAGACGAGTGCTCGGGAAACACTTTTATTGTGAATTGTGCCACCTTGAAATCAACACAAGATATTTTAGGACGAAGATAAACAAGCTCTCCTGTGCCATTATTGTGTAAAGGATCTGTTTTGACAATCTATGGAGGCCTGCCAACCAGGATGCACAAGGGCTTAATGTATACTGCTAGGAATACTGTACCAATAGAATAAATTGGCGAGAGCAAGGAAATTTTAAAGTGGTTGAGTAATGTTGCAAGAATGCGACATTTTAAGTAATGCCAAATTCTAAGTAATCAAGATCAAACTTCCTTTTGGAGGCAAGATTTGAAGAGTTGGAAGATAGGTGGCGAAAGTCGACATTCCAAGAAGGTAAAGCAGCTGGGGCATTTTATGGTGGAGAGTTATCTGTAAAGTCTATGGTGAGATGGAAAATGTTTTTGTTGAGTATCAGTATGTAGATCTGGCCTATGTAACTGGGAGTCAATTACTGTAGAAAGTTGTCTAGAATACCTATGTGGATTACAGGTCATGTGAGATTTGGTCCACATGTGGGGCATTGGCCATTCTGCGCATTTTTCAACATACCTCCTCATGTGAATGTGTGGAAGATTGGGCGCTCCCAAGCATCAAGCAAGTTTTAAGGCGATTGAACGAGTGCTCGGAAACACTTTTATTGTGAATTGTGCCCCCTGGAAATCAGCACAAGATATTCCAGGATGAAGATAAACAAGCCCTCCTGTGCCATGCTGACAATCTATGGAGGCCTGCCAACCAGGATGCACAAGGGCTTAATGTATACCGCTAGGAATGCTGTACCAATAGAATAAATTGGCGAGAGCAAGGAAATTGTGAAGTCCATGCCTCCCATGCCTCTAAAGGAGCTCCTTATCAAAACCACAGTTGTAGAGTGTAGTCCATGATTTAGTTAAGTGGGCATATTATCTACTATCTGGATGGACCTTCGCAAGTTCAACCATGTGATCATTTTGAGTTTTTATTTAAGTTTATCTTGAACTATGATTGCATTATATCAATTGTCTTCACAGTAACTTTTTCTTGTGGTTTGAGGATCTTTCGATTTTCACTCTTCTTTCTTCTTTTTTTCCCCAACACTTTTATGGTCCAGAAAACTTTTGTTTTGGATCTCATTTAATGAGAAAAAAATGCAAGAAATATTTAAGTTTTGTAATTTTGTTTTATCTTGTAGTACTAGCCCAAAATGTCTTGCCTTTAGCAGGCATATTTTTTCTCAAGTCTTTAACAATTATTGTTTCTCTAATTATGAATTCAATGTAGGGAGATGAGTTGCTAACAGTAAATGGAGTGGAAGTACGGGGGAAATCTGCCTTTGAAGCGTCTTCTCTGCTGCAAGGCCCTAGTGAAACATTTGTAAACATCACAGTAAGTAGCGCAGAATCTTGTCAGCTGTCTCATTCTCATAGACATGATTGATCGATCAGTTGATGCATACTAGGTCAAGCATGGCAACTGTGGACCTGTAGAAGCCATAAAAGTCCAGCGGCAATCTGTCACAAAAACTCCTGTTTTCTATCGTTTGGAACCAGTCGGAAATAAGGCATCTGTTGGTTATGTGCGCCTGAAGGAGTTTAATGCACTGGCTAGAAAAGATATGGTTACAGCAATTAACAGACTCAAGGACATGGGTGCTACATACTTCATACTTGATCTTAGAGACAATCTTGGTGGACTTGTACAGGTTAGCTTACTTAACAGGAAGGAAGAATCTCAAATACGCTAGTTAGCTTGCGTGTTAAATCCCAACATACATTCTTTATTAGGGTTTAGAACTATCTTTTGCTGTTAAAGTTTGTCACCGTGCACCTGTTATTTATTTTTGTATTGAACAATTTTCATAGGGTCATGATCTTACATGATATCAGGTTTTAGGAGTTAGTTTAGATTAACTTGTAGGACCGCAATTTTGACATTTAAGGATTGATTTTATAATCATAAAATGGTATTTAAAATTTACTTAAATTAGCAATGTTGAATACTAGTAGGCCACAGATGATAAAGAAATTGAGAAAAGACAACGTAATAATATTCTTGTGTTATTACAAGTGCAATAAAGGCCTGTGCTTTTATTGCTTTGTATGGTTAAACTGAGACTTGAGCCCACTTATTTTATAAAATATACTATGTAACCTCTAAGACTGCGCACAAAAACTAGTGTTAAATTTCTTAGCTTGGCTAAAAGTTTCTTACAAAGACACAATTTATACTGCATGTTACACAAAGTAGAGAGGGATATACTGCATGTTACACAAAGTGTTAATAAGATCTGATTGCGTGTATAGTCTCAACCATTTACCGATGAGTGTCGATTATGTTGGAGCATATATAGTATGGCATGGGCCTAAAAAACTAGTCATAAGTTTCTTAGCTTGGCTATAAGTTTCTTACAAACAGACACCATTTATCTGAATTTGCTTATTTCGTTCATAAGCTATGTATGAAGTTGTTACCTATAAGCTTCATAAATATATTACATTAAGCAATTACATTTGGTAAGCGTAAAATACTCTTTAATGAAGTAAGAAATGTGCGATCTTAGGGCCATAGTTCATATAAATAAAAAGTTGACGTGTCGAAATACTGTGTTTGAATTTAAATTATACTTTTCCATTGAAGTAAATGATGCGATTTGGATAAGTGAGAAAGTAGGAGAGAGAGAGATGACAAAGAAATACAAAGTGACTATATAAGATTGGGAATTGAGAAAATCACTAGCCCATTCATTGCCACAAATTGTTATTTTGGCTCTAAGAAATTGCTGCCTTTTGTTTTATGGTATTGAATCCCAAACCATTGTAAGTAGTTTTCCATATCCCAACCCTTCCCACAAGTTTGATGAGCTTCCATAGCTAATGCAACTTATATGTCTTTAACAAATAAAAATATTTGTCTGTTATGATCATGTGTGACCCAAACGATAGATTTTAGGCCGGCAATTAAGGTATAACTAGTATTTTGTACTTGAAGTGTGACATTGTTTTTCTAATGTAGTAATCAAATCATTTCTTTTGCTATTTTTGAATTCTTTCCATCTGTAACTTCCCTTTCTTTCTTTTTTGGTTTCAGGCTGGCATTGAAATTGCTAAACTTTTTCTAAATAAAGGCGAAGCGGTATGTGAATCTACTCCATGACATTTATTGGTCTTTGCTTATGTTGCTTACGAAGTAAATTTCCTGTATGTAGGTTTTGGTAAATATCGTGCTAATTTAGCATCTTTGTACAAGAATTGAAATGAAGCTTTCTTCTGACACTATTGATGCTTGTCATCCCGACGACCCTTTATTTCTGGAATTTTTTTCACAAGTAGGGAACAAGTTAAATTTAACTTCGTTATATATCTATTCACCTCCGCCAATACACCTATAGGATTTACTCTATTTCCATTTCTTTTTGATAAAGGGATAAGAACAAAGACATGGATTATATGAAGAATGTCCTCTAGCAACTGTAGCAAGTTAGAATGGATTTGAACACTCTTCCAAATCCAACATTCTTATTCAGATGGTCACAGCTTCCTTTGTTCTATCATCAGTTTTTGTACACTCAATATCAGTTCATGCCTCTCAATGTCCCCTCTCCAGCCCCTATTTCTGCCGTGAAACTGGATTCGGATGCTAATCCACTCTTCATTTATGCTGACGTCCCACTTCATGTGGCTGTTTTCTTCATTCATCATAGCATCTGCTTTTTCACTCTCAACATCAGCCCATACCCCTTTGATGTCACCTTTCGTGTCAATTCAATGATGCCATATCCAAAGCAGGCAATTGCTCCATCAATAGTTGCACAAGTGTTTATCATATGCCCTCTGTCCCAAATCAAACCACACCCTTACTTTTGTAGGTCAAACTTTGTAAACTTTGACCATAATTTTAAATCAGTGTATATGTAATAAAAATATCATGTAAAATCTGGTTAAATTTATCGTAACATTTATTTTCTAAATTTCAACTTTTTATGCGGCACTATTATATGTAGTTAGAGATATTGACGGTCAAACGTGATCTTTGAAAACCTTGAAAAAGTAGGTGTGTAGTTTGAAATGGGACGGAGGGAGTAATGTTCTCAACTGGTGGAGGTAGCTATTCTTCATTTCTCTAAATCTTCAATGCTTCACCATTGCTCTTTTCCTTTTGGCGCTCAATTTTGCTCTAAATACCTCAGTCGTCAACTATATCTGTGTATGTGCGTGTGTGCTCAAGAACTAGGAGAGGCTACGGAACATGTAGCAGTCCTGGACAAAAGTAGAGAACCTGAAGCATCATCTCTTGTGTTCAATTGCTATTGGAAAGGGACTTTTGTGGAGCGGAGCGGACTTGTGGACCAGAAAATGAGCAGACATTGAGAAAAAGGCTGATGGAAGGTCTGAAAAAACCAATGGATAAACAACACATTCGCTCCCCAATCAATATCCTGCTGCAGATTTTGATGGTTGAGAGAGTATACAGTTTAAAGGGCCTTCTGTTCCCACTGTGGGTTGTTCCAGAAAGTATATTCAATCCATAGATTTCGGACCTCTCTTCTCATTGTCAACTGGTTTCTTGATGAGGCCCATTTGGATCTTAACTTGGTATAGGAGTCAATCTATAATGTTTAAAGCCCATATAGCAAGTAAACGAAGCACAGGTCTTGTGGCTGTGGTTTCCCTCAATATCGGTCCATTCCCTTTGATGTCACCTCTTGTCTGAATTAGGACTTGGATACGCCCGCGAGGGAGGTGTGTTAGAGAGAGGGAACCTAATGTCATCCCACATGGGACGGCTGTGAATTATAGGTACACTTACTTGCTATATGGGCTGTGAGAGGATCTTCTGTGTACACTAACTGCTAGGAATTTCCTTAGCAATCCTTCATAAAATAGCATTCTTGTTTTGGTGCTGTTAAATTGATTCTCTTATCTTTCTGCTGCTAGTCCTCACTGTTTTTTTCTTGTTTCTTAACTATATTATTGTTTGATAATCCATTTGCTCAAAAAGCATCTGTGCAAGTAGGTGTATAAGCATACTAACATAGGATCTATGTTTTAAGTCAAATGGTAATCCGTAGATAAAGTTAAAGGGGGTATGTCGTCCTTGTTTGAAACTCTTAGCTTTCGGTGCTCAATCAGAGTAATAAAAGCTCTAATCAACATTTGGTGGTCAGCATGTGTCTACTCATATATGTTTTTAATTTTTGCTTTTTCCCTTGTACAAAATTTATGTTTACAGGTGACTTATACTGTTGGACGGGATCCGGAGTATGTCAGAAATATTGTAGCAGAAGTTCCGCCACTTGTTACAGCTCCTGTCATTGTGAGGATTATTTTCTTACTAGTTGTATTTCAAGATTATTGTATTGTACATGAAGGAAACCACATGTGTTACGATTTGCAGTGGAACAAATTTACCTAGAGCCTTATTGCACGTATAGCTCCTAAAACAAATGGAGGTGTCAACTGTGAGAAGTGGTCATTGATGTTTACTATAAAATACTCCCTCTGTTCATTGGATGTGACACTTTCCTTTTTCACTTTTTGTGAATTTGACACACATTCCTTTTATGGAAAGATTTCTTCAATTTCATCCACTCATTCTACTTTTCCCTTTCTAAATTCAATTTCATCCACTCATTTCATCCACTCATTTCATTCACTCATTTCATTCACTCATTTCATTCACTTAAATCTAAGCACCTAAAGTTACGGTGCCACATCCAACGAAACGGAGGTAGTAATCAAAACAATTTTTTCGATCCTACTACATTCTTATGTTGGGTGCAGAATGTTTTATTTTAAAATTTGAATTAAGCTTGTTCAAGTTTGGCTGCTTAATTTGATTAGCTCCACTTTCCCTTGTTTGTTGGCTTGGGTACTACTAATCCTTTTTTTTTCTGGACACTAAGTGAAACCATGGTCAAGGTTATAATGTTTTTGTAGTGTATGGTATAAATTTATCTGCATGTTTTTAAGGGGAGAATCATTGTATTCAGCCCTGGGCATATTAGTTGCCCCAAACAAGTTTTTGGCTCACATGACATTGGACTCATCGCTTGCATTTTTATAATGCAGGTTTTGGTGAACAGAAACACTGCTAGTGCAAGCGAAATCGTGAGTCGCTTCTCTTACATACTATTGCTTGATGTATTTCAAAGATGATTAATGAAGTTCTTGATTTCAGGTGGCCACAGCTGTTCATGATAATTGCAGAGCTGTTCTTGTCGGGGAGAGAACGTATGGGAAGGTAATAAGTGGTTTTCAGGGATTCCCTGTAAGTTCTTGCAATAACTTCTGTACTTCTGTCTCTTCTTTGCTCTTACATTATTGCATGTTCTTCTGTACAGAATGTGTATCAAGTTAAATTATGGAGTGTTGAGTTAATGATTGCAGTAAATTTAATTGAAAACTATATACTTCTAATTTAAATGGCATCAGTTTATAGAGTACATGTATTCCATTCAATATTATAAAGGGCATTGAGTTTAAGAGTATGTGAATGAAGATTGATTCAGAATTGAACAGAACATGGCTTGAGTTTAATTACTAATGATTTTAACTTCAAAGTATTATGTTAACATTGTACTTATTGGGTTTGAGGTAATAAATATAACATGAAAAAAGCTTTTTTAAGTTTACCCAATAAGTGACAAGAATTTTAGTTGAGGTGTTGAGTTTATATGTGAACATATTGAGTTTTAAGTATAGGAGTATTGAGCAAATATTGCTTTTATAAATAAGTGACCCCAATAAAGATTTCTGCATTAAGGAGTATTGAGCAAATATTGCTTTTAAATAAGTGACCCCAATAAAGATTTCTGCATTGAGTTGAGTATTAAGGCATCAAGTTTAGGCGAAAATTAATCATAGTCCAATGATTGCAGAAGAAGCGTATATATGGAGGTTAAATATTTTTGTATATAGTTTAAGTGAAAAATTATACCCTCCAGCGTATATATGGAGGTTAAATATTGCTGTATATAGTTTAAGTGAAAAATTATACCCTCCAAATGGAGGGGGGAAAGTGCATCATTTAGAAATGTCATACAGTACCGCCGTTGTACAGGACCTTGCACTATATTGGCTGCTCCCTTTTCTTCATGAATATAAGTGATATGCAGTCTTGTTTCTTATCATTGTTGGTGTCTTTGGTACTCTTATGTTGGCTTCTCCATCTTTTCATTTACCTTTCTCTATGGTGATGATTTAAAGGGCAAAATGTTTAGAATTAGGTTTTGATTTACTAGTCTTTGTACTACTGATAAGGAGTATCTTGGCATGTGGATCCCTGCATAATTTCTGTACTTAAATTTAAACTGCAGTATGCTTGATGAATAAGGAATCTGAACTGATTGAATCATTGCCAAGCGTAGTAAGCTTTTTAGACCTTCCCCCAAACACTACCATGTTGTTCCGTCGAATTTTCCTTTTGTGTTTATTTAAACCACTTTTAAAAACCTATTTAAATAGCTGGTATAATCTTTAGGCTTTCATTTGGATTTCTGAATATGGAAGTTGAGCTCCACTTCTTCACTGAATATAAGATGTGGAGTCCTCAACCTTATTCATGCCTCAAGTCAGGTTATGATTTTTGCTAATCCTTCTTAGTTGGACATAATTTTCAGAAGACTGGGACTTCGCTTATCTCATATCCATTTAAAGTGATTTGCTTTGTGCCACGATTTCCTGCACTTGTGACAAACATTTCGAAATTTATCTTTAATGATAGGTGAAGATATAACATGATTCATTTGTATGATATGACCTCATCGGAAGTCTTTGCAACTCCAACCCCAAGTCTTCCCCTACTATACCTAATCTCTCCAAATGTTAACGAAATGCTTAAAGTACCTTAGAAATTAGAAGGTGGTGGGAAATAAGAAATTTCTGATTTTTTACAGGGCCTGATTCAATCCGTTTTTGAGCTGCATGATGGATCTGGTGTGGTGGTCACGGTTGGGAAGTATGTTACACCAAATCTCATGGACATAAATGGTAACGGGGTGGAACCTGATTTTCAGAGCATTCCTGGTAAAAACGAAGTCTCTTTTCTGCATTATTAACGCTGTGGACTTCCGAATTTATTTACCCAACCTTGTTTGCTTAGCTTGGGCGGAAGTCACGAAACATTTATCGAGTTGCCGTAAACCACAAGGGGGATGAACGGAAGGTCAGGAGGAACAGTCAACAATTTATATGAGATGTACAGCTTTTACCTTTTGTAGGAGCTAATTTTGACCCAATTTCGTATGCAGCTAGCTAGCAAAGATTTTGTTGGAGTAATTGATGCTTCCTAATCATGGTATGGAATTCAAGGCTTCAGATCTGTGCTCATCATTAACCAAAATCTGTGCACTCCTGTGTTAGACCTTGCTGAAAGCAAATCCAAAGAATAGAATGTTTTTTAGCTTTCTCCATAGCGGATGCAAACTGCAAATGCTACATAGGCATGGCATTCATTGTACAGCGATGGTAGAATCCAACATCTCTCCCAGTAACCGTGGAGGCCATTTTCCATGCTGGGGACGGATGTCCAGTATACATATGGATTCCCAAAGATGTGGGTATATATTACAGCTATAGTAACAAGCGACGAGAAATAGTAGTTGGCTTACCACTAGCTATTAGGAAAACCAGGTCTCTCTGCAAGTGGATGATGCTAACCGTTCCTTACTTAGCAGAGCTTCCGTACTCTGTTTTTTTAAATGCTGGTGCACTCCCGTTTCATGGGGAAATGGACATTCTGTTTCGTAGTTGTAAATACTTGATTAAAATATGACAAAAGACTCGTATGAGATCGTTTCATAACTGACAAAGTTTTGCGAAATACAGTTTTCCATAAACTTATGGAAATATGGGACTTAATTATAATAATAAAAAGTAAATGATCTTTGTTGCAATATTAAAGTTTTATTGTGCAATGTGTAGTAGTTCTAAATTTTATAAGCCGGTTCATAAACCTGAAAATTTTATCTCTATTTCTTCTAATTTACACTTTAAACCTTGGTCTTTCCATGACTTATGGAAAGATCGTTTTTCAAGAGATGAACTCTTCATAACAAGATTAACAATTAATATGTAATATAATAAATTTTAGTTAAAGATGGAGTTTAAATGTAATTTACGGAAAGATTGGAGAATAAAGAGGGATCTATGTGCAAATACCATTTTTGAGATGATGGGCACGAATAATTGGAAAATGATTGGTTTTGGGTTATAAGAATCTTGGGGGTGAAAATTTTGGGTGAGAAAAATTTGTGGATCAATTTCTGTGTAAGCACGGGGTTTTACTATTGGATTTGATGCTTCATTTTCATTACTTATGTTTCAACCAAACTTTGTGATTTTTTTTCCAATTTTTTAAAAAAAATTAAAATTAAGTGTTTTAAAGTTAAATTTTGTTCTTTTAAGGTAACTCTTGTGTTTACATGTTAAATTTTAGACACTCTATCCATAATTAGTGATATTTTATTGTCTTATTTTTAATTTTTACTTTCATTTTGATTGATGTGTTAGTTTTTCATCATTTTATTTTAAAAATTAATATCGATGTTTCTTGTTTTTGAATATTAGGTTTTCAATTAGAGAAAATCTCGTTCTGCCATAAATTATGGTGGGACTGAGGGACATGAATGCAATTTATAGTAATATGAAGAAAATTCGCGGGTAATCCAACTAGAGCAAATCTGGTTATAACACCATTTCGGGTCACCCAATTTGGAGAAAGAAATCCCAATTAGCGAACCCTTGCTCTGCTTTCATTCCCTTCCCTTTCTCTGCTCTCCGGCGTCCTTCCCTGCTTTCTTCTATCTCCGATGTGTGAGTATCGGCCTCCCGTTAATGACCAGAAGTAGGTGGGATTGAAAAGCAGCAGCAGGACGATAAGTATTTTAGTCACAGTTCTTGTTACTATTTGAACGCGATATGGATGAAAATGATAAATAATGTAGCAGTGATTGCGATATGTGGACGAAAGATTAACAATCCACCTTGCTTGAGATTATCTTACCAACTTCTTCATTCGTGAGGTTCATACCATTCGTGAGGTACGGTAGATGAGAATACGCCACCGAATTGCTTGGCTTTATTAGTAAATTTCATGAAGGCAATTGAATAATGCAGCCCTGTCCACCAAAAGATAGAGAATTTCCATGAATAGAGTTAGGCCTTGTCCAGTTCATCTCCAATAATCTGAATAAACTTTTTTTTAGTTCTTCTCAACTCATTCAGCTCCAATAATCTCATCTCATCTCATATAATCTCAGCTCCAATAAACTCATCTCAGCTCCAATAAACTTATTTCACCTCCAATAAACTCATTCAGCTACTTATATCATGTTTTGTTTCACATGCTATATCATGATTTATTTCACAAGCAGATT
>JAULKM010000006.1:11594419-11625934 GCA_032355605.1 Rubia tinctorum | reverse complement strand
TCTTAGATAGATTCGAATTAAATACATGCATGAGATCCGGGATTAGATAATTGATTTTCCGCTAAATTAGATTTAATAAATTCCGAACGCACCCAACCAAGCGTTGAACCATTAAACCAATAACAAAGGTGAGCTGAACATTCAATGGGATGAACCATCTACACACATCATCATAGACCAAGTAATTTAGCCATTGATTACAAAGGCTGCTGCTGATATATGCAGGATTGAACACAAAAAACACGAGCTGGAACTCAAAAAAGTTATCATCCCGAATGAACTAAAAAAGAACACCAATTAGAGTGCAGTTAAGTAAAAAAAACGGAAACATATACTCCAGAACGCCTACATTATTTAGGTGGTGCCTTGCAGCAGGATGCAAGGTGTTCACTCGGGGAGACGCAAGAAGTACACCCACAGCAGCAACTAGCAGAGTTTCCAGGCCCGGGATGAGTGCCACAACGAACAGATTAAGGAGTGCCATACCTTCTTCTTCAAATGCTAAACCAATTAATACTCAAAAATGTATTTAGGCTCTATGAGTTTGGCCTCACCAGCTAGCTAGATCGTGTCACCTTATTATCTATTGACACGGTTAGAATAAGTTAATATGAATATTTGATTTGATTTTATTATGGATTACATTGATGACTAGACTAGAGTTCTATTAGACCAAATTTACCTTTTGTACTCTATTTATTCCATTCAGTAATGTCATAATCATTACGAGAAATCACTCTTTCATGGTATCAGAATGGTATCTATTCATGGTTCTGATCCAAACACCCAAACCCTAATTTTATTTTATTTTATTTTATTTTTCGGCAGCCACATCTTGCTTCTCTTCGGTCGCCGTACTCAACCTCTCTTCCCCTTTTTTCAATGCAACTCCAGGCGTCTTTTTCAACTTTTCCGACATTTATCATTATGCTCTTCTTAGCTTTTCCGCAATTCCCGCCGGCATCTTTCTCAGGTCAACTTCCCTCTGCCTAAGGCATCTTTTCCTTAAGCAATATCCATTGTCCACCAGCAGCTCTTCTTCTTGGCGTCGTCCTCTGTTCTCCGATGGATTCCTCGACAGCGTCTTCTTCTCTTGTGTCCTCCAGTTCCTGCGGCAAAAAATGTTTTCCACGGAAACACTGATCTTCGAAAATCGTTAGTTTCTCCATCACCGATGAACTCCAGCGGTCCTTACAGAACCAGTGACCTTCCTCATTGGCATATCTCTCTGATCTCCAGAATTCCTTTTCAGTTTTAGGTCCGTATACGGTGTCATATATCCGGCGAACTCGAACCATAACTCCGGTGTCTTCCAGCAAAAAAACTGCTATTCGACTGCAATTATTCATTCGTCGATGTCTTTATGTTACAGAAGAACAGGTTGAAAACTCCTCCTGCAACCTTTTGTTTGGCACGTGTCCCACACGCACAAGCCTCACAAGATTTTCTCATGAGCGCGTGATATACACAATCCCCGCTCTCCACGCGCAGTGTTACTTTCGCACGTGATTTCACGTGCTCATCACTTGGTGCCAGCTGCTTTGCTTCTCGCTTGGCGCGCATTTGTTTTCTTTTCACTATAGTTCTTCGCAATATGGCTCATTGTGGTTGTATCTCAAAATTGAAGCACCACGGCTCCATGTGGATTTTGGATTATGCCGCCACAAAACACATGACATTGTCTCCCCTGTTGTTGATCATGAGGCACCATATAATGGTTTTGCCCACGTCTATGTTGGTAATGATTCTCAACTTCCCATTACTCATGTTGGTGATTATCATATTTTAAAATCTTTACCTCTTTATGATGTGCTTATCGTTCTTGATATCACTAAAAAAATTCTTTCGATTAGAAAATTAACTTGGGATTTAAATGTTGTTATCTGCTTTTATGATCGTTCCTTTGTTATTTAGCATAAATCACTCGGGCAACCTAGGGTTATTGTCATAGTGAAGATAGAATTTATATTTTAGACTATGGTGCATCTACTTTGTTGTCTACTGTTGAATCAAATAAGTCGCATGCATATTTTGAAACTTGGTATGCTAGACTTGGTCATGTTCTGCATTTCTAGTTTTCATGCTTCTGGATCCTTAGCTGTCTCATCGGTTCTGCTAAACCCCCCTTTGTGAAACATATGAAAATGCTATAGGGAAACATTTATCTTTTTATACAAATGATAACGTGCAGCTAGGGTACTTGATCTGATTCATTGTGATTTATGAGGACCCTCTCCTATTTTATCTGCTAATGGCTTCACATACTATGTCATTTTCTTTGATGATCATTCCCGACTCTCGTGGTTTTATCCACTGCACCGCAAGTCTGATTTTTGGGATGTTTATCGCCAGTTTGAGGCTTTTGCGGAGAACTAATTTTATTCCACTATTAAGGTGTTTCAGAGTGATGGAGGGACTGAGTTTGTAAATGATCTCTTACGCTCTCATTTTCAGACAAAAGGTATTCATCATCAGATTTCTTGCCCATATACTTCTGAGCAGAATGGTCATGCTGAGCGCAAATACCGCCACATTGCTGAGAGAGGCTTATCTATGTTGTTTCACTCTCATGTCCCTCTCTCCTACTGGCCAGACGCCTTTGCCGCAACCACTTATACCATAAATCTATTGACTACTCTTGTTCTTTACGGACAATCATAATATGAAGTTATTAATGGTTGGGTACCCATATATACCAATATTCATGCTTTTTATTGATGGTTCTTCCTATTCGTTCACCTTTTTGGCAACCACATGCTATCTCCTAGTAGTATTCTGTGTGTATTTATTGGCTATAACTCGATGTATAAAGGTTTTTGGTGCCTCGATCGCACTACTAGCAGAATCTATGTCACTCGATATGTACATTTTGACGATACATGCTTTCCATTCACCCCATCCATTCCTTCGCTGATCGGTTCTCTACCTTTAGTGTTAGATGTTTCTACCTTTGTTGATCTTGATCCTGATTCGGCACCTCTTTTGCTTCCAGTTTCTCCTGTACCGAATACATCTCCTTTATCCCCCTGTTTCATTTGTGCCACAGATCCTCCACCAGCAGCTCAGCAGGAGCCTCCAGCCTCTCCGCCGGGCAGTCAACCTGCTCAATCTCCACCCAGCTCGGTGTTTCTTCACCAGCCTCCTTGGTTGGTTCCTCTCCTCCGGCCTTTCGACCTTGGGCTTGGACTCATTGCATGGCCACTTGATTGGTGAATGGAGCTATTCAGTACAAAGATTATTCGGAGATTGTCGCTCATGGACTTATGATCGCCCTGCTTGCTCAGTCTGAGCCTAATGATTATCACTTTGGTCTTCAGGATTTGTCTTGGGTTTCTGCTATGGATGAGAAGATAACAACTCTTCGTGGACAACACACACGGGACTTAGTTCCTTACCATTCAGATGTCAACATTGTTGGCTCCAAATGGGTTTATTGGCTGAAGCATCATCCCAATGGCACGGTTGATCGCTTCAAGGCTCGCCTTGTTGGACAGGGTTTCTCTCAAATTTTGGGTTTCAACTTTGATCACACTTTCAGTCCTGTGGTCTAAGCCTCCACTATTTGGATAGTTCTCTCCATTACTATGATCCATTCCTGGCTACTTCATCAGCTGGATGTTAAAAACGCCTTTCTCAATGGTGTCCTCGATGCTCTAGTTTATATGCAGCAACCCATTGGATACAAGGACTCTGTTCATCCAGATTATGTTTGTGACTTGCGGAAGGCCTTGTATGGTATTAAACAAGACCCCCGATCATGGTTTCAGCGTTTCAGCGCCTACTTGGCTCAGCTTGGTTTCCATTGCAGCTCAGCCGATACTTCTCTGTTTGTTCTGTTGTGGGGATTATCGTTACTGTATCTTTTTTTGGTGTATGTCGATGGCATCATACTTACAGGTAACGATTTGACTCTTCTTTGGCAGTTCATTGATCGGACACATCGAGGGTTTGCAATCAAGGATCTAGGTGCACTTCACTACTTTCTTGGCTTGGAAGTTTCGCCTAATTCATCGGGTTTACTTCTTGGCCAAGCAAAGTATGCTCAAGAAATTCTCACTCGTGCATGGATGTCTCATGTTGTTACAGTTTCTACACCATTTGTTCTAGGTTCTTAGTTGCAAAGTTTGACTAGTCCACCGTTTCAGAATTCGACTATTAGAATCACGAGCTCCTATCATAAAACCAATAGGTACTATGTAGGAGTAACTCATGATCTTATACTTTGAGTCGTAACTCTATCAACCACCGATGTGGGACACTAACATGTCTCCTCACATGCAACAATATTAATCATCACGCAAACGTGGATATAAATGGGTCACAGGCCCGTTGGCTCTGATACCATATTAGAATCATGAGCTCCTATCATAAAACCAATAAATACTATGTAGAGGTAACCCATGATCTTACACATTGAGTCGTAACTCTGTCAACCACTGACGTGGGATACTAACACCGACGTTGTATCATTCTCTAGTTGGGGCACTCCAGTACCTGACCATTACTCGTCCTGATTTGGCCTTCTCGGTCAACACTGTCAGCCAGTTTCTTCGGGACCCTAGAGATGATCATTTTGCTGCTATTACAAGAATTATACAATATGTTCGAGGCACATTGCATTTTGGTTTCACTATTCGGTCTGCTAGTTCTCCTGAGGTGTGGGGGTATTCTGATGTGGATTGAGCCCAATGTCTGGAGACTCGCCGATCCACATATGGATATGCTATTTTTCTTGGTGGGAACCTTGTTTCCTGGGGCGCAAGTTGGCAGTTTCTCGCTCTAGCACTGAGTCTGAGTACCATGCTCTTGCCAACACTACTTTGGATGTTGTTTGGCTGACTCATTTGCTTCGAGATCTTCGAATTCCATTGTCTGGTTCTCCGTTGCTATTATATGGCAACAATGGCGCTATCTTCTTAGCTTAGAATCTAGTTGTTCGTAAGCGGGCGAAGCACATCGACGTTGAATATCACTTTGTTCGAGAATTGGTTGCTTCTTGCAAGTTGCGAGCTGTTGATGTTCCTACTTCTCTTCATATTGCGGGCATATTCAGCAAAGGGCTCCCTCATCCGTTGTTTGAATCATTCAGATCCAAGCTCTGCGTCGGTGAGCATCCGACGATTCACTTGGGGGTGTTAGAATAAGTCAATATAATGATTAGATTAGATTTGATTATGGATTAGGCTGATGACTAGACTAGAGTTCTACTAGTTCTACTAAATCTAGTTTATCTTTTGTACTCTATTTATTTTATTTAGTAATATCATAATCATTACGGGAAATCACTCTTTCAGATACACTTTTCAATCAACTTGTTCAAGTCATGTTTGACCATAAATTTCATGTAATATATAGGTATTAATATTATCATGTGAGGTATCGTTACATTTTTCGTAACATGTACTTTCCAAATATCAAAATTTTACGTGACATTAGTATACGTAGTAAAAGTTATTAATGATCAAACATGCCTTGAGAAAACTAACTGCAAAGTGTGCCATAATAAATTGAAGGTATGGAGTATAATTAATTAAGCAAACACATGATGAGTCGATGATGCATCGTCTGCTTTCATCTATTGTACCAAAATCCAATCTCTTTGCCTTTACTGAAAACTAGTAAGGTAACACCGTGCGTTGCTCGGTGATTTAGATAACGAATTGTATTAACGATCTAGGCTTAGCATTTTATCAATGGACAAACATGTACAATATTAAAATCTGAAACAAAAACCAGAATAAAAACAATCACTTTTCTTTAAAATGCATATGGAACAACTTGCATCATATATGTACACTAAAATTACACACATGAGCTTAAAAAGGTTTCGCAGCCTCAAAATTTATTATCCCCATCTGGAATCACAATTCAGTAACCATCTTTTGCATTCAGTTGTTGTAGGATACTCAGCACACCACATATTACAGATGAGCATAGGCTAAACTGTTGAACATTTCTTTTTCTTGAGAAGACCACCACTATTTATAAGCAAATGACCATATCAATCCAATATTAGCCATTTTAATTGAATCACAACTGATACAAATAGGCCCTTTCTGCTAAAAATTATTGTGCAGGCATCAATAAGGACATTAACTGAACTATGAGAGGCATACAATAAGAAACTAATTGGTGATACATGCTTTTTAAAAGCACCAAGCCTATGTCAAGTAATATAGTTTGAACCTTTGATCCATGAGGAAATAAAGCATTTCAATATTGATTATACAAACAGATACATAGTTCACAATAATACGCCAACAATCTGTCTGGTTTATGAGTAAAAACGATCTAGAAAGTAGAGAAGATGCACAGGAACCACTATACCAATTAAAGTCAAATCAAGAGTAAGCATGGCACAGCAACTGTGCAAATGATTGCTATTGTGGGGACGATGGAAACTTGTTCAATTGCTCGACGCAAGCTACCTGCTCGGGAGAAATGTTGGAATGCCATATAAGCCGCAATTGCCAGAGAGATAATAACTCCTTCCTGTCTTCCCCTGCAGAAAAAAAAATCAAGAAAATGGACCATCAAGAGTGGCTACTTTCTTCACATGAACAGCATAGAAATAATAATATTTTTCAAGTTTCCCTTACCGCAGGTTCATTAGTTGATAAGGTGCCACAATTACCAAGAGTAGTGCCATAAAGGTAACTCAAGTTCCCCTACAAAAGAAAGATAAAGTGTGATTTAACATCTGATGATGATTTATCCATTCAATGTGAAACATGGATCAGTCTGCACAATTGATTTTATGTTAAGATATGCTAAGTATCCTAAAATTACATAAAAGCATAGATCAATTTTTTTTTTAAATCTATCAATATGGATCTTAATTAGAAATCATATTCCTATCCAATGTCCAACAATGACAACCAGGTTCAATGGGCCAGGTCAAAATCCATATCATTCCAATCATGTTTATGGAATTATGTAGTACATCAGATCTACCTGTTCAGAGTGTTGAGTTAGACCAACTCAAAATGTTTTTACAAAGGTGAAGGCCGAAGGGGAACACAAACAATCATCCACAAAAATGCAATTGGTCTATTCTAGTGAACTCTTAATTTCTTTTACTAAATTGAGAATCAAGGATGCCAATTTCAAGCACCATTTTAATCTGCTCGCTTCATTTTGTCTATTCCTAGAAGTATTAACAGAATGCAATTACAGAACTGGATTTCGAAAGAAAATATTGGGACTTTGATATGCCTTAAATACTATAATAGATGAAAGAACACTTGGCACTTGGCACTTGTTCAGGAACTCTAGCAAAAACATCGAAATTGTGCAAGAGAAACTGTCCATAACAGCTCCAGCCGAGCGCTGACAACTATATCCTATCCAATTTGTGCATTTAAACACCCTAGAAGAGATGAAAAATAAATAACAACTTACCAGGAAAAGAAAAGAACAGACGGACAAGAACAGCCAAGAATGCAGTCCAAATTCTATATTCTCCCCTGCAAATGAACATTTTCTAATTCTATTGTAACAAGGAGATCTAAATAGGCAAAAATACCGTATCTACGTGCACAGGGGCAACCATACAGCTACAATCGACCAAGAAAAATACAAACGAAGTTACAAGCTTACTTGATCCATGAGACAATGCCGATCGGAGCTTGTAAAGCGAACAAAGGAACAAGAAAAGACTTGTGAATAGCAATGCCTTTCACAAGCATGAGAATCCTGCATCAAATGTTTTTCCACAGTTATTTATTTCCAAAAGTATAGGTCAAAAGGAGACTGGAAAAACAGAGTCATAAAATTAGCTTGTACAGATATTATTTATCCCAAGGCAAAAATTTTATCCCAGAATAAGGTAAGCCTTCTTCACAGCAGGAAAAGATAAAACATGCAATTACTTAATGGTTCTCAATTTCATCTCTTATGATTTTAGGTGCCAAGGGCGACTCCGACTAGTCTGTTTTTCTGAATTCTCAAATAATCATAATAAAAATATCAACTTACTTCAAAACAGTTATATTTCACAAGATTGGTGAGTAGAGAGACATGTAGAGAAGAGAAGTTTACACAGTAGAAATTGTTGGAAAATAGTAAACTCCAACAGAAATAGTGGCCACCCATTGGAGATTGGTAGCAGCAAGAGGTGCAGCATAGCAAACAGCGCCCTTCTTTTCTTCATCGCCATACCTTCACAGTTGGTTGAAGTCCTGCATCGAGCAAACCCACATCATAAATCACACGAGAATCGGAACAAAAGACATGGACCATATGGGATTGTAGAGAGAAGAGACCTTAGAGGTTTAATGGAGCCCAGAAAAGCACAAGGGAGTTGCGATTGCCGCTTATACTGGAGGTGATGGGAGGATGATAGGCGGCAGAGCCTGGTGTAGTAAGACTGAGCAGGAGCAGAAACTGAAGCGGACACAGAAAGAGCTTGCATTTTGTTGGGCGCACAGAAAATTGATCAACTTTTTGGATTGACACGACTTCAATTTCAGAATGCAATTTAACATCTTTATTGGAAATCCCGAGTAATTGACTCGAGTACACATGGGGTGGTGCATGAATGTTTGAGCAAATGCTCGCTTTTTTTCTTTTTAAAAAATATGTGTTTTCTTTCTCATTAATATAAAACTATTACAATATTATGGCAAGTTAAGGTCATACAATCCATACCTAACAACTGTAACTAGTCTATCTAACCTATGGTTGGATACCTAATTAATGGCTCACACACTGTGGGATAAGTCTCCCACAAATGAACCTTTCAATCCAATTTCCTAATTGAAGTTCACATGTCATATCGGTAGTTTGCTACTCAATCCTTCCAAACTGTTTTCACCGGGTTGCATAAGATCTGTTTTTTTGGAGAGGTTGTTGCTGAATTTCTCCAATCTTCGGTGCAGTGTAGCTGGAGTAGTTCAAGCGCATATCCGCTTTGTTTTGAAGCAGACCGGAACTGCGTGCCTCCATAATTATTCATCGTTGGCCAAGTTCATCCCCACTGGGTTGCAACAACTCCGTAATTCTTGTTTTGGAGAACCTTTTTGGAGGTTGTACCTGGATTTCTCCAATCAACAGTAAGAACTTAAATCTTGTCGGAGTCACGAAATGACCAACACACCTAGAAAATAAAAAAACAAACATCGAAATTAAGGTTACCTAAACCCTCCTTATATCCTGGGAAGTCATGCTACTACATAACTTCTCTGTAAACAATCAGTAAATATCGTCTTGGGAGCATTGGCTCCAATCCGGCCGTAGATGTGGCGCTCCAAGCCGACGTGGCCTTCGTTGTATATCAGAGAGCTCCGTTCGACGAATAAAAACTACTACAGAAAGACCCATATTCAGTGGGCCAAAACATGTAACTTCCATCGACCATACCTTATTTCGACTGTTGCCCACAATCCATCACCACTACCAACAAAGTCAGTTAACCACATATTCACATCATCTCTCTGCGACGGCCACCACGAGGCTTTTGTGGCTATAGCCAGACGCGACGGATATTGTAAGACAATGAGCTATTACGTGGGGTGGGGGTAGATTATTGGGGTGGACTCAAAAAGAGAAGTGATGTAGGATGTGCTTTATGCCTGAATTTCAGAAGGGGCAAACTGGGAGGGAGTTAGACCACCGTTCTGCTGACGCTGATTGTCGTTAACCGGTTACGGGGTTGTTGACCTATCACAGCGTTGTTGACTCACCGTTGACTGGTCAGAACAGCGTTGACCGGTATGACCGTGACTGGCCCGCATTCTTTTGTTGCCAAAGTGTCGGTCACCATGCAGTTTTTGGTTGAGCTGCTTGTTGCGCATCCCTGTTCCACCTGCATATGGTGACGCAGCTCGACCAGATCTATTCGTCTATCGAACTGCCACCAGTCGTGCTGCGCCCGCCACTCGTTGGTCGGCTGTGCTGGAGCATCTTGTGCACGTGAAGTTCTACACCAATCGCCTTGTTCTCCGGCCAGCTTCTTCCTACTCGTCGTGTCCTTAGCCGATTTTTTGCTCGCAGAGGTCCTCACCGGAGATCGGACAATGGCAGCGGCGGAAGGTCGCGCCCGTTCCCCTCAATCTACTGACTACGACTGCTAAAAATACTAAAACAGGAAAGGAAATGTGGGGGAGGCTGCCGGACGGCCGGAGGCGGCAGCCTCCACGGGATTAGGGTTTAGCTGTGCTTTTTGAGTTTAGTGGACCGGGAAGAAAGTATTAGATATTTTCAAAATTACCCGCTGCTGGGATTAGATTTCTCTTTTAGGTAGCAAATGCTCTCTTGGGAGTCAGTCAAGTCACATATGTTTGCTGTTATCTACACTCAATGTCGGCTGAAAAAGAAATACCGGGTCAAGTACCCTCGGCTTCGATTAATAGAGTTTTTTTAGGGTTAAATGCATTCATAACATCCACTTCTTGAGTTTGTACAGATATACCTCTTGACTGGAAATGACTACAACATTCATACCCCTATTGCCGGAGACCAATATTGACAGGTCAAATTCCGGTGTTGATCAGACCAAGAATGACAAAAATACCCCTACTTAGAAAACCACTACTTTTGAGAGAAGCCTCTACAGTACCTACTGCTCCGAGATCATCTCCTTGATCTGATCTCAATTTTGTTGCCTCCATTGAAACTACAATGTTTCCAAATACTGCCTCAGTGAAAGCCATTAAACCAGGGTGAAGTTTATCGATTGTATTATCAGGGCCACCAGAATAATCTTCAACCTCTGATTCCACTATTGACGAAATAAAAATAGAGCCACCAGCTTCCTCTAGAGCCTTCATTCGTATATTGGTCAGCTTCGGACGCAGTTCAACGAGTCGGACCAGAGCTTTACAAAGCGGGCAGTTTGAGTGGGTCGCAAACCACATATTAATGCGCTAAAAATGAAACTAGTATTTGCAATCAAGTAATACCCGGCCCAATTCTCCATCCTCAAACTCCGAAAAGCATGCGGAGTACTCCATACACTTACACTCACCTTCACTCACTGAGTACTGAAACGTCAGAAGCGATTTGAGAATCGTTTTCTGCAATCTTTGTTCTTTCCCGGTGGCAGAAATCTGGTCTTAGAACCAGGACTGGTAGAGGCGGTTGCGAATACGGGAGGATATTAGATCCGTCGTTCGTTGCAACTGCTGTAGAGGTACAAGCAGATATAGAGGTGGTAGATGGTGATGATGAATAAGGCGGCGAAGTAGATGATGAGGGAAACCGTCATGATGGGAGTGGTATTCAACCATGCGGCGTGGCACTGAAGCAACAGAGCACCATTTAGGGATTTGGGTTAGAAGAGTAGACGTGTAAAAGGTTTTTGGGTTAAAATTAATTTTAAAATTACAGGGGCAATTTCATCTTTTTCTATCAGACTGGTGTTGACTAAGAGTCCAGGTGAAGTCAGAGGTATATTTGCACTTTTAAAAAATGGAATGTTATATTTTCACAAAACAAAGAACTGAGGGGTATAAATGCACATTTTTCTTTTTTCTTTCAAACATAGATATTTGAGCGAAGTGCATATATAACCCTACATAATTCACGAAAGTGCACATATAACCCTGTGATAATTGAAAGTACAAATATAACCCTAGATAGTTAGTTTATGTGCAAATATAACCTTTTCCGGCAGTTTGAGTTCGGAATTAGGTGAAAAGTCAACTTTACCCTTCTGAAAAAAAACAAAAAGTGAATTTATAATTTTAACCCAAAAACTCCCTAACCCTAACTTCAGACCTCTCCTCCCGCCGTTCTCTTTCCTATCTAGCCATCTTCCCAAATCACCGTTCTCTTTCCCAAACTACTACCAATCGCTCCGTCGCAGAAGAGATGAGAATCTTGGAGAAAGTGATTGCCGCTCGAGCTTGGCTGGGGATGTCCACCATCGGCGATTTAAATTTCCTGCTCGAGCTCGGAATCAGGAATCTTCATTGCTTGGTTGGGTATCGGTTTCATGGCAGCAAAGGACCAAGGAAGGCCCGACAATGTAGAGTGGCATGGCGGATATTGGTGGAGACGAGAATCCTGGAGATAGCGGCATCGAAAATGGTGTTCGATGGTGGTGGGGTGGCATGGGGTAGTGGGGGTGGCAAGCAGGGAGGGTGGTTGGTGGTGGTGGTCGGTGAAGCTGAGGAGGAGGCAATGGGATACTAGGGCAGAGAAGGAAGCGGGGTTAGGATGGGTCTCGATTTTCCGGTAGGAGCAAGGGAGATGATGGAAGCTGATGGCGAGGCGGAGGGAAATGATGGAAGCTAGTGGCGGTGATGGTGGTGGTAAGGGAGCGGTGTGAGGCAATGACAGAGGAGGAAGCAGAGCTAGGGTGGGTCTCAATTTTCCGGCGGGGGCGCGGGAGATGATGGAAGCTGGTGGTGGGGCGGTGGGAGATGATGGAAACTGGTGGCGGGGATGGAGGTGGCAAGGGAGTGGTGAGAGATGGTGGCGAGGTCGGGCTAGTGGTGGCGGCGGTGGCGGCAAGCTAGTGGTGGAGGAGGTGGCAACTGGAGGTAGAGTGGTGGCGGTGGAGGGCATTTTGGTCTTGCAAATTTTAGTATTAGGCTAAAAGGGCATTTTAGTCATTTTTGGTCATTCAATGGCCAAAAATGGCAAGTCAATGCCTGAATATAGTCTCTATGGATATATTTGCACTTATATAAAATAGTTAGGATTATTTTTAAAAATTATCTCAGGGTTATATCTGCACTTTCTCAATTATATAGGGTTATATTTGTATATTTCCCTAGATATTTCATTTCAATTCAAGCTACTAGAAAACGTCTAGAAGCATTTGAGTACAAGAAATTAGGTGGGGATACCCACACTACAGTATCTGAAATAATAGACTTAGCAACATTCGCTTCACAATGGGATGAGTAATTTTTATGTTGAGGAATCTAACAATACATATGAAGATGATGGATGTGAAATAAAGAGCGTATATCTCTTACTAATTCCTGTAAATCAAATGGAAATTCAACGTCCTTTTCACCTCAAATTATACGGATAACATTCAGTGCATCACCAATAAAAATTGCATCAGGAACTTGGAGTGAGATAGAAACCAATGTCGCTTCATGTAAAGCCAAAATTTCTGCATGCGCTGGAGAAAGAATGTTGAATCTTTGAAAAGCTTGAGCCAAATAAAGACATCACCGGCAGCCATGAGTAAAATTCCAAACCCGCAGCATAGAAGAAGAAGCATATGCTGCATTGAAAAATATTCGAACACCATGGTCAGTAGGTCAAAGTAGGCATGTTGGATGGAGATCATTTGATAGATGTTATGGCCAATGGGTTCGAGTCATGAAAACTTTGTAAAGTATGAATAGTTGAAGCCATAATGAGATCCGCTTGTGCATGAGTTAGTTGAAAACACTGAAGATCACGGAGAGTTTTATAGTAGGATTATTATGAACATATATAAATTGATGAAAACAAAGGCTTGGGAGCTAGTGTAAGAGCTGTTGCACTTGAATATGTAATCCCACCATCCTATAGATCATAGTCGCAAATGAGCAATAGAAGAATAAGTTAAGTGTAGAAAAAAATTGCATCTGACAAAGAGGACAAGAATCCGGAAGTTGGATGCCCACCGATCAGAAGAGAATCCGTGGCAGACCTCTAAGTGAAGTGTTGAATTCTTTTTGGCAAACCAAGCATTCATAATTTCTTCCAAAATAAAGTATCAGTACTAGATGTCGATGAAAGATGAATATACCGTAAATGTTGCGGACTTTCCATGAGGGTATGGTAGATGGAGCGTATAGTAAAATGCCCAAATTTTGTAAAGTGCCAATGCCAGTAATCTCGACTTCAAGTTGAGTCCAACAAAATTGAGCGAATAAGTACAGCTTCAAAAGGTTCAAGAAAAAAACATGCACATAATCTTCCATCTATGCATTAGAATCGTGATCAATTAAATCTGAGACCAAAATGAGAGATTCAAGAATTCTATCAGGCAAAATAATGCAGAAGTCTAGTGCACGAGGTAGTCAAGGATCAAAACAAATCTTGGTCTGATTGCCAAAAACAATTTTTTTACAGCAACCAAGCTTTAATGCAACAACACCCATAAAGATACTACACCATGACCACGAAGGGCGAGTTCCCAAATCAGAATGTAAAATGGAAGAAGATGAGAAGTACTTGGCCTGGTATACGCTGGATAACAAAAGAGATGGTGTAGTAAGCAATCACCAAGCTTGCTTACTGAGTAGAGCAATGTTAAAAATCCCTAAATCACAAAAACCAAGCCCTACGTGCTGCTTTGATCTCGACATTTTTTCCCAAGACACCCAAGGTATTTTCCTGTGTTCAGAGGTTCCACCCCACCAAAAATTAACAAGCATTGATTGAATTTACCGAATGATAGTTTCTAGAATATACATGTAATTCATAGTATAAGTTGGGATAACTTGAATAACAGACTTAATCAAAACCTTCTTCCCTGCTTTAGGTAATGTTTTCTCATTCCACCCATGAACTCTCTATCGAATACGATCTTTAATCCCCTGTAAAATTTCAACCTTGCTGCTACTAACTTCTGATGCTAATTCCAAGTACTTATAATGGGAAATAACACCTGGAATGTCGAGAATATCACAAATCATCTTTCTCATGTCCAATGGTTTATTTGGACTAAATAGAACCCCGGACTTATCATAGTTAACACATTGACTTGAAATATTCTCAAACAAAGAAATGAGATGCCACAGGTACAGATGCTTCGTCGAAAAATAAAGTATTATCGGCAAAAAATAAATGAGATACCCGTGGTCCATATTTAGAAGCACTTAGTCCCTTGATCTTACTAGCTCTTTACAAATCAGTGAGTATTGTATAAAATAACCCCAAAAATAATGAAAACAAAAGGCGATAATGGATCGCCTTGACGTAATCCTCGATGTGGTTGTAAGGACCCAATTCACCACCATTTAAAATGAAGGAGAATGAGACTGTAGAGATGCAGCAGTTAATTAGTGCAATAAAATAAGGGGGGAAATCCAACTGAGATAGAGTACGAAGAATAAAACTCTATTCAACATGATCAAGCGCCTTACTCATATCCAGTTTCACACTCATGTGTCCTTTGAAACCCATTTTTCTGCCCTTCATCGTATGGTGAAACTCATGTTCTATTAAGACATTATATGTAATCAATCAACATGGAACAAAAGTTGATTAAGAGTTTGAAATAATGTAAGGCATAATCAACTGTAGCCTATTAGCAACAACCTTCGAAATAATCTTGTAGATTACATTACATAGGTTAATTAAATGAAACTGTGTGATCAGTTCAAGCTTGTTAACTTTCGAAATCAAGACATTATGTGTATAATTCAGTGAAGGTTCAAGGTTCCAGAGTTAAGAAAATCAAGAGCAAAAGAAGTAACATCTTGTTCGATAATTCTCCAAAATTTCTGATAAAAGACTGGACTCCTACCATCAAGACCAGCAACTTGAAAGGGTGCATTTGTTTAACTGCACAAGCAATTTCCTCTTTATTGTAAGGCTGGAGGAGTGCAATACTATCCTCAGATGAAAGCTTTGGTTGTATGCGACCCAAAACTTGCGACATGAGATCAGAAGGCGGATGTGAGGAAGAGAATAAGCCACCGGAATAGTCAATGAAAATATGCTTCATAACTTTAGTACCCGTCTGCAAAACATTGGCATTATTTCGAAGACCAAAAATATGATTATAACATTGATGGTTAAAAGTGTATCAATGGAAAATCTAGTGTTTCGATCCCCCTCTTTATACCAATGTTGTTTAGCCCATTGTCGTCTTTGATACTTGCACCCTCTTGAAGTATGTCATGTTCTTTTTTGAGTAACAAGAGCTGGTCCTAAATATCCTGAGTAATAGTTCCCTACTAAAGTAGTTCCAAAGTTTGTTTAATTTCTTCCAGCTGGCATGGGATAATAGGGAAATCCATATGACTCTAACGCAATAAACCCAAAGAGAAATCTTTTAATTGGTCCAGAAAACATGTATATGAAGTTGCCCAATTTTCTTCAACCATTTTCTCACAATCAGATGACTTAATCCAGTGAGCTTCAAAATGAAATCGAATCTCATATTTAAGATGAGAAGTACTAAAACCACGGGGCTCGATATGTACTACAATACTCGAATGATCAAAAAAGACCATAGGATTAGAAGAAGCTGACGACCAAGGAAAATGGTCCAGTAGTCGTTGGTTACATGTAGCTCAATCTAATTCCCTCGTTGAGTATTAGGGTCTCGCATTAACATGTGCCATGTAAAGACACGACCTGAACAACCCATATCAAATAAGCCACAATGATCAAGAGCCTCATGAAAACATGAAATCTGCCATTCCGCACACAAGTTACTACCCTGAAAATCTTGCTAAGAAAGAACCTCATTAAAATCACCAATACAAAACCACAGTATATTAGCATTAGTAGCGAAGGTCTTGAATTGTTCCCAAACCAATCGATGAAGAGAAACCTATGGTTCACTATAAAATCCATTAATACGATTCTCCTAACCAAACAAGTGTGCATGAACATCGTATAACAAGAAGAATATGATTTCAAATTAACTGTAATATGTTTGTTCCATAACAAAGCAAGGCCAATATATTGGCCTTGTGATCCTACTCATATCCCATAACTATTAAACTCTGAATTTAAAGTATCAATGAAAGCTACAGACGATTTAGTTTCACATAAGAAAACAAGGGAATGTTTCTTAATAAGCACTGAAGTGCATAATTCTTGAACTACCCGAGCATGGCCAACCTCACAACAGTTCCAAGTTAGAAGATTCATAATGATGGGCAGGAGTGGGGGATGATACTAGTCTCTGCCTTAGGGGATGCACTAGACATAACAATCGGACTACAAATCTCCATCCCCTGTGGTTTTTTGTTTTGGACTTGAGAAATAGCCAAAGCCACTCTAGGTGCAGACTTGCGTTTGAAAGGTTGAATTGTAGTATCTTGATCACTAAGTATTGAGTGGGTACGGTTTTGTGATTTTTGCCGAAACTTCTTTAAAAATGGCTAGTATCAGGAGCAATTGAAACAGGAACTGAGACTAGGAAAGGACCTAAATCGACAGTTGCAACATCATTATAAACTGATGGTGAAATTGGTGTAGGATCATCCTCCATAATAGATTGAAGATGGAAAAGCCGAGAACCAACATTCTCATTTAATACAAAAGAATCAGATAGCACTTCTGAATGAATCTCCTCTAAAACAACACCATTGCTACTAGAAACATGAGACGAAGTAGGACCTGTGGATATCGAACTAAATAAAGTCCGAAAACCTGTTGAATATGAACTAGTGGTTGATGAATAGATGCCTCCAAAGTCATTTTAAGACTAGATGAATCTTCCAAACTAGATGAATCCACCAGAGATGGAACACGTCAAGGAGTAGGGCAGACATTAGTCGCATAAGAAGTTGCACCACGAGATGTGTCATCATCTACTGCATCACGAGGTGGTGAAGAATGTGAGGAAGATGCATTATTCGGTTGACCCACAGGAGAATGAAAAGGTTAAGCACTAGTCGCAGAAAAAGGTCTACGACCATGGTGCTCTCGATTTCTATATTCAGGAGGCGCTGCAAAATGAAAGACACCGCTCTAGAGATATGACCAATCTGTCCACAGAACGAACAAAGTCCATGGAGTTTTTCATATAGCAAATGCATAGGAATCGAGCCCGTAACATTAGAAATAATTATAAGCCACTTAAAAGGCTTAGAGATGTCGATGACACAACAAATACGAAGAAAATATCCCTTTAAACTGCCATTAAACTCCCTTTCAACATCTAAATAACGTCCAATTCGATTGCCAATATGACTAGTGGCCTCATCATTTATAAGCGTAGTAGGTACATCCAAAGCATGAACTCAGAATGGAACCGAATCAAAGTACATACGATAAGCAACTATCCCTAAATAGGGTTCTTTCAAAACAGTGAGATACATGTTGAAAAGCTATGGTTGAGTATCCAATACCCGGATTTTATCAGCAGTAGTATCAAACCGAAACATGAACACATTATCACCAATAGACATACCCGTTACCTGTTCCAGGGGATACCATAGTTGCCGAAAAAGCTTTAAAACTGCTTCAAGGGAAATTCACCGAAGGCCTAAGATTTTTTTAACGATCGAAGAATTGAAATCGGCAACATCATCATGTAAACCGGCCATGGAAAGAGGACTTAGTTCATCCTCATTCAGGATCAAATTACCCCATAACTTTTCCAGATCAGAAATCGAAGTCATGGAAACAAAGTAGAGTAACAATAGACCAATGTAGATGCGTAAAAACAGAAGTAAAAACCTTCCCACCAAGGTATAGATGATGGGAATTAGATGTGCGAATGCAAGAAGAACACCGTCACCAAATCGGGAAGATGAACCGTCGCAAGCAAAAATTACTTTTCAATAAAGTTAATATAGTTTAAACCTATTTGGAGAGTTTTTAAAAAGGCATAAAATTGGGTAAATATAAAACTAACCCTATTATTTTCTAAAAGTGTCAATCAAACCTTGTAAAATCTTAAAGTGCGATTCTAACCCTAAGTTTTTCAGTAAATGAGCCGATATAACCTTTTCGCATTATTCCGCGTTGACTTAACATATTCCGGTATTGACCAAATCTAAAAAGACTAAAATACCCCTAGTATTAAAACTAAAAATTTAACAAAAATACCCATAGGGTTCTTCTTCTTCTTCATCTCTATAATCACCGACATCGCCGCTCGACCGCGAACAGTGGCAGCCGAATCTGGAAATTCCAACAATCTTTTATGCATAAGCACATCTTGCAGCTTCTCGATGTTCACATCCAAAGCATAGTGGCAGATGCCAAATATTACCATTAAGGAAACACGGATAAAAAAACACGGATCGCTATATGTCCAAGAATAATTTTTTCCCATAAGAACAGTCTTTTTTGAAAAATTTTCCATAAGAATAATTTCATACTCCAGGTGTAGATTTACTCGATGTAGGTGTGTCCTAGAATCCACCCTTTTTTTCTTCATGGCGACATGTGATTTGGCTCACACCTCCACATACAAAATTCCTAACATATAAAATTTTTCGAAAGGATATTTTTTAAGGAATAGTACATGTCGCATACTTGATTGCAAAAAAATACAATTAAACTTTGGCGAGCCAGCAACACCAACATCCCTTTCTCATTTGCCTTCTCCAGTTGTCCATTTTCAGTGCCCTTGAATATGGTATCACCGTTCCTCAACCTTTCATGAATGGTTTTTCTGATCAACATTGTAGCCATCTGATCTCAAACCCTTCTTCTTTGAAAAGCTCTCAATATTCTGATAGTTAGGCAGTGCGTTAGACATATATCGAAATAATTCTCCAGCAAAGATGGTTCTACTTGCATCCAACAGTCGACGTAAAAGGAGAAATGTTTTGAATAGGATTCACCGACCCCTTTGCCGCTTGGAACTTAGGACTTCACAAAACATTTCCAAACATATGTGCATGTCACCGTGAACGATGAGAGATGAAGAACAATTTTCTCATCTTTTCGGGCTATGTTCTTGAGTTTTTTAGCATACTACTGCTAAAAACTGTTCTAAGTTGGATCAACTTTCTTATTCTAAGAACCTAATAAAAGTGTCTAATCACTAATTTCTGTTGGAAATACTACTTTTCTCCACAGAGTCACTTACCACGTGTAGAACCAAAATTAGTAGAGAGAAAAATATTTGTGAAGCTCACACACCCTCCCACTTGCACATCACCATTTCTTCCCAGCCACTCCGAAATACCACCCAACCCATTTACCCTCAAACCACTTAAGATACACATAATTCAAAACCAAAAAGGTAACCATCTGTTGTGATTTCAATGCTTTATTCAATTTGTAGTGTATGATAATGGTTGTGATTGGACTTGTTTTATTAGAGGTTAGGCCATGTACAATGGTAAAACCACAAAGAAACCACTCGTGTGGTTTCTTTCCATAAAACATTCAATTTGTCTCTTCCACCTCATCAAAAGCAACCACAAAGAAATCACTTCATTTTTACCTCTATTTGATTTTCTCGATCATACTCATTAATTTTACCTTTAATATTTAATTTAAATAAATTTGCATACCCAAAATAAATTGAAATGTGAAATTTAATAATACAATTTTCCCCACTTAATTTTTATCTATCCTACCTTTAGTATTTAATTAAAATAAACTTGACAACCCAAAATAAATTGAAATGTAAAAATTAATAATATATTTTTATTTTATAATTTAATTTAATTTTTATAAATTTTAAAATCAAATTTTTTTTCTTAATTTTAAATTATCAAAACACAAAATTTAAATAGAATAAAAAATTTAAAATGCCAAATGTCTGAAATAAAAAAAAGGCATGCATGTGGGACAAAAAAAGTCACATGTGTCAGTTTGGTGTAAGAAAAAGTAAGCTTGGGGCGGTTTTTAAATGAAGGGACTGCACACTGGTTTCATTTACATGAAACCACAGAGAAACACCCAATGTGGAGGTTTTGTGGTTTCTTTTGTTTTGTGGTTTCTTTTCAAAAGTCGTGATTGGGTCGTCAATCCGATCACATGTTAGGAATAGTCAATGTCGCAAATATTTTATCAACTATGAGCATGCAAGAACAAGAGAGTAAATTATATAAAAGTAGCATTTGGGGATATTTGCGTTACATGACCGGTAGTATATTTCGATCCTATATTCAATCGAATATAAGATGTATAAACCTATCCTAATACCTATGTCACATAGTGTGGTCGGTAGTTAACACTTCCTCTTATGTGTCACACAAATGTGCTCTCATCTTCTTCCATCGACACCACCTCCATAATTAGGGAAGTGCATCAACCGCCCCGCCTGTTGTGCATATCTACTCTTCCCTATAAAGAATTACGTCATGGGCACTCTACTATGAATGCTTCTCCCTAGGCCCACAGAGGCAAAGAGATTGACACTTCATGGTGACTCTAGGGTTGCGACGACAAGAGTCGAATTATGCCAACCCTAGTTACTACTAACTATTTTATCCTCACATATCAGGCTCCAGTCCACTTAAAACTAGTGTACGGTCATCAGAGCGGTGCTCACGACCCACATGCTTACACCCGCACGGTCGCAGACTCTCACTCCCTTATTCCCCTAGCCACATTCCCAAGGGGACAACAATAGCGCGCCATACATGAAAATAAACTAAGGTGTATACCAACATAGTGTAACAATCATGCATTTAACAAGAATATAAGTTACAAGTCAAACATTATGTTCATAAGCATTAAAGGATTAAAGGATTAGAAGAGCTTAGAATCTCACAAAATAACTACCAAGTTATGAATAAAAATTAAAATCCCCAAGCTAAATCATTACTCCCTAAGCATTGAACCCAATTGATCCATTGGATTCAATACCTTTAGGAAAAAACTTGAAGAATTAAACTAAGGGAGAATGGTTAGCCCCTTTCTCTCTCTACCTACTCTTAGGAAAACTAGGAGAATGAAATAAAACTAATACCAAACTTAAACCTAGTAGATATAGGTCCCCATATATAGTAGATAGGAATTGAAATTAAAAAAGGCCAAAAAAAGACAACTAAACCCTATATGCCCACCACACACGAGCCGCACAATAGCATACAACCCATGTTGCATGACCCGTGCAATAGTGCACAGAGCGCCGGCCGGAAGTGTGTCCTTAGGTCTTTTGAGTGCAAAATCATGCGTTTCCTTGCGGGCCATCGACTGGGAACATCTTTTGAGCATTTGAACGGAACGGGCCATGTGATTCCCCGCGGGTTGCCGGCCGGAAGTTTGAATTCACCTTCTGAGCTGCACAGGCCATGCAAAACCTTGCGGGAAACTGGGTGGAGTCAATTTCTTGGCAACTGATAGCGCGGTCGTGTGAATCTCTGTGTCCCGTGGGCTTGTATTAGGATCTTCACTTCAAGGGGCATAAGCGGGGTAATATTGCACGACCCGTGCCGCATACTTAGTTGTACGATGCCTTTGAACGGCACGAGCCGTGCAGTTCCCTACCACTCGTGCCATGACCCTTTGACACCATTCAGATTTACTGGAATGGCCCGTGCAATACAACATGGTCGTGCCAGTTCTTCATTTGTTCGAGCTTTGACTCATTTTCTCCTCTTGGCACGATTCCATCTACTACCACTCTTTTGACTCGTGGCTTTATGTCTACTACCATCCTTGTGAATGACCTTATACTATCTACTACCATCCTTGCAAATGGCCTTTACAATCTACGCCAAAGTGCTTACGAGCAATCTAACAAATAAGCTCACAAAACAAGATCTAGATGCTAGTAAGGACATAAGATCCATTAGGTCTAATAAGTCTACATAACTAAGGATTTAGACAAGAAAACAAACAATGGCTATCTAAACTCCTTGTAATGTAAACCCAAATAAATCTAGCAATCAAACAACCAAAACATACTAATAATTGTACTAAATGCATTGGTCAACACATGCTTTTAGGTGCATATCAATCCCCCCACACTCAAAATTTTACTCTCCCTCAAGTAAACAAAAATGAGTACGAATCTAAGCCAAAAGTAGCATGCAAAGAAAGTTCCCCTACACATTCAACATTTATTCCTAAACTGCCCTAGTTCCCCAAAGATGTAATAATCTCACAACTCTCACTCCTCAAAGAAGCTAAAGCAATATATCCAACCAATCATAATAAAAAAAGGTGAAATTCACAAAGATGAGTGTGAAACTAACTTACTCTACCAAAAGGACTTCCAAGTGACAATCAAAGAGAACCGTAGGATCCTTTTCAATTTATCTCATTTTGTCTAGGAGCCCTTTCGGGTTTTCATCCTAACTTCCTACAAATTGAACTCACTTCTCACCTTTTTCCACACCATAGCCTCTCACTTTTGCATATATTTTTTCAACATATCCGAGACTTTCCCATTGTTTCCTAAGTTGCCTTTTCGGGTTTTCGACTTTGCCGGGTATATATATTTTCATTTTTTAAAATTTTCAATTTTTTTTGTATAGCACGAAATTCCCCAAGGTGGGCTTCATACTACATGAAGATAATCAAAAATAAAATGACACCACCAAAAGTGTTCCAACATCCCAAGAAACAAAAGGTGCCCTCACACCAAAACAAAGTTTTCAAAAATGAACCAAAAGAACAAGTTTTCAAAACCAAATGAGAGAAAAAGAAAATAGTCATCAATAATATCCAAATCAAGCAGAAAGAGATAAAGGCACAAAAGATGAAAGCAAAGGAGATGCCACCTATATGAAGGTGTTCCAACCCCTCCCTCACACTTAGTTCATGCATTGTCTCCAATTCATGTGACTAAGGAAAGAAATAGGTTGGAAACACCATGAATCCTCAATGTTGCCCGCCACGTCTGACTTCACACATCTGCCCATGCAGCTCCTGAAGTGGGTGCCAGTCTCCAATGCCCGCTGTTCTCAACCTATCAGTGATCTTCCGCATATCATGGTGGAGTAGACCCATATCCCTCCTCAAGTACTACAGCTGATCGTCCACCTTGTCAAATCTGAATGCAGTCTCACTCTGATGAGTCAGGCTGTGTACCAAGCTGGCTCACATCCCGCCGAACCCTAAAGATGGAATCTCCCCAATACTGCATCTAATTTAGCTCATGCCTTATTAGTTGGGCCCACATGTCATAAGATGAAGCAGACCGGAATCCCTGTGAACCATGCTCCAAGAATGGGCTGAACTGCAGATGCTGACAAGGGTGAGCCTCATGCTGGAAAGGGGCAGAGATGTTGTGTTGGTGAAAACCTGCTGAACTATGCCCCTCAAAGTGGTAAGGCAAATCCTGGACATGCATCGGTTCCCTGGAAAGGTGGTTGTGGAACTGGCTGGTCGACTATGGGCAGCTGCTTAAATTGAGGGAACATCGACAGTGACTGAATGTGCTAGTGGTCAATGGGGGTGACTGTGTTGGCTGCTCAGGAATCTGATCCTCCTCCATCGTGAATCTGTCGTCCTTCTCTCCCTGCTCATCATCCTGCTCTGCATGGGGGTTTTACACTACTACATGTGCCCTGATCTGGTTGTATAATGAAATCATGCAACTAGTATGTCGAGGCTAGCTTAGTTCTCCTGGACTGGGAGAGTCCCATGAAGTTGGCGCCTTTATAGCATCGGTAAATCATCCCAGCCTCTAACTGTATCATTACTGCCTCTGCCATAGATCCATAAGTGAGAGTGTACGTGGATTACAGGTTCTCCCGTATACCCTCATTTATTGGCATGACAAAATGAGCAGCTAGGAGTAATATCATGCCCCCACCTGCTATTTTTCCTGGCGACCTCATGGAAAGGTCGTAACACTGGGTGATGAAGTCATGTACAAGATCCGGGTAGGTTCGCCCAATGCAAATCGACCACAGGATCATGCAATCATTCTCAATAGAAATGGTAACCTCCCCATGACATAACACCACTATACTCAATAGCCTCGCAACATATCTCAGTGCCGATTGCACTATATTGCTGTTCTTGCTCGCCTTCACTAGTTGTAGTCGCGTAATGGCGGGCCAGAACGTATAAACATAAAAACTTGAGCAGTCATCGGCATAACCATCCACTTCATTATAATGCTTCCACCAGAAACATGTAGCTATCTCCTTATAAGTTATGCACCGGTCCACGTCCCCCAGATGGAACCTGGTTATCTTCCCACCAAACCTACTGACCCCTGAACTGACGGACGCTAGGAACTCTAGGACATACCTAGTGTAAAAGGGGGCTGACTTCTTCATGAAGCCCTTCAACCCTATTCTCTTCAGGAGCTCCTTGTCTGGTTTGTAGAGTTTGAGATCCTTGAGGGTCCTCTCGCCTAAAAACTTTGTCTCTAAGATGAGACATTTCACAAGATGCTCACATTGGTCCTGATGCTCCTCAAGGAGTGTGCAAAGCCCCATAAAAGGCTCAATAGGATTGACCTTTTGTCTATGTGGCATGTTGACAACAGAAATAATAGACAACAACAAATAACACTCCAGCAATCTCAAAACTACCCACACTCAAAGTCTTCCCACAAACAAATGTAACACACTCAAACCTCTTAACAGGTCCTAAACATGTAATATCTAAAAATTCAAAAAAATAAAAATTCCCAAAAAAATTTAAGCAGGTTAGGGCGTTGTACCTAGGTGAAGATCTGACCCACCCCCTCCGGGGGTCGTTTAATCAATCACAAGATTTCAATCAATTAATCCGAGAGGGGACCGAGAGTTAAAGATAGAAATTTTTATCGTTGTTCCCATTCCTACTGCTACAAAAAGGCTAGATAGTGGCAAGACCGGGGTTGTCCATTGAGATGCTAGGGACCTAAGAATCAACTAAACACAACCGCGATCGGGTCGTCAATTCGATCACTCATCAGGAATAGTCAGTATTGGTAAAACAGGCTTCGGGGGGATTTTTGCTAACTACTAACATGCAATTAACAAGAGAATAAACTATGTAAACTAGCACTTGGGGAGTATTTGCGTTACATGATCAATGTTTTATTATCCTAAATTCCATCACATATAAGAACTACAAACATATTCTAGTGTTTATGACACGTGGTGTGGTCGATGGTCAACACTTCGCATACCTGTCACATAGGGTGCGCATGTAGTCTTCCATTGGCACCGCCTCTGTAATTAGGGGAGTGCAATAATGGCCTTGCCTGCTGTGCAGATCTGAATCTCCCCCGTGCTATTATGTCTCGGGCACTACACCACAGATGCTTCTCCCTAGGCCAAAAAGACAAAGGTGGTGAAGCACATTATGGCTCTAGGGTTGCAAAATCGCTAACCCTATTTTGGTAATATAGCTATCTCTATCTGTAACCATTCGAGCCAATTTGCCACCTAAGACTAGTGTATGGTCGATCGTAACGTTGATTAGGCAACCCACGTGCACACACCCACATGATTCCGGACTATCGTTACCCTAAGCACATCCAGGTTTCCTTCCTTGGGGACATTAATAATTGCACCAACATTAAAGTAGACTACGGTGTGTGCTAGTCTTAGTGTGACAATCATGCAACTAATAAGAACATGAAGAACAAACCAACATAATAATCACAAACACATAGAAATAGGTAGATCTAAGAAATCTCAGAAAACAAACATTAATTCATGAATACAAATACAAACCCCAAGTAAATAAGCTACTCCCTAAGCATTAAACCCAAGTATTTCATTGGATTCATTGCCTTTGGGCCAAAAAATAAATAAAGAGAAGAAGAGAAAAGATTCTAGAGAGAAGGAAGAGCTCCTTTCTCTCTATCCTACTCTCGAAGTCTAAAAAATGAACATAAACTTTTACCCTAGTAGACATAGGTCCATATATATAGTAGTAGAGAAATGAGCCTTGAAAAAGGCCCAAAATAGGCCTAAAAACTCTAGCAGAAGCAATTGATGCGACCAGTGGAAAACGGCACGGGTCGTGTAGGGTCGTGCCGGTGCGGACTGCACAGTATGATATGGCCCATGCAGCCTCGTGCTGGCGCAAGGCGTATGATCTGGCACGGGCTGTATATGGTCGTACCAGCGCGGGCCGCACGGTCTGGCCCGGGGCACCTGCTGGTGCCTTATTTTGAACTTCTGCTTACGCGCTCGTGTCGTTTGGCGTGGCCTGTCGGATGGAAGGACTTTTGATTAGTTGAACGTTGCGAGTCATGTCATTTTTTACACCATGTGGGCTGGTCTTCATATTTGGAACTTGAGACAACACAGACCGTGTGAAACAGCGCGGTTTGCATCCATACTTAGCCGTTGGAGTGAACTTGGGGACACGGGCAGCACAAACCAAACCAATAACCCAAACCGACGATCCACCATGAATCACCACCACCACCCGCCTCCAGTCAAATCGACGATCGGGGAAAAAAATCAATGGCCTAAATTTTGTAAACAGCGGCCCGACTCCTGATTTCGCACCCTTAGGTTGTCATCTTCATTGTATCCATGGTGTTCAACTTCTGTCACAACATCGAGAATATGGCCCGTTACCCTATCACTTTCGTCGACAGCGACCCCCTCTCTCAAGTTCCCCATCTCCCTCCTCGAACTCTTCGGCCACCACAACAACTAGCACCGCCTCTATCAGCTGAAGATCCACCGCTTCCGCTGCGCCTTCCTCCACCTCCCTCATGTTGGAACCGTAGGCGATGACTTCTTCTCCAGGGACGTCGATTATGAGATCGCCCTCTTCAATCCCTTTGCCAAGCCCAACCTAATGCCATCTCTCTCCCTCTCTTCGGTCCCGCCGACCCGACATCATTAGCAATATTAGAAATGGGCTCATCTCCTTCAGAGCACCGCTAGAGATCTCAGAGTCATAAACATCCAAACGGCACTGCTTCATTTTGCATCCTCTCACATTTAGAGCGCTGCAACAGAGGGGAATTGTGATAGGGTTCCGACGTGACTAGAAGGAATTGAGATGGGAAAAAGGTATTGCACAAATTTCTGATTTTCATTTTTTAAAAAGGGTCAAAACGGTCATTTCAATTGAATCGGTAGTGACCAAACTAGACCAAATTTTCAAGTGACACCAAGGATATATGCGTACTTTTGAAAAACTGAGAGTTATCGCTAAACAAAAATTGAGTGGCACGAAAGCACATTATTCTAAAAATAATTATGTAGTGTGAAAGACAAAATCTTGGAAAAAATAGTTTTTCCATAGGTTTATGAAAAGATGAGATTTAATTAGAATAATAAAAAAAATTAGTTGTAACATTAAAATTTTACAATGCAACGTGTAGTAGTTATAAGTTTATGATCTGATTAATGTAATTCAAAAAATTTATCTTGATTTTTTTAAATTTACATTTTATAAAGGTTGGTGTTTCCATAATTTACCGAAAATTTCGGTGTGAATAAGGAAAAAGAAAAAAAAATTGTTCAAGAAGAGTTACTCCTGCCATCACTTTTTTTTTCTTAAAAAAAAAAGTTGGAGCTGAAACTACTTCAAATTCCGCTTTCCGACTACCTTTACACGCAGGGACAGGCCTTCAGTAACTCAGGAATACTGAGCGCGCGCGAATCCTTAGGAATACTTCTGAGCGCTGGGAGAATTTGGAGGAGATGGAGGCGGTGTTGGAAAATGCTAAAAGTACTGAGGTTCAATCAAACAAGCAGGAGCGACCTCAAAGTAATCATCTAATCCCTTCTCGGATATGAATGTGCTTGCCACTGTTTCCCCTATCGATTCGTTCGTTTGTTGATTGCGTGCATTCTTGTGTGGAAAAACTTTCGTTTTTTCTTAGTACTGAATCAGTTATAGTTTTCAAGTGGTAGTAGCAAGGTTATGTACTTGAGCTTCACTTGGAATGCTACTCCTGTGGTATACTGGACTATGTTACATGACGAAAAAACCATGTAATACATCTGCCAAGTTGCTGATTTAAGCATTATGATGTTCTGTGCCGACATATTCTTGTGATTTCGTTTCAGATGACAGATTATAATGATGCAATTAAATTGCAAAGCTTTTGTATGTTGGTTGTATCTAATTTTTTTTTGGATGGGTTTCGGTAGAGATGGAGTCACAGAGTTCTGATGCGGAGAACGTACTCCATAAAAGGCAAACAGATGCTCGAGCTTTTCATCTCTTACCTTTTGTCTATTGCGTTTATACATTTTCCTTCCTAAGTATAATATTCTATGAAAATTAATCGAATTCATACCTCCTCTGTTTTTTATTAGTTGGTGCATATAGTTTGGCCCACAATTTTAAGTAGAGCGGAATGATGATGGGATCACATAAATTATGTGGTTCATTTTGTTGTTCCATCCTCCGTGAGAAATGCACCATGCTTTAAAAAATGGAGGTAGCATTTTTCGTTATGTAACTCAAGACTTATAATTTCATGTACAAGGCCTTGTTCTTTTGGACTCAGCCGAATTAATTAAAACTGAACTAATGTGCAGTCTTGATAATTTATTAGTAATAACAGCTGAAAGGAACTAAAATTAAGTGGAGTTAACTCCAAAAGAACATGATAGAAGTACAGCATAGTTTAAATCTATCCCATCTAAGACTAGGCTTTTTTTTCTCATGTCAATTTTAAGTGCTGCTATCTAAGACTAGGTAATATGTAGGTTAGTATGTGTATCCTTTACCATTTTCTTAAAAGTGAGTTTAGGTGAAAGTGAACATATTCCCCTTGGTAAGAAATAAGAATGGGCTTGATAGATAAAAAATTTCTTACAGACTTACAGTTTCCCAATAGTGCTTTTAGAAACTATATTAGCACAAGCAAAGATAGACAAAAATCCATGATCTAGTTTGCTTGGATCTTATGAACACACACTGCTATTCATTTTCCCTTATATTTCCCTCCGATTAAGCTTTTGGAGACTACAACCTGTTCCCATCAGCAAATTGCGAAGGGTCAACGAAGCCTCTTTTAATTCCATGATACTTTATATTATGTTTTAACCTCAACACCTGCCAAATATAGGTCCTTCACTTTTTCGATCATATATAGTATGAAACAAGCTCTCGATTAAGTGTCTTTGACAGCATCAATCTTCTACATTGTGTTGAGGTCCACACTTGCTATATTGCTCAAATAAAAACCTTTTGGTTTCTTTTAGTGGCTTTTTTTCATCAAAGACTGAATGAAATGATTGCTGGAGATTTGCGCAACTTTGATTGGAGTTCTTTAATTGAGGAGATTGAAAGAATCTGTCCAGTAAGTCACTCCCGTGCATTGCTTATCCAAACTTCAATCTTTGCATTTTGATACTATCCCCCAACTTCAATCTTGTCTGAATTTCGTTTGCATTTTCCATTGGTTCATGTATTTCTTCTTCAACTACTGCATTCTGCCATTCTCCAAATGCAGGTGACTTTATTTTCAACATTTATCATTTTCTTCTGCTAAGTCGATAAATATCATTTGAAGAATTAGACTTTTTTTGAGATCATAATCGGAAATAGACTTTTTTTGAGATCATAATCGGAAATAGACTTTTTTTGAGTTTGTAGGAGCAAAATATGATATGCAGTGCATCTCTCTCTCTCTCTCTCTCTCTGTCTTTCACACACTCACACACACATTCTCTCTCTCTCTCTCTCTCACTCACTCACTCACTAACACACATACAGTCCATTTTACTTGGTTATATGACTTAAGTTTTTAAAAGCGTGAAAGGCATAAGAAAACATAACACTTACTGTCTCAAAAAAGAGAACAAGTAAAAAGTGCATCCATTGTTTCGCTCTTATTAATATATATATATATATATATATATATATATCAATGTTGGACTACAGTTTGGGACATTGGGATTAATGTCCACTTGATTTTTTTCAATTAATCCAGTCCAACATTATCTGCTAATGCATTTAAAACATGCCTTGAAAATGCAGGATAACTTGGATATCATATCTCTATCATATGATTCATTTCTGTCAAGGTTTCCGTTGTGCCATTGGTACTGGAGGAAATATGTTGATCATGTTATACGCCTCTCAGGTCCTCATATGGCCGTTAAAGTATTTGAACGTGCAGTGGGTGTAACAACTCTCTCGGTTGGCTTGTGGGTTGACTATTGTCATTTTGGCATGTCTTTCTATGAGGACCCATCTGATGTTCGTAGGTAACTCTTTTTGAGTTTACGTGCCATTAATAGCTATCTAAGTTTAGATATAATGTTGGAAAAAACATCTAATGTTGGAAAAAACATCTAATGTCTCACATGACATTACTATCATGGGACAAAACATACTTGTGATGATTCTGAAGTTTAATGTTCTAACATCCTTTTTCTTGCTCATGTGTTGACTTTTAAGGCTGGAGTTCTAGGCTTCTAGCACTACATAATTTATTTTCACCATTCAATGGATGGAATTGAGAGTCAAGAAGGAGGGGAGAAGAGTAATAATGAAGTAAATGTATAGGCTGTTGAAGACTTATTATTGTTCTAAAGGATTAGATACTAAGAAAGGAAGAAAGGCTTGTATGTACAGTATAAAATAACAAAAAAAGAAAAGAGGATACTAACCAAAAACGATTATGTAGAAGATGAAATGAACAAATGTATTTGACAATTAAGTAATAAATGGTTTAATGGAAGTGATCACAACAAAGTGCACCTTAAGTTGTAAGGTGTTTCTTGTACTTCCAATAGGTTTTTTGTTCGAGTCACAAGGGGGTTAGAGAGCTATGTAAGTGACACTTTTGTAACCTACATAACATGTAAATGATGACAGAGCTACATTAGGAAGTGTAGCAGCTCTTAAATTCAACAATTTTAGGTAGAAAAAGTATTGAAAAAATTGGAATAGTTAGTGAGGGGATTGATTATGATGATAGTTCATGAGGCATGAAAGTGCATTAGAGTAAAAAAAAAAAAATCAAACAGCCCCAAGATCAGCAAAGCATTATTGTATGACTCTCTTTCAACTAGATATGTTATATTATACATGAACACAAAATGATGGTGGCTTATATGAAAATGTTGATATAAGACAATATAA
>JAULKM010000006.1:11544112-11572715 GCA_032355605.1 Rubia tinctorum | reverse complement strand
ATCACAAAGCCCCTATGTTTGCATGCAGTGTACATTGATCTGATATCTCCATGGGGCTAAGATCCAAGGAAAAAAAAAGTCACAACATAAGTGAGTATAAACTATAAGATCAAGCATCCAAGAACCACACCATATTTCTCAACATTCATCTTTTTGAAAGAGATCCTCTCAGCCTCCCAAAAATAGGAGACATAAGAAATGACTCCATACAAGTAGGTTACAGCATACATGCAGCTGAGCCTACACATGGAAATCATATCTAGTTTGTTAGCTTATTGCTCTCACTGGAGAGAGCCTATGTTCCAAATACCATAAAGAGTAAGCACAAATAGGAGAGACGATCACATTTATACATCAGGCAAAGGAATGCCACTATATCTTCTCCAGAGATCACAGACAACCCTGGACAATAGGGGGAAAAACATAAAAGGGATTGGTTAAATGGAATTCAATTCACCAAAATTTCAACTCGCAGAATACCGCACATTAAAAAAGGGAACGTTTTCCGACGGTGAATAAAGTATTACTGATACAGAAACTGCAACCATATTTATCTGTATAAATTCTCTTCATAATTTATGAGGATGAAACTTCTTATGGGAAAAAAAAAAGTGAAAACATTTCCAAATAGGGAACAATCATGCATCCCACTACTCTTCTTATTTGGGGTAAACTAAATCATTAATTTCCTCGGAGAGGTTTAAAGAAGGCAACACCAACAACATGATACTATTTTGCCTGAAATAGTGAACACACAACGATAAAAAGCAGAGGAATTTAAGAAACCTCAGGAAAAAAGTGAGTCCTGATTCTGAAGTAATACCTCAAAGAGACTTCTGAGCTCTGAATCCTCAACACTGCTATTGATGTTGCGTACGAAAAGTGTTCTGGAAGGATGCTCTCCAAGAGGATGTTCTCCAGTGACAGGTCCTGCGGAAATAGTTAGTCCAGAACGAAGAATCGTATTACCAGCACTGAGGGCACCCGGATTAGAACTCTGGAAAGCATCAGATTCCAGCTCCAGTCCACCTCCACTGTCAAAGACGTCAACCTCCTCTGGATCACCCAGCTGACGTACACCAAAGTCCAACTGATCCATCTGCTGAGCTAGGAGTTCGTCCTCATCCTCAGGAAGCAGACTACCAATTGCATGGTATTCATCGAATTGAAATGCATCCTCACCCTCCCAATCAGTAGAATGCTTGTTCTTGAAGCTGGAAGACGCATCATCAACTGGTTTGCTATCTTGTTCTGCACAGTTCAGATAGAATGCAGTTAAAAATTAAAGCCCCAATAGAATAGAATATTACACTACATTCATAAAAAGCTAATCTTTTTTCCAGAGAAAAACATTAAGAGTGAACAAGGCACACACTTTTCATGTGGAGAAGCATAGGCAATGAGGTTGAGAAAAGGGTTGCATCCTTGGAGGCGCCGTGTGGGTTCGGCCCGGATAACATGCTCCGGCCACCGGGGGCAGGGTTCGTCTCTTCCATTGAAACCTAAAGCAACCAGATAATCAGAAACCATGGCATTCCAACATTTAACCCCAATCAACAAAACAAAGGCACAGAATTTCGAGAGGAATAAGCATGCCCAATTCAGAAATTAAAAGAAGCATCAAGCCAAACACAAAACACACACACACACACATTTCAAAAATCTCCAACTCTTAGTTCATACATACAACATACAGAACTTCAAAACCATCCTGTTCAAAAACAATATAACTTTCAGCAGAGGGTTGATACAAACAACCATAATCAGAAACCATGGCATTCCAACATTTAGCCCCAATCAACAAAAAAAAGGCACAAAATTTCAAGAGAATAAGCATGCCCAATCCAGAAATTAAAAGAAGCATCAAGCCAAACACAAAAAAAACATACACACAGACATTTCAAAAATCTCCAACTCTTAGTTCATACATACAACATACAGAATTTCAAAACCATCCTGTTCAAAAACATTCTAACTTTCAGCGGAGGGTTGATACAAACAACCATAATCTAGACAAGGAAGAAAAGAAGAAGAAAAAACCCCACCAACAAAACCAGCAACCCAACAAATGGCAGCAAAAATCAGTATATTTAGTTGCATGCCAGCAAAAATAAAAGTCAGAAATAACATACCAAAAGAAAGAAGCAGAAAGGAACCTCCGACACGGTCGAGGAGGCCGAGTAGCAGAGGAAGAAGAAGTAAGCACAAGGTAGTAGTTTTCCGACTAGAGAGTGAGTGCTATATATATACACTTTGATCATCAATTGGCAACAACTGAGAACATCACAAAGAAAGTTACTACCTTGGATTTTGTCTTAATTCTCATCATAACCAAAATTAAATGATTGAGTGAAAGAAAAAAAGACAATTTATTGGAGAGTATCCCAGAAGCGACAGAATGGAGGAGTTTTAACTGCATTTATTCATTTTTTTGGTATCCACTTGTTGCATATTTTCTGGCCAATTAATTAGTAACGTCTCCCATCACGAAACTTGTATTCACTAACTTTTCAGTTTTCCGCTTTTCTGAATACCTTTTCCTTATTTTTCGTTTTTATTTTTGATTTTTTAAAGAAAGTTATAAAAAAAAATTATAAAAGTTGATCTAACGTGTATTTTTCAACGTAAGATAAATAAAGACTCTATACAAGGTAAGATACGTTATAAAATGAAATTGTTAAATTAAAAATTATTCAAAATTATTATTAATTTTCATCAAACAACCCTCTCTACTCAAAATATCAAAATAAATGAAACACATGTGGAGTTATATTTTATTCACTTAAAGTATTATCTACATTTTGTTACTAATTTAAAGAAGATTTTCAATTAGTTAGAAAGTGTAACTAAAATTAAAATTTTCAAAATTAGTGATTTTGTACCGTAAACAGCCCACACTCCTAAAAATATATAACTGCTTACAAAATTACTTTTCCATCAATATTTTTTCAAACTATCTAATGTAAATTAATAATTCTTGCAACCATAACTTCTTAAACATGAATCTTCTTTTCGTCTTCCTTTCGCACCAATTATTTAATCATTAATCTACTATCTTATATTCTATTTATAATTTGATAACTATTTTTACATATTAATCTTATTGATACTCAACTTCAACACGGGTTTATTAAAGCCTAAATATAAATACAAAACAAAATTCAGTTGGTCTTTGCCTTATCTTTTGGCAAGAGGTACATGAATCTATTTAGGTGGAACTGCTAAGGCCAGACGCATCCTCTACAGTAAATGTTTTCAACAACATCATCAATCGGTATAACCCCAATATTATTTTTTTCAATGAAGACTAAGTGTGACTATAACAAGATTAACAAGTTGTTAGGTAGATCGTATTTTAGTAGCTGGAAAATAGAAGATTCAGCAGGTACTAGTGGGGGGTTTTGTGTAGTTTAGATGCAGGATATATTAGTATTGGTGGCTAAAAGCCGCCCACATTTCGTTTGCTGTAAAATCACTTCCACCCCAGGCGAAGAATGATTGTTCATCCTTATGTATGGGCACCCAGTTAAGGCGCAGAGGAAGACAGTCTGGGAAAACTTACATGCGTTCTTGAACAACAACACCCTGCATGTACTTATGACAGGGGATTCCAACCAAGTCCTGGATGGCAATGACAAATCAGGAGGACGTTTAGTACAACAACAAGAGACAGAAGACCTAAGTCAGCTGCTGAAAGGTGCTCATCTACAGGAACTCCAGAGCAGAGGGGTTCACATAGTCCAACTGCAGGCAAGGAAGGGACCTTATTCTAGAAAGACTAGACTGAGCTTATGCAACACAAGAATAGATCTAACAATTCAGCAAATACCAGCTCACAAATCATACAATCATGTTGTCGGATCACGAATCTATGATGATTATCACCCATCCCGGAGCTAGGACACACATGATAACCAAGGAGGAAGTTTGAAACCTTCTGGGTAAGACTGAAAGAAATAAGAGAGATGGTCAAATGCATTAGGAGACCAGTCTAAAACAGAGGGGGTCATAGCCATGCACAGACTACGGGAGGATCCTTAGGAATGAAACTGGAGAAAACAACATTGAGGCTGCACAACTGGTCGAGAGAGAACATGGGCCGCTTAGAAAAAAATATTTAAAATGTGGAGAAAGAACTCTACATCATGCAGCATCGAAGGGATGGAGAAAGAATGCAACGGAAGAATGAGAAGCTGGATGGCCTACTAACATTAAAAATGACTTCTCGAAGCACGGGGGAAAACAATGTGGTTCAAGAAGGTGATAAAGACACGAAGTTCTACCACCAATGTGCACAGGAGAGGAAAGAACTACATCACGCATCTGAGTAATAAGAAGAGACAATGGATATCAACGGACAGCGAACTACAATCATTTGTCTTCAAACATGTAAGTTCTATTTTTGTCAATGAATCCATAATGCCACAAGATACCTTTGGCCAATCCACTATGTAGGACATTTTGGAACTGATAAAACCATTAGTAATCACAACCCAAAAAAATAAGCTACAGAAAGCAGTAACGGCTCAAGAGGTAAAGGCAATAATATTCCAAATGGGGAAGTGGAAAGCCTCAGAACCAGATGGCCTCCTACTAGATTTCTATCAACATTACTAGTCAGAATTCGAGCAGGATGTAACCAAAGCTTTCCAAAGGTTTTTCGTTACGTGAAAAATGAAGGAGGAACGAAATGAAACAACACTGGTCCTCATTCTGAAGAAGAATATGCCAAGAGAACCAGCCGACCTCCGCCCTATAAGTTTGTGCAATGTTACTTACAATATCATAGCAAAGATATTGGCTAACATATTGAAGAAGATCATGGGCTTCTTCATCTTTGGGAATCAGGTCGCCTTTGTACAAGAAAGATCAATAGTGGAGAATTCCCTAATTGTGCATGAGGTAATTGAACACATGCATTAGAAGAAGACATAAAAGCAGGTATTAGCAGCAATGAAGATTAATATGAGCAAAGCCTACGACTGATTCTCATTGGACTTCCTCCGTCATACTATGGTCTGGATGGGATTCCCGGCAACCTGGGTAAAGAGGGTTATAGAATGTGTCACCTCAGTCACTTATTCCATTAAACTCAACGGACCACAAATGGAAACATTCAAGCCAAAGCAAGGACTCACAAGGATGCCCATTATTTCCCTTCCTCTTCATCCTATGCCAGGAGGCATTCTCATCTATGTTGAGGTCTGAGGCATTCCAAAGACAATGTAGGGAGGTTAAGATTGGGAGGAGAGTTCAGCCAGTATCACACCTCATGTTCGCCAATGATTGTATATTCTTCTTTGAAATATCAGAAACAACTTCCAGAAAATTGGCACAAACTTTGAATTTGTTCGCGGCATACTCAGGACAACGCATGAACTTCCAAATATCTGGCCTACTTGTCAGTCCAAACGTAGAACCCCGGACAAAGGAGAGCTTGAGGCTCAATTTTTTTAATCTTCGGAGATCTGCTAAAATACAGATATTTAGGTAATGATATGGATTTCACAGGCATAAAAGTTGTCATGTTTAGCACACTACTGCAAAAGATTAAAGAAAGGATGGCATCATGGAAACTCATCGGCCTCTCCATAATTGGGAAAGTCGCCCTGAGCAAACATGTTCTAGCATCAACAGCACAGTACACTCTGGGCACATTCAGAATTCCATCAACAACAACCAAGGAAATTGACAGTCACCTGGCAAGGTTCATTTAGGTGGGAGATGTAGACGGGGAGGAATTTACTAGAAATCAAGGGACAAGTTGTGCCACTCTAAATGGCACGAGGGTCTCGATATGAGATCAATTGCACAGATGAACCAGTCAATGATCGGCAAGCTAGCTTGGAAGATTTTTAAGGATAAGGAATCCTTTTTTCCAAGCTCTTCACTGATAAGTACTACAAGCACCAACCTTTTCTGCAGTTAGAGACAAAGATAGGTGCCACATGAGGCTGGTGAGGTATATTGCGGGGGCGTGATTTTATAAAGAAACCTCTAAAGTGACAAGTGATCGATGGAAAATCCATTGGCATCCAGGAAGAATGTATGCCAAATCATCGGAATCCAATCAGGTATGATAAAAAACTACACTGCTGGAAAGTAAGTGATCTTATAGACAACTCAAAGTAATGGAGTACGCCACTGCTGGAAATTATGCTCTCACCAGAGGTGATACCTGACATAGTAGGGATTCAAATACCTCTGAATACATTCGGGTAAGAGGACTATCAAATATGGGAGAAGGAATGGCTAGGGAAGTACAACGAAAAACATGGGTACCATGCAGCATGGAAACACAACAAAAACCCTTAGGCTCCGCAGCCATATCAGATGCACAACAACATAAAAAACTGTGGAAAAAGATATGGTCATGTGACTCCCCAGAAAAGATCAAGCTACTAGTTTGGCGGCTAGTACTGTATGCAGCAACGACGAGACCAACACTAAGGAGAAATGGCGTGGATGTGTCACCAATGTGCCCAAATCATATAGAAACCCCTACACACATGATCCTTGAATGTGACTTAGCCATAAGGGTATGGAGAGCTTCAAGGTTCGATTTTAATTTTTGACAAGGTACTCCAACTGGGCTGGAGGAATTACTACAATCCTAGCTTTCTCTCACCCCAGATACGAAGTATGTGAATCTTACCTGGTATATTTTATGGGTCATATGGTGTACATGTAACAAAGAAACATTAGAAATGCAGATACCAACATTGGAAGGAATACTGGAAATTGTGAAGTCTTACCTAACAGAGGACCTGAAGCTCAAGGTAAGGGAGGACAGAGCAGAAAATAACCGTAACGCCTCAGAGCACAACCTACACCACTTGGTCAGTGTGCGGCAGGTGGAGGCAATGAGGACAAAACAAGTAGGGAACATACAACTAATTTGGAATCCAGAGGAACCGCAAAACATCCACAACTATGTGGAATGGATATAACTAGTGATGGATGCAACATTTAGATCAACAGACAGTAAGCCGGTGATAGCCTGGGTTGCACAACCGACAAAAAGCCAGATAAGGTGGCAAGGCTTAAGACTGATCCAATCAAATTTGGCTATACAAGTAGAGCTAACTGTGATCCATGAGGCTATGCCTAATGCCACTCTACACTAGTGACTCTAACCTACTCTAGAATTGAGTTACTTTTTGCAAAGAAAAATGAACTCGACTATAGGCCACTCTACACTAGTGACTCCAATCAACTATAGAATTCTGTTATGTTTTGCAGAGCAAAATGAACTCCAATTTGCAATTCCTAGAGGTTATATAGGAGTTGGAATTTATATGGACCCACCATTGACTCTTTGAGGCTTGTAAGTGCTTCAAAAGTAACTCGTGGATGCTTCTTTTGTAACTTGTGTGTGCTACAAAAATAATTTGGTACTTAGAATACAACTTGTAAGTGCTTAAAGTGCAACATATAGGTGATTCAAGTATCACTTGTGGCATACACCTCCCCAATAGAGTAAAGTCCATTAACACAGCGGACCGGATCGCTGAAAACTAGCAACAGTTCACTGAGTACGAGCAGCGCCCCTCTTTGAGAAGAGAGAGAATTAATCACTGCAAACATCCTAGACCATGATTCAGTGACAAGAAGAACATAACATGTGTCACGATCACATGACTCACCAAATATAACTAAGGATGAGAAATGATGAAGAAGGCAAGTAAATATTAACAAAAGCAGACACAAAATGAGATCTTGACTTGGGTATCGGAGCTTAGTCTCGAGGACTTCCTCGTGATTCTTTTCGCATGTGTTTGAAGGATCAAGCAAGTTGTGCTGATTCTAGAGATTGTGCAAACCTGGAAGGAGTTCCCTGCATCAGTGGGGCTGTTTGTGGGGATGATAATTTTTTCCTTTCTAGGTCATCATAATCCTAGAAAAGGTCGGAGCCTAAACCAGAGCCACCACCCGACATAAACATATAGTAAGAACTGGCCGAAAGGAGCAAGCTGGTACGCATCGAAGCAACACATGCACACATTAAAGGAAAGGAACAATTAGAACAACTCAAAGGTACTCATACACGTCCGAAATACTCCCAACAAAAAAGTACTTAACGACATGCTGAAGACTCCCCATGCATATAAATTAAAACATCATTTGAATAATTATGATATGTTGAACTCCCATTTCCCCTATCTTAGAAGACGTAGTCACAAAGATTGCCTAGTCATGACAATTAGGCTCAACATTGTACGGAGAGATATCCAGTTGTTTTATACCCATATCAAGCAAATCGTAATATTAGAAGTGTAACAATTATCTAGTCAAGGCTAGCAATAAAAAGTAAAAACAACCCAATTTTGGCCGAAAAGGCAGTAATTAATCTTAAGTGTAAAATACTAGAAATTTAAACGAAAACCAAGGATTTCAACAAAAAATAGCCCTTCCTAATCTATGATAGTTCCTCATAGAAGATTACATCGCATCAAATAGTAATCATATTACATGGATAAAATAGTTAACTAAGTCTCTAACTGTAAGCTAGCTCACCTATGATGGCGGTGCAACAAGGTGATGTTGCTAGACAAACATCGTCTAGCTCTTTCACAACACCCCCACTTTTTACTTCGTAGTGCCCCCTATTGAAAAAGTACAGACCTAAAAGTAGGAAAGTATGTCAGGAAAATAATCATTGCTCTCATGGCATACTCCTTCTCACCCATGCACACTTGAACGAACTCGTGAATCTTGTCTAGTCCCACGAGTCTGCCAACAGTGTAGCCCATCTTTCCCCTAGAACAAAGCCGCCACGATTATAGGCTTCACCTCAAACTGATTCCTCTCAGCCCATAGAGTCAGCGGTCTAGAAGATGGAGATTCATCACGCTTCTCCACTACTACTCTGCGTTCACTGATCCTAGCCGCCGATCCTAGAAAAAAAATCAGTTATAAGCATTAGATAATTAAACACACTAAAACCTTGAAACAATTAAGGCACACGCTTATAGCAAGTGTGAGTATTCCTCGAACATCCTATGAGGAATATAACATGAGCCTTCATCTCCGGCAATAAAGATAATCCCTCCAAACAACCTACCCAAGCAGGATTATCACAAAACCTGTGACATCCTGAAACTGCACCTGGAATACCACTAGCATCCCACACTACATTACCCATATTATGCTTAAAACTTACATACATCCACAATAACTTCACTAACAACACATCACACACAAAACAACCACATGAGCAATCCTACTAGCACTTAAGGACAGTCCAACTACAAACAACCACAACTGAGGATATCTCCCAAATAACCTTGCCTTTATATAAGGAAATATAAAAAGCATGGGAAACGTAAACTACCATTATGAGAATATCTAAAAATTTGCGTCTGTTGTCTCTCAATAACTGACTAAGCACTTATTTAGCCTCAGGAAATGGAAAATATTACTTGTAAAATAGTTCAACACAGATAACATGAAAAACCCTGTCCACGTGGTATACTTATACATTTACCCACCTAATGGCCAATCCCAAGCCCTTACGACACGCGGAAGATAAGCTTGCACAGTTGAGGCGATAAATCATCATCTCTCAACCATCCCCACCTCACAATCGTAACAAAGCCACACTTCCCCATTCCCTATCTGAAAGCGACACAAGCAGGAAAAACAACTGTTGATTCGCTCAAAATGAAATCCCTCAAACCACACAGCAGAGATGGTAAGGGTACCCATGGCTTCGCATACACCTGGTAAATCACCATCCCCACAACACAAGTGGAAGCTCACCATGCTCTCTTGCTATGACACACAAACCCCACAAAATACCCCGACCCAGCCCACAGACAATAGTCGAGTATAACCTCCACACGACATATTCATGACCATTTTATAAAACACATATTCCAGTTTCAAAAAACAATATCAAATATTGTTTCCTCGTTAGCGCCACATGCATCACTCCGTAGAGAGGTGGGGTCGCGATTGACATAATAACACAACACACATGGAAATATTAATCTCTTTAGGTGGATCAACAAATAAGACATGACATCTAGAGTCCACTAGAAAAAGGTTTTTCACATTAATGCCACCAAGAATACCCAGTATTGAGGTTTAGTTACAATAGCCATAACTAAGTATACAGCAATACCTCATATCGATATTTATTTACAATAGCCTTAACAAAGTATGCAGAAATACCCCGTATGGAGGTTTAGTTACGATTAACTTAATAACGCAACATACACTGGTATCGAGGTTTAGTTACGATAGCCTTAACTTAATATGCAGAAATACCCCATATAAAGGTTTAGTTATAATTATGTTAATAATGTAACATTTATTGAAATATTAATATTCGTAGCTAGACCAAAGATATAAAACACAACATCTAGACGCCATCAGATATCACAGAAGCAAAAGCCCTCACTTGACCACCTCCTGCCTCGAGGATCTCCTATAGCTTTCATCACATGTGAAAATAGACCACGTCTCGTATAGTACCGGCAACCTCCATACGCTGCATATGCTTCACGTAATAATACTTGCGAGAAAATATGTGAGGGATGATCCATATCTATGGAAGCTTTACACCGATCAAGTGATTAGGAGATGCATTTCCAAGAGTGAGGTGAAATTCGTCTTTACATTTTCCCATTCCTTCGCTTGTGGTGGTCACTTTGTGCACATGAGGGCAGTTAGAATAATCTTGGAGAGTGGGCTTTATTGGCCTGATATGTGGAAGCATAATTGTAAGTTTTTCCAATCTTACGATAATTTTCAAAGAATGGGCAACATTTCCTCCAAAAATGAAATGCCTCAATCTATCTTCTTGCCTTGTGAGATCTTTGATGTATGGGAGTGGATTTTATGGGACCATTCCTAAGCTCGGGTGGTAACATGTCATCTTGTTGGTCGTCGACTATGAATCTAAGTGGGTTGAAGCAAAGGCCACCAAAAGTGATGACTCAAGAACGGTGGCGGAGTTCCTCAAGACTAACATCTTCTCTCGATTTGGAGTCCCCCGAACCATAATTAGTGATAGAGGAACTCTTTTTTGCAACCAAACAGTTGAAGAATTAATGAAGAAATACGGAGTCACCCACAAGACTTCAACCACATACTACCCCCAGCAAATTGGCAAGTCGAGGTATCCAATAGAGAGATAAAAGCCAGCATCAAGAAAATGGCATACTGTCGAGAAAAGATTGGAGCACTTAGCTAGATGATACACTTTGAGCATATATGACTGCCTATAAGACCCCAATAGGTATGTCACCTTTTCAATTACTTTTTGGCAAGGCATGCCATTTCCCGGTTGAACTCGATCATTAAGTATATTAGGCCGTTAAAATCCTAAATATGAACTTCGAAGAAGTCAAAATCCCTAGGAAGTTCCAAATCCAAAAACTCAAAGGATTCGATGTCACTCCTATGAGAATGCTGCAATTTACAATGAGAAGGAAAAAGCATGTCACGATAAAAGGATCGTGAAGAAGGACTTTGAGGTAAGTCAAAAGGTCATTCTTTTTCAATCTCAGCTCTTACTTTTCCTGGGTAGATTATGCTCGAGGTGGACGGGTCTATATATAGTGGGAGGTCGTCGTCGTGCCTCTCAAAGATAGTATTTATAGGCCCTAACTGCAGCTAACTACAACAATTAGAGAAAACAATATAACTACGAACACACTAGCACGGAAGATGTAATTAAGATGATAACGAGTCTTAGGCACAGTTGGCTTACATTTCTAATTATCCTTTGATCATCGACTAATCATCTTATTTTTATGCATTAACTGCATATTGTGGAGAAATTGTCAACACCTTTCAAGTGAATACATTTCTCACCTCTCCTCGGTTACAATTAAAGTGGGTGATCGGTGCCACACAATAAACCTTACCCTCGGGTAACTCTAGACGATCGGCGTCATAGATTTCCTCAAGAATAGCAATAAACATGGAGACCCAACACAACTACCACAATGTCCTACAAGCGAGAAACATATAGATTGCACAAGTATTTCTACTAACAACGACTACGAGGATCAGCCTTCTTGCTAGACGTTGTTAGTGAGCCACATCAATAATTAGGCAAACCCATTCAAATTCATCCTAAACCTCAGAAATTTCATCAATCAACAATCATAATTAGTTGTCACCCATAATTACAACCTAACGTCAATCAACAATAATCACATCGATAAAATGACAAATTCTTCCAGCTTTGACCAAAAACCTAGCAAGCAATCAATTCACAATCTTCAACTAGTTGATCATCCTAGTCTAAACCATGCATTAATCACACAACGAAGCACAAAACATACTTGATAATCAAAGCACAAAATATGATAAACCAAATCTCACAAATTCATACTAGAAATTCTTACCAATTGCTCCCAAGAGTATATTTAACCTAGATTATGAAAATCCATAACATAATAGCAAGAATCCATGGTAAACATAGAGTAAAAAATGAAAAATAAAAGCTCCCTAGGGTTTTGGAGAGAGTTTTCAAGTGTATGAATGAAGATAGAGAGTTTTCAAGTGTATGAATGAAGATAGAGAGTTTTTTTAAGGATGAAAAATGAAGATAGGGCTGCCCAAATCCATCTGCTGCGGGCCGCAGGATATCGCCGTAGCTCGCAATGATCAATATGCCCCTTCTTCTTTCTGTCACTACGAGTGAAGCGTTCATCCTTTTCCGGAGTTCTTGTAGTCATTTTCATAGTACTCATGAAGACGAATCCAATGGTACCACTCTCAAAGGTTGTTTATTCTCGGATCATTCCTAGAACACGGTTCAAATTTTGGATCACAATTCATTCGATTTTTGTCTTCCTTCTTCGACCATTTTATCTTCTACCACGTTTTGACTCGTGGCCTTTAATATTCTATCATCTTTGTGAATGGCCTTCACTAAAATACTTCAAAGTGCTTAAGAGAAATCTACAAATTAAGCTCATAAAAAGGAATCTAGATGATCATAAGGACCGAATATCCATTAGCCTCAAAAGAGGTTACAAAATGAAGAAGTTAGATACGAAAACCCAAAATGGTTATCTAAACCCTTTATGATGTAAACCTACCTAAATCTATCAATTTTTCAACAAAAATATAATAAAAGAGATGTTAAATGATTTGAAAAATACATGCATTTGACGTCTCATCATGTAGTAAAGAGAGTTTTTACCCATAGGGTGGTTGAAGTGGCATACAAGAAGGATAGCCGCAGATGAAGGTCAATAGCCAACAGTTGAAACCATACCTTGAGAACATAACTTTGGATTCATTCGAAGAGAATTGCACCCTCAAAGACCCAGTTTATGAATTAAATCTCTCAAGGGAATAAGTCGTGATGACGACACTAAATATACCAATTGGTAGTCATTCAAATTTTATCTTTTTTATTTGTTCATGTTTTAGAATAGTTTTTGTGGAACCCGATTACGCTTGGTTTTATGTTGTCTACAGGGAGTATTTGGTTTTGAAGGAAGGAACAAGGAGTCAATTCAATGGATTCGTAGCGCTATACTTATCCTCCAAGCACCGAATTTCCCGTACTACCCTTATGGGAACCAAAGGAGGTATCACCTTCCATTGTTATGATTGCTGTGATATCCCTCATGGGGGTCATGGTTCATGTTACCAATCAGAGTTTAAATATTTACCTTTCCATCCTAAGTACCCATTTTTTAAGTGTATGTCTGTGTGGTTAGGTGGGGGGGGGGGGATTAAGGACACTTAGGAATTCGACAAAGTTTCTTTGTGTTTGTTTATTTTTATGTATTGTGAAGCTTGCTTTTGAATTTTTTTAGATGAAAAATAAATGAAAAAATTTACAAAAGAACCCACTAATTTGAAAATCTAAAAGGGCGGCTTGGGAAAAATGGGGCCCTTATAGATTGGAAACCCGAAAGGGCAACCTATGTAAAAATGAGAGGCCTTAAAGGTGTGGGAAAAGGTGAGGTGTGAGGCTTGAAAGAAAAGAGAGGATAGGATGAAACCTTGAGAGGGCTCCTAGGCAAAATGAGAAATCGAAAAAAAAATTATGCTTCTCTTGTTTATGCCTTTTGGTAGTTCTTTGGGCTGGGGTAATCTAACACTTGTTTTTCTTTGGAGTATCATACCTCATTCTTATTAGGGCATGATTGGGTGGTTTAGAGTACCCTAGGTTGGGATGTGAGAGTTTGATATTCTTATAGTTTGGGTCAGGGTAGTCCTAGGAATAGATTGTTGAGTGTTTTGGGAAATTACATGCTTAGTATACCCTTATATCTTTGCTTGTTCTTGTTTACTAGAGTACAAGTAAATATTTAATTATGTGGGATTTAATGAGACGTTAAATGCATGTTTTCTTAGAGCATTTAACATCTCTTTTATTTTGTTTTTGTTGGAGGTTACTTAGGTTTATAGAGGTTTTGTATAATAGGGAGTTTAAACCATCTTGTTTGGTTTTCTTGTTTGACTTCCCTCTTTTGTGAAACAATTGTAGCCTAATGAGATTCTACCTCTATTAGAGTCTATATTCCTTTTTATGAGCTTTAAATTGTAGCTCACATATTAGAGAAGCCCAATTGCAAGATTGGTATACGAATGAAGGTCATCGAGCATAATAGTAAAAGATCAAGGAGTGGAAGAAGAAAGAAGCTAAAATTCAAGGGAGTTCGGAATTGCTCAAAGAGCATGGTCTGTGCCATATGAAAAATTCTAGAAATAAGTACCTGAAGACGGACCGTGCAACCATGTAAGGTCCGTGCCAATCAACTTCTAGGAAAAATCATCCCTGAAGATGAATCGTGCAAGCCAGCACGGTTTGTGTACTTTTGCACGATCTATCATGGCACGATCCATGCTAGTCAACAAGATCTATGCCAGATGGCAAGATCTGTGTCACCCAGTTGTCTAGGGTTTTGATTAGCGAGTTTTGGGCCTTTTTTCTCTTCCCACTATAAAAGGTGGCCCATTACCCTCTAGTTAAAAGAGAAGGAGGTGGATTTAGATCTAGAATTCATCATTTCTCTCTCTTCATTCATATTTCCAAATTCTTGGTCTTCAAACTCATTAATGTCATGGAATTAATTCTTGTAACTTAATTTATGACTTGGGACATTTGTAAGCATGTATTAACTAAGAAGCATGTATTTCTACTCCTAACACACATTCGAGGTGACACATGTATTTCTACTCCTAACACACCTGACACACATGAGAAGCATGTATTTCTAGTCCTAACACACATTCGGGGTGACGCCCAACTATAAATTTCCAAAAATATCTCTTATACCCCTAGGTCTTTGTGAACGACACCCTACATTGCCGCTATCTGCTGTTTAGTAGTTAGAAGTAAGTAAGGGAACACCATATAAATCTTATCTTTGATCGCGGCCCTGCGGGTATTTAATAATGCTTGCAGAGTCCTTTCAGCTATATTTGAGGCATTTTTTTTATCGTGGGCCACGTTGTCTCCACTCTTTGTGGTCGTGCCTTTAAATCATTCCCTTCATTGCTTACTGCTTTCTGATCATGGGCAAAGTGGTTTAAGTGTTTCACCCAGTCCGCTATTCACCAAGGCTTAGTTGTGTGGACCGATGAGTGTCTTGGCTAAATGAATTAACATATTAGATATTACAAATTTATTTCAAACTTAGATTTAAAAAATTAAAACTTTGTTTTATGTTTGACACGCTAGTTGTGCAAGTTGTTTCAATTTCACACTCCTTCTATTCTTCTATGTTTGACACGCTAGTTGTAGATGTTGTATTTTATGCAAGTTGAAGTTTGTGGTGAGAATTGAGGTATAAAGTTTAATGAGTGGGGTGAAAATGATCATTTTTCCATAAATGAATGAAAGCGTGACAATTTGAAGAAAAAAACATGAAAAGTTTGTTAGATATAAGAGAACACATGAATTAGATTTCTTTGCTTCCAAAAAAAAAGTAGATTTCTTCAAAGTTTATGCCATTTTATTATATCTACATTTTAAAATTAACTTACATTGAAGCTCAATCATTTAATATATTTGCTATTCGTTAATAAAAGTTTTTTAAAATTAATGCCACCGTGCGAGGGGTTATAATAACCTTACCTCTATGAAAACAAATAAGGCATTGTATTTACAATTTCCTATCAACCTAGCCTACCTTATTAGTAACGAACTAAGAGAAAATAAACCAAGTTTATTACAAATTCTCTTTTTGAAAAATACTAAAAATATAAATAATTATTCATATTACATCATTGATTTGCCTCTAATACATGGAAACTTCATACAATCTAACTCGACCATTCCTCTGATCTTCTTGGGCAGTGTGGCTTGATGAAATAGGTGATTAGACGGGTAGTGCTTATCATCTATGCCAAAGCAACCACTATTGAATTTGCTTCCCTGTAAATGTGATTAAAAGAACAATTAAACTCACCTTGCAAGCTCCAGATTGATCTAATGATGCCGGTTAGCTTCCATGGAATCTTGTATTCCCCCTTGATCATCTTCAGTAGCAGCATCGAATCTGTCTATATTTCCAGGTTGATGTATCCTGAGAAGAAAGTTGTCTCCATTCCTATTGTTCGTGTCATGGCTTTAGCCTCCAAGCTATCATTCAAGTTCAAATTATTATTTTTTATTAAATCGTCACAAGGACGAGGGTTTATAGGGTTCCCATCCTTTTTATATTAAGCTCAAATTTGTACAATGTGTCATTACAACATATAATATGGGATTAACTCATTAACACTGAAACACTAGTTAAATATTACAATTCTATTCTAAAGTCTCAGTGACATAAAGAGAGATATACGCATAGGCCCTAATCGATATTAGCATATTGAACAGAGACCTATGTGGCAAAGAGAAGGACACGTGGAGGATAAGTGGTTACACCGCATCATCATAGTGTAGCCACAATAAATCGACCCAAGGCTACCATCAGAACAACCACAGTGAAGTATCGAAAGATACGAATACAAAATGACCTGTATACACCTTTGATCAAACATCTAAAGCAATTAAAACAAACTAAATGAAGCTCCCCAACTAAAGATCAAGTCCGCCTCCATTAACCCGTAAAAACCATTTCCTCATGTAGGAGACTAGGACCCGTCATTTTAATTGCCAAAAATATATTTCATCTGTATACTGTAATCAATTATAATGCGTAGAATTAACTCTAACCTGACTCCAAAGGTAATAGGGACCAACTTAATCGATTTAACAATAAAATTGGCCTCAGATTCCTTATGGCCCAAAGTCTACAAATATGATTTATATCCTTAGAAAACAATATCGCCATAAGTTTGTATAATACAACTTTGACTTGGATTTCTCCTCACTGTCTCTTTGGATATCAAATCTGAAGTCAATCATATTTTAACGACTCAGGCCGCCGGAAAAATAAAGAAGGATAGAGATAATTCCTTCCGACACTTTAAATCAAAAAACCATTTTAAAAACTGCCCATTTTAAAATCTGGAAAAAGTGAAAAAAGAGAGAAAAAACCAAGTATATTAATGATGAGTCAACAGCGAGTCAACTCGGGTCAGTGACTCAGTCCGTACGATCGGGTCAGCCAACAACCGAGTGCCAGACTCAGATCTGAGTAGACTAGGAAAACCCTCCAGGCAAAAGGATCAGCTCGTAAGCCCACCGGCGCCTCTTGAAGAACGCCGGCCTCCGCTCGAAGAACACCGATCGCGTGGAGCATCGCCGCCGCGTGGCACCCAACCGGAGTAGCCTGAAGCACTGCGGCGGAAGGCACTGCCCTTAGACCGGCACTTCGACGCCGATTGCTTGACCGGCGTTTCAAGACCTCGACGATTCGACGCTGCTTCTAAAATTCGCTCTTCCCCTACATTTAACACCGGCGTTACAACACCGGCGCTTCAAACTCCGGCGCTCCAAAGTTGCTTGACCGCCGTTCGCCGAATCTGGAGCCGGATCTGTCCGGGTACTGCTTGGAAACGGGGGGTAGGGGTGTTGGGGGGTGAGATTGGGACGGGGGAGCCACCGGAGGCGGAAGTTTCCGGCGGCGGCCCCCCACAAGGCTGGCGAAGTTAGGGTGTTTGGTGAGAAGGCAGAGGAAATAGGTTTAGAGAGAAGGTGAAGCGGAGGATTAATCTACAGCTAGGTTAATAAGATCCTAAGAATTTTTTCAGAAAATTAATAATCACATGCATTGTCTACTAAAACCATAACCTTAAATCTTACTAGAAAGAGAGAAACCTCGAGTAGTTCGTTGTTCAGTGAAGTCGCAGTGACTGGACTGCGGTTGTAGCGGTGGAGGTGGTGGCTGCTGCAACCAGAACGGCGGCGGAGGTGGTGGTGGAAGTGGTGCCGGAGGCTCATCGGGATCTGATCCCCAGAACTCCATGCCTGCGAGAGGTTTTGGAACTTTTGAAATACCGTGTGAAGTTCAACGCAACGCATTTAAACATGGCCGCGTCGTATGTTTCCTTCTCTACGAAGTGTAGGCATCCACCATCACTTCATAGGAATCAATCATCGGTATCTCTATACTGTAGAAATTTTAGACTTTCTTTTCCTTTTCAAAAATACAATACACGGAGTAGTAAAGATTTTGTACTTTTATATACAATTTTATCTTAGCATCAACCAAAAAAATAATAATCCTCATCATTTTGACTAAACGATGTCATTTTGCTTCATACTCTCTCTGTCCTGCAGTGATCTTCCTAATTTGACTTTTATGATCAAACTAAATCAACTTCAACCATCAAATTTTCTTAATATACATGTAAGATTATTAGCACGTGATATGGTTTTAACTTCATCATATCATATTTTTTTTAACTAATATTTTTTCAGAATTTTTTTACATTCATAAAAATATATATTAGTAGTTAAAAATTGATGCAGTTGACTCTAAAAGTCAAATTAGAAATATCATTGTGGGACGAAGGGAGTATACGCTAATAAATATAATTTTGATTATAATTTGAGGGTGTATGTTTGAAACATGGTTTTTACATAACTTACGGAAATACCAAGGTTTAAATTGCATATAAGAAGAAATCAAGATAAAAAATTGGATCGCATTAATCGGGTCATATACTTATAACTACTGCACGTTGCATGATAAATTGTTAAGGTTGCAATTACAACTTTTTTACATTTCTATAATTCTAATTCAATCTCGTCTTTTCATATGCCTATGGAAATACATTATTTATCAAGACTTTGTCATTTGATTGTTTTAAACATCATTACACTATCTTTATCGAATATCAACTATCGTACTATGTAAACAGAACCTTCAGTTGCATCTTTCAGTGATTTATTTTTATTGTAAATATACATACTGCCTCCTGGACTCTAAATTGCGTATTTACTTTTTTCACGATATTTAATGAACGTATATGACCATAAAATTCTCTAGTTGTTAATAATAACGTCGCATAAAAAATTAATATTTAGAAAATTAATATAAACCTAACTACTACTGATATTTATTGTATATTGAAATATATCAATTTTAATGAATAAATTATACTTTATATTTATAGAAAGACAAACCTATGCGCCACACACCTCCTCTCATTCTCCCCCTAACATTTGTATTTAATATTTTGACAAAAGTGCAGATATAACCCGACACAATGGACGAAAATGCACATATAATCATGTTATATCCTAAAGTGCAAATATAACCCTACATAGTTAGATAAAGTGCAAAAATAACCTATTCATGCAGTTGGACGCCGGATTTTGATGAAAAGTTCAATTTACCCCTTACAGTTTTTGTTTAAAAAATTGAAAAACTCCCAATTAGGAATAGGCCGTATTGCCCCCTTACTCATTAATACCCCATTTTTTCTTCCATTCCCACCCTAATTGAAACTCACTCGTCTTCCACACTAACCCAGCTGCAGAGAATCCACCATAACCCATTGCAACCGTTCATTCCGTAAGTTTGGTCGATCGTTGCCGATGTTGAGTCGTATTTCGTTGACGACGAGGGACTCTCTAGCGGTCAGCGAGGTAGGGCGTTTATGCTTGGGTTCGGCGACAAACGGGAGTGGCTACAGTAAAACCCCTAAAATGGTAGGTTATTCCTAAAATTTGCCAAAAATTGTCGATTATTTATGTTAACTGGCCAATTGAGTAGACTATAATACGTCTGTGTCCTTTGAATATAGAAACACGACATATTTGTTAAGAGACTAGGTATTCCAATGCTTTTATTATCAATGTTGTTGTGTAGTGTCCGGATTGATGATTCGAAGATGTTTACTGTTGTGTGTGCGATTGTTTTGGTGCTCTGTTTATGTAAGGGGGGTTTTAGTGATGACGGAAGAAAAAGTGGTAATGAATGATTGATTCATGAATGATGGTTTTATAATGTAGAATTTTTGGGGGATGGATGTTGTTGATATGATTCTTGTTGTTGATTCTGAATGTGATTGTGATAAATGACTTGTCCTGGTTGGTTTTTTTATGGTGGGGAGTGGGGGTAGGGGTTGGTGGTTGTGTGATGATTTGGAACCATTGGATTATTGTCATGTTCATGAGCATATGGAGTGGGTGGTATGTTCCAAGTTGGTTTTATACAACGAATATGTTAAATGTTGTTCTTGTAAAAGGTGGTTAAGTTTTATATTCCTAAGCCTGATGAAGATCTATGATGATACTGAACCTGGACTCAGAGATTAGGCCTCAGTGTTCTATGATGAATCCTTGACCAGAAGTACGGTGAATCAGGTCTTATGATTTGTATTGTGTTAGTGCATATATGACCTTAACTGTAAATTGCATGTGTATATATAACCCTGCTCATTATTTTGTTTGTACACAAATGACCCTGACCATTTATTAGATGTTTATACACAACCCTATATATTTGTGGGATGTTCATATATAATCTTGACTGTTTAATATATCTGCAGTTATATCCTTGTATGTATCTTTGATGTGCATATATGACCTTGTGTGTATGTTATGTGTTCTGATATTATGGTAACTGTAATCATATTTGGTGAAATTACCCCTAGTGCTTTTAATGTATTTTTTTGACTTCTATCTTTGTTTTGTAAACGTGTTAGGATGAAGTGTACATTGTAATCCTCCGTAACAGTAGCTGTTAGAAAGCCCTTGAGGGTATAGATCTCGACAGATACTCTCTTGTGATACTGAAATCAGATTTCACGGAGGCATTTTTCGGTGATGCCGATGCATGGAAATTTTTGGAAATCAAGATCAGTTACAGTGACGATAGAGTGACATTGGAATCATAAGAGAATGTCGCAAATATGTTTGTTTCATTCCGTGGAGGAAAGAAGTTGGAGGTTTATTGTGAGGAGGTTAACCCTCTGGCAGTTATTCCTCGGGGTGAGAGCGGCAAATTCAGTGGCGAATCCAGAAAATTTTCAATGGGGTAACCAAATACTAATACCCCCTATTAAAAAATATTTAATATTAATGGTAAAAAAATTTTACATGGGGTAACCAAATACTAATACCCCCTATTTTTTTACCATGGGGTAACCATGGTTACCCCATGGCCCATGCTAGATCCGCCCCTGGCTGCAACACTGAAATGGTGGGAAATCAGCTAATAAAAATAGTGAACAAGTTGTAAACCGGACAGTCGGAGTAGAAGGTAAAGTTTTGGTCGAGACATTGACGGGAGAAGACAGCTCGAAAGATGAAGATTATGTGCCCCAATCTGAGAAAAAAGGTCATTCAGACGAAGACCGTGACTAGTATCATCGGTACATTGAAGCAGGTTCTGAGATTGAGTAAGATGATGATGCTGGTAGTGACACGGCACTAGAACGGGATAAATTGTCGGACACCGACTTAGAGAACAATCCCATGAAAAATGCATAAATAAGGAGAAGTTTGATGATATTAAATATGGGGACAAAATAAAATTGGTAAAGGGGATGAATTTCTAGACTCAGAAAGATTTTAAGGCAGTGTTGCTAGACTTCTCGGTACAGGAGAGCTTCGTGTTTAAACATGTAAAGAGCGAGAAGAGTAGAGTGATGGTTATGTGTGGTGATAAAACTTGTGGATGAAGGATCCATAGCTCGATACTACCCGACGACCATACTTTTAGCATTCGCACCCTGGATGGAAGACATACGTGTAGGCAGGAGGTGAAGCCGCCATAGAGATGGATAGCGAAGAAGCTTATTGCAATGCTCCAGGCCTACCGGCAGGTTTTGTACAATGTGTTGATGGAGCACTTGAAGGATTTTGGTGTGACGCCGAAGCATCACCAATTGATGAGAGCAGGGCAATTGGCAGAATTGATGCTGGATTGAAGCCACGGTGAATAATTCAAATCATTTCCACATTATTGCGAAGTGGTTCGTAAAAGCAACTCGGGCAGTCAAGTGATGATTCAGTACGGCTCGGGGCAACCAGTGCCATTTGTGAAAAGGTTTTTCGTTGGATTTGAAGCTGCGAAGAAGGGATTGCTGGTAGGGTGCAAACTGTATTTGGGACTTGATGGCTGCCACCTTAAGGGGCGGTTCAGAGGGATTCAGCTTAGCGCAATTGCGAATGACCTGGATGATGGAATTTTCCCCCTAGCTTACGCATTTGTGGAGTCCAAATCCAAAGATAGTTGGCTCTTTTTCTTCAAACAAATGGAGTTTTTCCTTGAAGGATTTGCGGAAGACAAACTCTGGACTTCCATGACTGATCGCCATAAGGTTGGTTATCTTATACCCTTTTTCCCGTTCGAATTTTGTAGTTCCTGGTTTAGCTTGTTGAATTTGTAGTTCCAAGAAAGGCCTACTGTATCCAACGTCAATGATAGGAAGGTCGTCCCGGTGCAAGTCACCATGGAAGAGTCACTTGAGAGTGGGGCCCTAGTTGTCACACACGAATCGGATATGAGGGTCGTTCAAGATGTTGTGATTTCTGTTCAGCCGATTGTGGGGAAACGGTAAAAGAGCAGCCTTTGGTGGAGGAGCAAGTTGCTGCCGAGGAGGAGGTCGGTCAACCAAACAATGACGACCAACGATCATACTCGTTCCAGGTTCCAATTATCGATGAGCAAGTTCTGCTGAGTGAGGACACGGGAGAAATTGACCGTAGAAAGATAGGCGTTAAAACTATCTCACACTTACCACGCCAATTTAGTGCCAAGGTATTATCAATTTCCAAACAAAATTTTGTTTGAACCACTTCAGCGTAAAATCCAAGTATAGTCTCAGAATTAATTCCCTGACGTTGTACCTTGCTCAGGATCTTAGTACGGCAATTGGAGGCTTAGGACCGATCGTAGTACACACAATACCTGGGAACACTGTGCTCGAAAGCCTCAACTATCTGAACCCAGCAGACCCCAAGGTAATATCATTATGTGGGATAATCCAGATCATACAATTGCGTTGGACTATGTTGGATTATGTTTGCTACAATTAGGTTGGATTATGTTGGATTCTTGCTACATGGTACAATTATGTTGGATTATGTTGGATTTGAAATGATTATCTTGGATTTTTTTCCAACTCCTACAACCATTAATTAGCAATCCCCTGCGTCATCTATTTTTTGCAGCTATCTGGCCCAGCACCACCTATAGAGATCCCTGTGTTTGGTACTAAAGTGCAGGCTACGGCTAACAAACTGTGGGGAAGGACTTTCATGTTCAGGGAGAGGGAGACGAGGTTGATTGGCTCAACTCTGGCTCCATCGGTAAATATGTCTCCTGCATCACATGTCCCCGGTTTCAGCACACAACCAACTACTCCATCCACACTCAGTCCGTAGAGGGAAACAGGGAGTCCAAGAAGATATGTGTCACAACCTCCACCCACTACCAACCCTTGATATCAATCATGGACACCTTTTGTGTGTAATTTATGTCGTCAAACTTCACATAATGAATGTCTCTTTTGTGGACTTTGCATTGGTTAGAACGGTTGCCCTATACCAGTTCGATAGGTATAGGTCACCTTCTAGCTTCTATATTCCATTTGTAACAAACAAACTACTATGTGTTTTGTGTGTTCCGATTCCATTGTAACACTTTCAGACCTATATTAATATAGTGATGTGTCTGGTTCAAAATGTCTTCCAATTTTTCTACTCTGGGAATGTTCGTAATAATATAATATGTTCGGATCAGTTTTTAAAATGCAATTTAAGTGGAAATTACATAAGGTTATGCCATAACTTCTTCCATAAAAGAATGGTTATATATGCACTCTGATAAATTTTTCAGAGTTATATCCCCACTTCACTGAATTTGTCGGGGTTATATCAGCACTTTACAAAATTAGTCGGGATTATATCTGCAATTTAACCACTCATTCAGGGTTATTACCGCACTTCAATGACAATGTGTACCTCCTTACAACTACTACCAACAACGGATTTGTTACGCAAGACAATGGGATCAAATAACACCACCACCCATCAAAACGGCGACAAACATTCGACATGTCTACACCCAGTCAAACAATATATACAATTAGCGGAAAACACAGCAAAACATTGGATGCTGGAACATGTCCACAACAAACCAACACTAAATGAAAACTACTTTCACTTTCCAAGCAACCCCATAAAAAACTAGAACAAGTTCGCACCAAGGAACACAAAATTCATTACCGCCAATGCCTTCAAAATGAATGCACAATTGCAACCATTTTTTGGTGCAACAACTTCGGCTGGCACAACCATATTTTCTTCTATCTCACCGGGACTAGTAGCACTGCGTCGAGGAACTCTACAACGAAATTCTTGATGTGACATCAAACTTCTGGTACTGTCTCTACCCGATTCAAAATCAATGGCCACAACCCAACCCTGGAATCCATGTCAACGAAGGCAACGATAATACAATCTCTCTGGGTTGCTCGTCGATCGTGACACACAAACAATCGCTCCCTTCTGGCAAACATGGAAAATGGAGCCTTAACATTGCACATGATTTAGACTGCAGCTCGATGATTCCATTACAGTCCCTCTTCAAAAATCAAAACAAAAAACACCTTAAAACAATACCACACTCTAACCATCAACAATAAACCCATCTATTTCACGTAATCGACGGGAAATCAATTTTCACCAAATGAAAAAATAGGGTTTAGGTGGGTTATCTGGAGCAGCTTACAAAGGATTTCAATCTCCAGGAACATAACACTGCACCTTAGATGCGACTTGCACACAAAAATATTCGGGGGCAGAAAATGTATGGAATCATGGTGGAAGAATGGAGGCTCAACACGACGGTGGACCACGACGAAAGTGGCAGACTTGCGGAAAATACAAATGGCCAGAATTTTTGAAAACAAAAGGGATTAAATCATATTTCATGCGGGGCCCGCTGCCAAAAGAGCAAAACAGACAATAACATTCCAGCTATTAAGCCTAGGGTGTCTATACATGTTGGTCAACTGTCGGAAAATGTGAGACAACCCCGGAAATGGCATCACAGGGTTATATTTGCACTTTCATTCAATAGTCAGGGTTATATTTGCACTAAAAAATATCTCAAGATTATATCTGCACTTTCTTCATTACATAGGTTTATATTTGTATCTAATATTTTTCTTACCCCTAATCACTAGTGGAAAAAACTTAATTAAACACACTCAATCAAAGGCGGTTCTTGAGGAACCGCCTTTAATGAGGATCCGAGGGAGGTTCTGAGTTCAGAACTCTCTCCCAAGGCACCCCAGAAATTATAAAGACACTTTTTCATTGATTAAAAGGCGGTTCCATGCCTTGGTAAAATTTTCTAACTCTTTCATCTATCAAAACAAACTCTTTCCCTTCCACTTACACCCGCCTCTCTCCTCCTTCTCCATAAACTTTTATTTTCCAGAAACAAACTCCTCCTCTACCGCCTACCCTCTACCCTCCAGCGTCGTCGCTCTCCGGCCTCTGCCTCCGCCGGCCTGCCGCTCTCCCTTCGCCTTCCCGCCGTTCTCCTTTCCCCTGCCCCACCCAACCCAAGCTTCGTCTCCTCCCTCCGCTGTCGGGCCGCCTCGCCTCCCTCTATCGGTCGTCAGATTCTCTTCACTCTAAAGTCCCCCACTCCACCCAAAAGCAACGCCGACGTCCTATCCTCCCTCCACCGGGCCGCGCTCATCAGATATGCCGTTGGACGCGTCGCCTCCGCCCACCATCAGACGCGTCGCCTCTGCCCACCACCGGACGCGTCGCCTCTGCCAGCAGCCGAAAGCTGCGCGTTTGTCGCTAGACACGTTGCTACTGCCAGCGTTTGTTTAGTGTTGACATTTAATCTATATTTACATATCTATAATTGTTTATTGCTTCTCTGGTCCATGTGTTTACATATCTGAAATTGTTTGTTGCGTCTCTGGTGCAAAAATGTTTCTTCGATATTTATTAGATCTATATCCTTTGCCGCTGGAAACCTAGATTTCTGGCGCCCTAGAAATAGGTTCCGAATTCAAAATCTATTTTGGACCCCAATAGAAGGCGGTTTTCAAACCGCCTTTGATCGGTTCGATCAAAGTCAAGATTAGAGAAAACAATTAAAAAATGTCTTTTTTGATCTGATATAATCGCTTTTAATCAATCTTTTTCCACTAGTGAATTATATTATGGTCTTATCATCTTATTCTTGGGAAACAGACGCTCTTAGAGCAAGTACAACAACTTCCTTATATTTTTCTCTATAATATAGGATGAAAATTAATATTGCCTATATTTTTTTGACTCAACTCCAACAAATTTTCTATTTCGTATAATGTGGCATTTATGACACTTCAGTTATATTTTTCATTTAGAGTTAAGAGTAATTTTTAATTACTTGAAAATATATTATAAAAATTAATAGCTACTTTTAAAAAACAACCAATATAACAAATTTGATACTAAAAATCAAATGTTAATTAAAAGCTAGCATTCTTTTCATATTTTCACCCAGTTTGAAATAGAAGGTAACAACATTAAAAAAATTCAAAAATTATAAATTATAAACCAAAAATATTAATTCCAACCTTTTAAACAAATCATTATTGACAAAACCCTATGAATATATATATATATAAAGCTTTTAAGTAGGATAAAAAATACTGAGGGAAATATGAAGTTTAAATTTTTAATTAAATAATGAATATAGTATTATGATTTGATGTGAAAATGCTTTAAATTTTCATTCCCTGTTTTCCCCCCTCTCTTTCTACAACTGTAGAGAAATAAGTATTCCCTCTCATCAAAATTCATATTTCAAGAAATGAGTAGGAACTAAAAAAAATCATTAAAAATTGATAAAAAATTCCTGAAAACTGTTGGACTTGCTCTTACATTCTCAAACAAAATAATCATCCTTACAAACATATTTTTAAAACAAAAATACACTCAAACAATTAGATTACTAGTATATAACACATAATGAAGAATGATAACCAAACACAAAATAAAACTGAAGCTACAAGTTCCTCTGGGAGAGAGTTCCTCCTCCATCTACAAGTTCTTAGAACAGAAAGCGCACTGCTACACCGCAAAGGAGCGCCCGTCGTACCGCTTATCCGGCCACCGGTGCCCTTAACGACGAGAAGGCTTTGGTTCAACGACGGCGACTGAGGCATTGCTAAATCAGTAATGGGCTCATGTTTAACCTGCATTGATCAGTATCAGAAAAATCAGTGATTAACAATATGTTACATTCAGTGGCGTAGCCAGCATTATCAGAGTGAGGGGCGATTTATACCTAATTTTTTTCCCATTTGATTGCAAACACTAGATAAATAATAATGTTTTTAAAAATGAATAAATAAACCAAAAACTATGTATCCAAAGCAAATGTCATTAAATTCAAATACAAATCATTAAATTACTTCAAAACACTAATATTACAAGGGAGGTCGACACCTAGGTTTCAAAAAATTAGTGGGGCAAAACTCTAAATATTTTTAAAACTTAAGCTATAAAAACAAAAAAATAAAAAAAGTGGGTGACAATTGCCTCCGCCTATGTTATAATTGGAATCTCATCCTAATTAAATTTCACCAAATTATATATTAATTTTTATCTTGTTATGAAATGATTTTAAATAAGATTTTTTCTTGTAATTTATAGTAGTAATAATCGAGTTAAGATATTTTAAATTCCAACAAATCGGGATAAGAAAAATGTCTGCCATGGAAAAAGTTGATGATAAACATTTTTATTTTTATTCTCTGTGTTCAATTTCAAATTTCACATTTCATCTTTCAAATAGCTGGCTAAAAAAAACTTTAATATGCCTTCTGTCCTGGAATAAATGACACATTGAAATGTGGCATGGTATTTTATGCAAAATGAGATGACAAAAAATAATTGTGAAAAAATAAAAGTCAAGCAGTATAAATTATGGGATTTGTATTATAATTATGTTTTTCCTTTATTTGGTATTTTTCCTTTTGGAATTTGAGTGTATTCTTTGTGATTTTATTTTCTGAACGTAGGGTTCCATGTTTAGGTAATGCTAGAATTTTCGTAAAAGCAATAAGTTTGTATACATAAACGAAAATTTTGGGTACATAAATACACTTTATTCATTTTTAATATATCTTAATAATATCACCCTTTTTTCCTGCAAAAGGCGATCAACCCGCTCGCGCTCAGCGGCCCATACCAGCCCACACCCAGGCCAACATATGAGATGTAAATCACGGTAGCCCAGCACCAGGACCAATG
>JAULKM010000006.1:11506905-11529757 GCA_032355605.1 Rubia tinctorum | reverse complement strand
TTGGAAATATCCCTCTTCTCTGTGGACGACCCCGACTTGCCAAACTATCTACTTAGTTGTATTTAGTAAGCATATTGAGCTTAAAAATAGTATCTTTAAGAGGTACGACGACGACCTCCCAACCTCTTACTTCACGAGATCGGTAAAAGAATATGAAAAGAAATAATACAAAAATAAAATTCAACTTCTAGTTACCAGAACAAGAGGTAACGAAACCAACGTCACTCCCACAAGACTACCCAGGGGATTCTATGGTAGACTAATTACTAGAGGCGAATGGGACAAAATGGAATTGGGCTTTAATCAGAGAGATATTTGATGAAGATAAGACAGAGTTAATTCTTGCAATGCCTAGATCCCAAAGTCAATAGTAAGATATATGGAGTTGGCAGCTCACACGAAATGGTAATTACACGTTAGAATCAGGTTACAAAATACCTTAGATCGAAGACCAGGCTGTTTAGTGGGTACTTTGGACTAGTACCGAACGAAATAATTATGATTTTGGACTGGTCCAGACCAGTTGGATCGGATTTAATAAACTTTATTTTTACTTTTAAATTTTGGTTTTGGGAAAAATTAAATCAATTTTTGTTTCTTTTAATGATAGTAAAGTACAAGTTATTTTAAAAAAATAACCTCAAAATAATTGAAGAAAACAAACCGTCACAAATAAATATAAACTAGTATATTAATTAATTCAATAATAATTTTTAAAAAATACATAAAAGTAAAATACCGGTCCATCCGGTCGAGGCTGGTGAAATCTAGTTTTGAACCAAACTGGACCATAACCCAGAATCTTAGAAAACCCTAGACCAAAATCGGACCAAAAATCCATGTAACTAATACCATTCCTTACATTCTGGTCTGATTCGGTCCATTTTATCAGCCTGGTCCAATTTATGAACACCCTTACAAGCAATAGAGGATTACGCACCGGGACCAACTCTATTCTTCTATGCAGCCACATCAACAGCAGAAGTATGCTTAGGATGGCATGTCTAAACATCGGATAAGAATTGGGTATATGGAGAAACAAAGAGCATAAGAAGAAAATACACAACTCAAATAGCAGAAGCAATGACACTAATAGAATCCATCAGGGATGCAGAGAGAAACACTTATTCCCTACACTTACCCACGGTGACGCACAACGAGTAATCCATGCTCTTCAGTCACAAGTAATGGATAGGTCAGATCTAGATGTGCACATAAATGATACAAAATTAAATGAATTCCAAGAAAGAAAATTCCATTGTAGATCAATTGGCGCAATTTCAAAAGTCTAGTACAATGGTTAGGATTTCATGGAGTTTAACTCCACCCTTTGTATAATTTGATGATAATTAATTAACCAAAAATTTTCCTTAGAAAAATAAGGGCAAATTTATCACTTCTTAAAAATATTCAACGTAATTCTTTTCAAAAAGAAAAGTGTGTAGTTTATGATAGAAAGTGTTTGGTTTAAGAGAAAATCTCTTGTTAGATTGACTAAGGGTTAGAACAGTCATGAAAAATCCCGTTTCAATAATTTTTAGGGTCAAATTATAATTATTGTACATTGCGATACATTTTAAAAGTTTTTCAAAGTTATTGGACTCTCGTTGCAATAAATAAAAATAAATATCAAATCACCTCGTAAGTTACATCAATTATAAAATGATCTCATTTATGTTGCTATCATTGCCTACCTCTGATACCACTTGTTGGAGAAATTAATTCTCTTGCGCAGAATCAAGATAATAGGGAACAAAGTATAAAATAGAACACGGAATTTTAACGTGGTTCACCAAACATGGTGACTACCTTCACGAACAGAATTATATTAATCTTGTTTCCCAAATGGGTCAGACAGATTATAGATGTTAGGAATTACGTTACGCGGGACCACCCAACCTAAAGTGAAGAATTCTCATACCATAACAAACGTCTGAAGAAAACTTGCCTCAACTCCCTAATTCCCCCCACTATTTATAAGAATTCAAGATTCCCCCACTATTTATAAGAATTCAAGTGCAGTTATAAAGTCTTCCAAACCCAACTCTTGGGATTCCCAATTCATGAACTAAACTATTGAATTTCTCAATTCATGAATCAACTCTTAAGTTCCCATTAATGAATCGAAGCCTCTTGAATTTCGTCATTAACTAATATTTGGTATTCGAAGAGATACCAACAATTCCCCTCTCAATAAGAAGTCCCAGATATAGAACAAGAGTCAGATGTTGATAGACGGATATTCCAAATTCAGATACACATTGATTGTGTCAGATGTACCATATGTTCAGCAATTATGCCAGATGTAACAGATGCAAGGTGATGGTGTCAAATGTACCAAATGCACAAGTTCAATCCGGAGAGAAATTATTAGCATAACCAGCTCACATAATATCTTGAACACCGAATTTATTTCCCAAACCACCAACAGAACACACAATTGGATACTGCCGCCCAGAATTTGAAGGACGTTGATTCTTTTATCCCTTCTTTTTTCTTCATCTTGAAATGGAAGCTGATCAACCAAAGCTTTGACTTGTTAGTATCACCGCCTAGCTCTAACACCACTTGTTGGAAAAATTAATCCTCTTGCGCACAATCAAGATAATAGGAAAGAAAGTAGAAAACAAAATACAAAAATTTATCGTGGTTCACCAAACATGTTGGCTACTTCCACAAGCAGAAACAGATTAATATTATTACCCAAATGGATCAGACAGATTACAGATGTCAGGAATTACGTCATGTAGGACCACCCAACCCAAAGTGAAGAATTATCAAACCAGAACAAACATCTGAAGAAAACTTTTGGCTGAACTCCCTAACTCTCCCTCTATTTATAAGAGTTCAAGTGCAGCTCTAAAAGTGTGTTTGGTGGAACTATGCTCAGCTTATTTTAAAGGCAGTGGGATGTCTGTTTCTTCTTTTCCCCAAAAAACAGTTTAGAGGATCCACAATGATAGTGAACTTAAGGAGCAATTCTTAAGTGTCATATCATCAGTTTTGATAAAAATTAGGTAAGAACTAACTACCAACAATGAAATTAAATTTGAAAATCACTTCTTTAGCGCCTCATCACCATCTCTAATAAAAAATTGAACTTTTATTTAAATTTAATAAAATACCAATATCATGCAAATTAAAATTTATATTGACTATATAAATATAAAACAAACATGTTTATTTTTTCATACATAATAATATTTTATATAAAAATTATATGATTTAAATTTATTAATATTAATAAATATCATAATTTTTCTAAAATAACTACATTTGATCACTATTTCCAAAATGTTTGAAAATATATTCAACGATGTCCGCTCTAAGTTGATGATGATGCCCCGATCCCGAATCTTCGAGCATCGATGGATTGAAGTTTGAAATTCTTGAATTAACCCTTTCGTGACTTGCATAGTTGGACTTTGATCTTCTACATTTCAATATAATAGATTACATGATATAAAATAATATTGAATGCATAAATGAAAATAGAAAATTTTCAATTATTTTTAAAAATAATCTAATTTGTGAAAAAATATGCAGAATCAAAATTAAACTTTGATTATAATCCAATCAAATTAAAAAAAAAAGTTATGCTAAGAGTTTATCATTGACTGATTGGTCTTTCACAAATAAAGAGCTACCAACTCCTTAATTATGGAGCAACTCCTTATTAAGGAGTGATTCTTAAAACTCCACAATGTTTTTCCTTAAATAAGGAGTGCTCCTTATTAAGAAAAGTGGGGTTAAGAAGTAACCATTGTGGATGCTCTTATACTTTTAAAATAAGCTATTTTTATGAGTTTAACAAACATTGAAAGGTGTTTAGCTTATAAACAAAACACTTATAAGTTCTCTCAAACACATCAAGTCTTCCAATTTATGAATCCAACTCTTGGAATTCTCAATTCATGAACTAAACTCTTGAATTGCTCAATTCATAAATCAACGTTCGAGTTGCCCATAAATGGGTGGTCGGGTCAAATATGGACTGGGTAATATGGGTTGTTAATATGGGTATGACTCATTTTGACCCATTTTATGATGGGTTAAAATAGCGTCAGGTCACAAATGAGTTGGGTTGAAATTCGCTCAACCTGCGGGTAAAAAAATATTCAACACATGGGGTCAAAATGGGTAAACCAACGAGTTTCAACCCATATATGAACACATATGGGTTTATATACCAATCCATATAGGTAAAACTCATGGGTTTTAACCCATATAGTGACCCATATATGTTTATATAACAACTCATATGGGTAAAACAATGAGTTTCAACCTATTTATTGACTCATGTGAGTTTATATACAAACTCATATGGGTAAACCCGCAGGTTTCAACCCATATGGGCATACACGCAAACTCAACCCGCCCAGCCCATATTTTTCAAATACCCATTAAATCCATTACCCATTTTACCCATACCCCACTCGAGTTTAAAAATAGATACCCGCTTGACCAGCATGTTACGGGTTTATTTTGTCACCCCTAGTTGCCCATTAATAAATCAAAGACTCCTAACTTTCATAATTAACTAGCATTTGAGATTTGAAAAGATAGCCAACCATTTAAAGATGATAAATATACAAATATAACCCTATATACTTTATTAAGTTCACATATAACTCCAAGATAAATTTTAGTGCAAAAACAACCCTAACTACTTTACATAAGTGCAAAAATAACCCTAAGACTATATTCCAACATTGATTGGTCATTTCCAGCCATTGTCTAACCGAAAATGACCAAAAATATCATTTCATCCTTATCAAAAAAATTGAAAGACAAAAATACTCTAAATCAATCCCCTCCAGCCACCCATCCCCTCCAGCCACCCGCTACCGGTCCACCACCCATCTCCTCCAACCCCGGTCCGCCTCAATCCCGTCCATAATCTCCCCCAACTCGCCCGACATTATGTCGTTCGACAACGACACGTACCTGATCCAATTCACGTTCTTGCTCCACACCTTAGGCCACCGCGACTGCTCGAAGATCGGGAGGTTGATGTTCGACATCGCGGATAGGTAGAGCATGATGTTGTACTCGTACTCCCTCATCCCTGCTTGTCAAAGAACTGGTGACGCGTGTACTTAAAGCTCCCGTGGTAAATGGAGAATGGATCGAAGTCGAACACTTCGTAGCACGCCTGCGCCATCTCCACGTACCGGATTAGCTCGGTGCGGAGGAGCGCGTCCATCGGATCGAGCATGCTCTCCCAGTCTTCCTCGCCGTGGATTTGATGCCACCTGTGTGGTAATTTATTTTCGTCGGTGTCACCGGAATTTGCCGAGAGAATGACCAGATGCCCTTGTTTTTCATTGGGTTTTAGCATTGTTGGGACACTGAAAGTAAAGGACCAATTTGAATCTGAGAAGGATAAATGACAAAGTAAAGGAAAAATGTTGGTCCTCTGCTTCTTTGTGTTTCAACAAAGAAGAGTAAAATGGAGACAGGACTTTCACGGACCAAAATGCTCAGAGACGTCTGCTTTTTGGGCTTTACCGGCTAAGGCTTGGCGCAATTAAGCCTTATCTGGGGGCTGATTAAAGCTTGGCTTCTGGTGCCGGTGATTTTGCAGTAAAGAAGAAGGAGGAAAAGAAGGAAACGGAGGTAGGGAAGAAGAATGTGTTTAGGGTCGAGGTATAATAGTTAATTCATTTTTTTCTTTTTTTGAAGGATAAAATCGTTTTAAAATTAAATTTGGTTTTAAACTGTCGGAATGGATATATTTGCATTTACACTTTATTACGGAATAATATTATTTAAATATTTGGGGTTATATTTGCACTTTCAATTATTAAAATATTATAATTACGTTTATGTAAATTAAGTAGGGTTATGCATCCACTTTTATTTTAAAAGATTAATCGGTACTAGATAGGACTTTGTTTAAAGTTTAAACTAGAAAAAACTTGGAATAACATACTCCCTGTTTCTCTATTAGTGACACACTTACGTTATTGAGATGTTTCTTTTTAAATGACACTTTCTATTTTTGGCAATATTCCTTCAATCTCATCCACTCATTCTACTTTTTACTTTATACATACAATATTACTCACTCATTTTGTTCAACTAAATCCAAACACCTAAATTTTATGGTGACACTTATAGAGAAATAGAGGGATTACTTTTATTAACATCAGTGTCAAACCCATCCGAAGCACTACTAATCGTGAAAGAGAGAGAGAGGTTGTTAAACAAAGGTCAACAGTTCTTTGGTGGCAGGGTGATTGGGAGGATAGATGAACACTTTGTAAATAATTCCAATCATGTCCCTGGACTTCGGCTCTCCCGACTCCCAGTCCCACTCGCCGTCGTACAACAACAGCAACAACCGCGACTGGTTCTTCCCATCCCAATCCTTCTCCTCCAAGCACTTCCCCAGAGCTCCCGCTCGCCGCTTCTCTTCTCCTTATCCCAAACGAAAAGCTCCAACGTCGCCGTTTCGGTCTTCACCACCTCCTCCCTCCGATGATCACCACCAGTACCCCAAGTACAACCCCGTGCGCCGGCGCTCTACCTATTTCAGCCACCACAATCAATCGGGAAATGAAAGGCCAACCGCCCTAAACGACGGCGTCAGTGCGGTTTCGCATGGCATCAGTACGAACGAAAGTAAACCGACGCCGGCCGGCCGTCTGCTTGGCTTACCGCCTTTAACGGTTCGATGGCGGACGGCTTTCGCCATTGCTGTGAGTTTGCTGACTTTGAAAATGATTCCTTTTGTCTTTGGCCCGCCCGCTCACGTATTTTTTTTATTAAAAAAAGAGTAAAACGTAAAGCTGACGTGGCGAAATGGTGTTTTTCGGTTGCAGGTTCTCGTGACGGTCTTTGCATCTTTGGTGCACAAAAATTTTTCCTTGCACAATGAGGTGACTCAGTTACAGGTAACAACTGGCAGAAAAATTAACGGATTTCCACTGCATATTTTCATTGAAATTATACTTGAAATCAATTGGTACTGTGATAGTTGCAGACTTGCAGTTGCCACTGACGAGGTGGTATCGCCTTAACTTTGCACTTAGTTGTTAGTATGTTGCTGTTTTTGGTATCTTAAATCTTGTTCCCAAGTGGTGCTATCCTAGGTTTGACTCTTGCGTGGACTTTAATCAAAGGTGAAATGTAGGAAAGCTGATTTCAGTATGTAACTTTTGTCACTTAGAATTACAACATTTGCCTCTATCATGCAGTTGCCCCAGTTATTAGGTTTTGAACTGTCAGAGCTGTCAAGGTCATTCCTAGTCCAACCTGATTATCATGTGCTAAAATTAGATATTATTCCCTCTGTTCCATTTGGAGCTTCCTGTTTGTAATTCTACAAACAGAAATACAAACAGGTCTCTTCTAATGGACGGGAGGTAGTAGTATTATTTTCCTCTTGCTGCTGGAAAATGAGTTTGTTTTTACTTGAGGTATTGAATATCGTTCCTTGTGGTATTTATGAGCCTCACTGATCATGTTTTGTCCTCCCTTTCTGCTTTTGTAGGATAAAGTTTTCAAGCTCAGCAACCAACTGCAGACTTGTAATTTACTGGATTTTGTACATGTTATTGATTCAGAATCTCAAGATAACAATGATTTTACTTACAAGGGCTTGAAAATGACAGCTTTGGTTGCTTCCATCACATTATTATCTATTCCATTTCTTTTCCTCAAGTATGTTGACTATGTCTCCAAAACGAGGAGATCATCAGATGGTGTGAAAGAGGAAGCGTCTCTGAATAAGCAGCTAGAGTATAGAGTGGATTTCTTTTTATCTGTCCACCCTTATGCTAAGCCACTTGCCTTATTGGTTGCTACATTATTGCTTATTTGCCTTGGTGGAGTGGCGCTCTTTGGTGTTACAGACGATAGCTTAGCAGATTGTCTGTGGCTGTCCTGGACTTATGTTGCAGACTCTGGGAATCATGCCAATTCTGAAGGCATTGGTCCTCGGTTGGTGTCCGTCTCCATTAGTTTTGGTGGGATGCTCATTTTTGCAATGATGCTTGGACTTGTCTCAGATGCGATCTCTGAGAAATTTGATTCTCTGAGAAAGGGAAAGAGTGAAGTGGTGGAGCAAAACCACACTCTTATCCTTGGGTGGAGTGACAAACTGGTATGCCTCTCTTCCATGAGTCTTTTGTTGACAGAAATGAGTGCATGACGGTTTTATAATCTAAGAAGAGAGTGATAGTAAAGTCTAATATCTCATCCTTTATGAAAAAATATTAATTTTCCAACCTATCATATCAGTTATCATCTCATCTGGGAAATAAAGATGCATCAGAGATTGAAGCCTTTTTGGATTTTCTTTTGTCACTTGTTGCTTATGTACTATAAGCTGTTTTCTTTTTTCACTTAATGCGATGAAATTGATGGTGGTGGGAGGGGGGTGGAACTTCTTTATATCTGCATGTGGATAATAAAGTAGGGCTCATTGTGACCTCTGGATCTGTTTGTCTTATGGTCAACTAGTTTATAGTTTACGGGTTTGATTTTGGGTAATCTTCTATGTACTCATGCTTCACTATATTTTGTCATATACATTTTTGGGAATAGTTCCACTTAAACTGAATAAATTTGAAAAAATGGTGATGAATGATCTAAAACTCTGGCTTTGTTCTCAATAAATTCTTGTAACTCAGAAGTCAGAACAGTAGCTATAGGCCAAGGAATTTGTTTCACCTGTCTATGTAAGCGTAAGGCACCTTGGTTTGTGTGCTTAAGATTATTTTATGTTCTTAGGGATCACTACTGAATCAACTTGCCATAGCCAATGAGAGTCTGGGTGGAGGAATGGTTGTAGTAATGGCTGAAAGAGACAAAGAAGAGATGGAACTTGACATTGCAAAAATGGAATTTGATTTCAGAGGAACATCTGTTATTTGCAGGAGTGGCAGTCCTTTGATTTTAGCAGACCTCAAGAAGGTAAAAAGCCTGGTCAATTGTTTAGATGACCTCAAGAAGCTTTATTTGTGTCATGGTTTGGCAGGTTAAGCTTTGCTCTACTTTTGAAGTATCTGTAATAGCTGTACTTGATAAGCTTCCGAAATTTATTTTTCCCAGGTATCTGTCTCTAAGGCCCGTGCAATAATTGTACTTGCAGAAGATGGAAATGCTGACCAGGTAAATTCCATCCAAGAAATCAGCAGATCTTGCTTTGATACTAGAGATGGTTTTTTCTTTTTCTCCTCAAACAATAAAAACCATTACTTACTGCTATAAGCATTTTTTTAATGCAGAGTGATGCTCGTGCTTTGAGAACAGTTTTAAGCTTAACAGGAGTCAAAGAGGGCCTGAGGGGGCACATCGTGGTCGAACTGAGTGATCTTGACAATGAAGTCCTTGTAAAACTCGTCGGAGGAGATCTTGTTGAAACTGTTGTAGCTCACGATGTGATTGGTCGGTTGATGATTCAATGTGCTCGGCAACCAGGCCTTGCCCAGGTCAAACTTATATATTTTTTCTCTTTCTCAATTTATTCGTGCAGATGATGAAATTCTGTTTTAATGAATTTACCTAATAGATATGGGAAGACATCCTAGGTTTTGAAAATTGTGAGTTCTACATCAAAAGATGGCCCCAATTGGATGGAATGTCATTTGACGATGTGATAATTAGCTTTCCTGATGCAATTCCGTGTGGAGTTAAATTAGCATCAATTGGTGGAAAAATCATTTTGAATCCTGATGACGGATATGTGCTGCAAGAGGGAGATGAAGTTCTTGTGATTGCAGAGGATGATGATACATATGCTCCAGCGGCACTACCAACGGTGCTTCCCTTTTCTTTAGAGATAGAAATAATAAAGTCTCTTTCTTTGTGATTTTTAATTACAGAAAATTTTTCATTATCCAAGCAAATCTATCGTTACTTGGCTGTATGTTGCAGTTATTATAAGATAGTACCTGAGAATAAGTGTATGTTAGAAAATGAGGGTACCTCCTATGGGTTAGAAAATCAGAGAAACGCACTTGAGGTGGTCAGAACAAGAGCATATGGAGGCTTTAGTTGTGAAAGTACAGCATGTGGATGGTAGAGAACTATTATCTTAAGTTAATGGTGAAAGGATGAGACTTAGAACGAATAACAAAAACTAATTAAAAAGACAGAAGATGCTTAAACCTAAATGAGATAATGCATTTAGACAGAATACAAATGATCTATATAGTCAACACCATAAGGTGTTCTTAATATATTGTTGGTGGCTTCCATCTACTTCAACCGTGGCTACTGGTGGAAAAATAATTTTCTATAATCTGACTTATGTACAGTCATACTTCCTAGATTTTCCATTTAACTGCATTTGAAAAGTAAAAAATAGCAGAGTGTGCTGCCATGCCTAATTTTCGAATTTGTGGGTTTAACGGTTTGTGCCTGCAAGTAGAGAAGCTAGTGTTTTTCCCTTGGAATGATCTTGATGCTTGAAAGTTTGGAATGATGGTAGATCCACTTTTCAAATGCTGTTTCTACTTAAAAGATTGATCTTTTGGTGACCAGGGCACATGAACATGATTCCTGTCTTCTTGATGCAAAAAGATGTTTGGAAACTTAAATGTTGATTTTATATTCAACGTTTCAGGATATGAAATAACTCTATTCAAATTTCAAGGATGAAATATGGTGTTAGTTTCAGAGAAAACTGTTATGGCATTCAAATTTTACTTGAAACCTTGGGACATCCTGTGTCTTAGTTTCTTCATACCTTCTGAAAAACAATATTTACATCTTGAACGGTTAGCATAGACTCTCTTCCATGGAAAAAAAACCAAAATAGATCAGGTCTCAAATTTTTAATTGCCTCCAAGATTTTTTCCAATGCGCTATCCCTGCCAAATGAAAAATAAACTCAAATATTCCAAATAAAAAGTTCATATGGTAGGCCACTCTCCAAGAAATGCTCTTCTGCTCTTGACACTAGGGTGTTTCTTGCCATGGAGTCGAATTAAGTGGGGCATACCTTAAACAGAACTTACAGACACATAGTTAATTTGGTTATTCAGGTCAAAGAGACAACATTCACACACATTGACCGTCCAGCAAGAAAGCCACAGAAGATTCTACTTTGTGGATGGAGGCGGGACATTGATGATATGATTGTGGTAAGCTCTTTCGATGAAGCCCCTAATTCCTTTTTCTCTTCACGTGAATGCTGCAGGTTCACAGAGGATATCTACCCAAGGAATTTGTCGTTCCAAGAACTGCTGAACGGATACTTTTTTGTGGTTGGCGGCGAGATATGGAAGATATGATTATGGTATCATTACTATAGCACTATATGTTCCAGTAACTACACACAAGTGCCTTTTGCATTCAGCATGGTGGTGGTAGCCGTACGCAAAGCTCATTCTGATGTTTTTTTATGCTCCCCTTGTCCAACATGACGTACAGATATCAAGTTCTTCATATTTCGGAAATTAATTTGATCCATGTTTACCTCTTTTACGTAAAGATACAACTTCTGAACAATCTTTAAGCTTGCAAAACAAATGAAGTCCTTTGTGTTTGTATTAGGTTTTGGATGCCTTTTTAGCACCCGAGTCAGAGTTGTGGATGTTCAATGAAGTTCCTGAGAAAGAGAGAGAAAAGAAACTCATAGATGGTGGCCTTGATGTCAGTAGGTTGGTCAATATAGAGCTGGTAAACCGTGAAGGAAACGCTGTTATACGGCGACATCTCGAAAGCCTTCCCTTAGAATCATTTAATTCTGTAAGCAACATGTTTCTCTGAATTTCATAAGCAGCATTTCATGTTATTGCCAAGGTTTAAGTGTGCCATGATGATAAGGTAGCGAGAATTGCTTATGCCAAACACATCTATAATAGGGCAACTATCAGCATGCAGTAACTTTATTCAGAAAAAATACTGCGAGTATGTGAATTTTATGATTTCCTTTCTTGCGAGCTCTATACTAATTCTCTTACTGGATTGTGTAGATCTTAATTTTGGCCGATGAATCAGTTGAAGATTCAGCGATCCAGGCTGATTCAAGATCTCTTGCCACATTACTTCTAATTCGTGACATTCAGGTACTTTGTCAACAACTGGTAGCTTCTAAAACCTATTGGGATGTTAGAGGGAAAAAAGAATAGCCTACTTAGTTTTATATCCTTCAAGAAATGGTTTACATCCTTTTTCCTCTTTGGGGACCCAAATTCTACTGGAAATTGAGACATTGCTGAAAAATGCTACTCCTACTTAGAAATGTGTACAACCAAAACATTGTGAGCATCTTCCTGTTTTATTGTTGGAAAATCTTCAACAGTCTATATTCTTGTTAGTAAGTGGAGCTGCAGCCTGTGAGGTTTTCGCTGTCGATTCTTGTAACTTGTGACACTGGCTAAAATAGCTCATGTTATGTTTTATCTGGGAAATAATGTCTGTCAAAAATTCCCTTGACTTTGCAGGCAAAACGCCTTCCATACAGGGAAGCTATGGTTTCCCAAGTTCATAGGAATAGCTTCTCGCAAGGTTCCTGGATAGGGGAAATGCAACAGGCTTCAGATAAATCTGTTATTATCAGTGAAATCCTTGACCCTAGAACAAAGAACTTGTTATCCATGTCAAAAATCAGTGACTATGTTCTATCAAATGAACTTGTCAGCATGGCGCTGGCAATGGTTGCTGAGGATCGGCAAATTAACGACGTGCTGGAAGAGCTCTTTGCAGAAGAGGTATTCTTTTCAGCTTCATAATTTCCATGTCTTGCTGATGCTTTGATTATGCTACATGACTTTGAAAGTTGAAACTGTTGTGTCAAGTAATACAGGGATGATACTGTTCATGAATGTTTAATGGGTAATGCTGAGATGAACCGCTTTGTTTCAGTAGATTGTTCATTTGACTCCTCTTATCTTTATTATAAGAACTACGTATCATCTATCGCAGGGAAATGAGATGCAGATAAGAGGAGCGGAGTTGTATATCAGAGATGGGGAGGAATTGAGTTTCTTTGAAGTACTCCTGCGAGCACGTCAAAGAAGAGAAATAGTGATTGGATACCGTTTAGGCAATACAGAAAGAGCTGTCATCAATCCTTCAGCGAAACACGAGAGAAGAAAATGGTCTCTCAGTGATGTTTTCGTGGTGATTGTTGAGAAAGATTGAGTTGATGGGCAGGTATAACATGCTAACTTTGGTTTGTTGAAAACACAATCAAGTTTTTCATGTGTGTGCGAGAACTCCAATCATTTGTACAACCTGAAATCTGTAGATAATTTGCTTAGAAGCCCCGAGTGTATAATGTATTTGTGTAGAAGAAAGATAGGGACGCGAAGTTGTATAGCCGGAGAATATATTACCATGCACTCTTCAGAGTGTTTGATCAGAATAAGTAGTATCTTCCACCCAGCTGTCATTCCTTGGGATAAAAAGATGAACTGATTTAGCTGGAATCGCATGAAACTATGAAAATGAATAATACATTCTTCCTCCAAAAATGATGAAGTATTTTCCACGGTACTAGTTTTTGTACCACTTGAGAAGAGCAAATCTCCTTGCGAGGACAGACTTCACAGAAGCACACTCTTCTTTACTGCTGCTTCAAACTCTAGTCTCCAACCCAAGGAGCAGCGTGCACAATGTCAATCTCCTCTCACGAGGCCAAACCACCGGATAAGTTCCTAGGCTTCCAAAGGCATTGGCAATCCGGGAGAGGGTTCAAGTAGACAGAAGCCCGTCTCTTTGATTTTCTTTTAGCGCGTGACACAGCACCACCTGCACGGACACTTGCAGCGAGCAGTGACTGCATCTCGTTCTTGAAAGCATCCCATCTGTGTTACAGATTGTAACAAGTGAATGTCAAGATTTTTTCCTAGCAACAAATGTATTTTTACTACCTTACAAGCAAACAAAAGTAAGAAAAGGCCAACTAGAAAGGGTTTCAGAAGCATTGATCTTAATCAGATTGATAGAGATGGAGGGAAATGGATGACCTTATGGATGTGTTGTGGAGTAAAAGTACGACGCCGCGCTTGTTAGGCTTGATAGTCTTAGCACGGCACCAATAGAAAATGGGGGAAGTTTCCACCTTGAGTACTAACAAATACTTCACTGTACAAGCATACTGAGTAATCCAGAGCAGCTAACCTTGAAGAGAAACCCTGCAATTGCACATTAATCATTTCACTTACCAAAGTTCCCTTCTTCTGATGCAGCATACGTGTAAACAACTAGAAGAATATCATAATTCATACAAGACCGAAATGAAGCTGGAACTTTAATTTTGATTCAAAGGGCAAGGCAATCCCTTCAGAAACAAGTGTAGGACTGAAGGTTTTGTTTCCAAATTATTGTAAGTGGATGGAGGATCCGGCCTAGACAGAAAACATGCATTTCGTTGCTGATCACGCGTGATCTTCAAATTCAAAATACTTTGATACATACCATTGTTGTTCTTGAACATTTCATTCAAATAATCAGGATAAGTTGTGACCATATCGCGTCAAATAACCTGTTAGACTTGAGGGACATGAGGTTGGATTTTTTGCCTATGTCAGAAGTTGTGTACCTGAAATACAGCAAGCTCATCGGCTGTTGCAAGTGTTTCCTTTGTCTCTAACAGGGGAAACATCTTTCGCAGTGGCTCTAGACTTTTCTCTGCCTGATATATTTTTCCGGAAGCCAAATAAATGGGAGTGTCATTTGCAAGTCCCATACCCCTAAGCATCATTCCAACCTATGCTGACAAAAAAACCATACAGAAAAGAACTTTAGTAGTTGGCTACTAAAGCTGACATTTCATGCTATTATAGTGCTAAACATGTTACGAAGATGGAAAGCCTAATAGTGCAAGAGATATACGAAGCAAAACACAAGGCTGCTCAAGAACAGGTAACTGACTGTCATAAGCCATTAGATAAATTTAAGATCTTGGAGTTACAGAACTGACCTCCAATGGGGTCATAGGACACCTTCCATTTATCCTGTTAAGACCAGGTGCATCTACACGATCCCTCTTCTTGAATTTCTGACCCCATCCCTTTGTCCTTATTGCATCCATGTGAGATTTTTCAGACCATCCGCCATCGTACAAACAACAAGAGAAGGCCACCATGTCCTACTTAGCGAAACACAGATGCACTAATGTTGTAAAAAAAAAAAGGGATGTGATATGCTAGTTTGGCTGTAACTATGTATGTAGAGGCCCACCTCTTCAAATCGAAGATGAACTGAAACATATTTGCCACCAGAAGTTGAGCTTTTCTCGGTCATTCTGTTGACTAGTTTCTGTGCAAGCGTTGATATGGAAGAGGAGAATCTCAAAGCTCTGTAATTGGCGTGGCACCTTAAAAACTGGATATCAGGAGGAACATTCATTGACAGTCTGTTTGCGAAGGGAGAAATGCGAATGACTCTGCATTTAACCGGAAAACATGAGCAATGGCTTCTTCGTCTGGTTTAAAGCTGGATGTGTCAATATTCATGAATTTCATGGCTTTCACGAGGAAGAATCTTAGACAAAACGTCTATGATTGTGAAAGTAGAACATTCATTTGAAGCAAAGCGGGATTTAGCAGCACATAGAGTCAGATTGTCTCTGCATTTTAGCGCTATATATTATACTGATTTTTGTTAAGCCAGTTATATATATTATTTCATGACACCAAACAAAAAAATATAGAAAGATCTGAAGAATGTAGCATAAACTACTCGGAATATTTCATCGTAGAATCTACCTCTGATCATGCAAGACTGGATAAACTTCTTTCAAGTAGAAAGTGTGTGGAGTCCAAGCTTCAACATGGAAGGTTGGAATGTTAGTGATGTTATAATCGTATGCTTTCATCAGCTCTTCGGGTAGCTCACGGACGACAGTAACAAAATCTTTTAGAGCAGATATGAAATAGTCCTCATCATAAATATCTGCAAATTTACTGGTGACATGCCAGAAAAATGGCATGAGAAGGACTGGCCCTCTTGCTTCTAGCAAGGTAAAAATCACATGATTTTGTTACCTCGAATCCCTCCAAAGATTGTGAAGCTCAAAGCGAGGGATAACTAACGTCGCTCCCAACAGCCCAGCCACAGCAACTGCGCTGCATATCTGAGAGGACAAGCATAACTATAATGCATGATAAGTGTAGAGTACGATGATGATGTGATTAGAAGTGACTTACAGAGGATCGTTGCTGATTAAGACCCCCGTTAGCATCCACCATCAAGTACGTAGTAGCAGTGTCTGGATGCATCACAATAATTAGATTTATAACTGCAGTGCAGTTCTCCCTTTGCATTGACGTTTTTAGTTTACCATGCTTGTTTGCTGAAATGATGAGTGCAGTGCAGTACCTGTAGTTTTGGGAATGGAAGTAGTAATGTTTGGACAAGTAGCAGAATACTTGTGCTGCTTCCCTTTGAACCTCCATATTGATCCCAACTGCACAACAACAAACCCACCTGCTCATCTCATTTCATGGTTTAGATTTTCATCTCTCATTTCACTGCTAATAACACTATATCATCAATTACTATGGTGAAAAAACATGAAAATCTAATACTATTTGGAATGTATGTGTTCTTAGCAATGGGAACCAGGACCATATTTGACAATTTATTTTCAAACACTTATTTCTAACATATTCAAACAAACAAGGCTTACATCAAATTAAAATTTAAAAAATATATATGTAAATTAGTGAATACTCCATTACATCAAAAATAAAATGTGGTTGAAAATCAAATCAAATCAATAAATGATTAGATCAATTATTTAAAAAATATTATTTTTATAGTTTTTAAGATTGATGTCTAATTATTTACATGTAATTTTTTATATAATTATAAGTATTTTATTAAAATAAATAAAAGTATATATTAAATTATTATAGTAATTTGCAACTTGAGGTTGTTTAAAAATAAAACTAAATCTATAATATAATATAATAACTAAAGGAGCAAGTTTTTTGCCCATGTGACATCCCCTAACTTTACCAAGTCACCTTGCCATGTCAAATTTTTACTAAAAAAAATTCCTTATTTCCAAATTCTTTTCATTAAATACAACTTGTATTTAATGCACAATTCTTTTCTTAAAATTTGAAAAATGCATCAATTAGTATATATATATATATATTTTTGAAAAAGTATATTTTCTTTTCTTAAATTTGTTTATTTGATGAGCACATTTCCCAACAGCCAACCTACCATTAAATTATCAATTTTAAATTGTATGACTTTGTTTACATTTGTTGGCGTTTTATGAAACACAAACCATTAAAGTATTATTGGATTCGAGTAGTTGTGAACTCGGGAAGTAAAAATAAGTTCGGTGGTGTGGAGTGCACACTTGCATAAACTATCTACGAGTTTACAGTTGATAGGATAAGGATTAATTATGTTGGTGATGACTAACATAACTTGTCTTAGAGTGTGGAAAGATATATCATTTCAGAGTTTGTTATAATTCTGATGGTGATGGTGATGGTGATGGTGATGGTGATGGTGATGGTGGGTAGTGTCTAAATCCTTGATTGAAAGGATGATAATGAATTAAGAACGATAAAGATGTATTGTTTCATAATTTTAACTACGTAACTTTTCGTAGAATGATGAAAAGTTGTATCATTTCATAAAATTTGCTCTATATATATGTGTGTGCATGCATGGTATAAGGGATGGAAATATGTACATACAAACACAGAAAACACAAACATAACCAGGGAAAAGACAATATTTTCCAGACATACGCAGCAACCAAAAACACAGTTACTCAAAAATATTCTCCTGATTCAAGCCTAGAACAGGAGGGATTCTCGATTGTTTTATCCTCTAAGGGAATTCGTGTAACCCAAAGCTGTAATAGGGTCGAATTACTCTTTAAGGAAAGCGTACGTAACGCAACTGACATCGATATCCAAGAAAATTTTTACCACAATCATCCAAGTGTGATTATAGCGTTCCATTGGAATAAGTATTACAACATTTACCCCAACAATCTTAAAGAGTAATTTTTGAACGTATTGGATGATGAGTTTAGCGGTGCATGTGACCATGAAGCAATGCGTACGAAGGATGTGATGATACAACATATGTGGATGCGCATGCATGGATGAATGCGTAACTACTCCTAGCAACTTTCAGAATCATCTCGGTTAGTTTTCAACTTTCTAAAATAATCTCGGAAAGTTTTTAGAATTTACTAGATCAATTATGGTTTTGACTATAAATTCGAATGGCGTAATTATTTAATTTTTAGAGGAAGAAACTTTACTGGTATTTTCCATGGTTCATAAGAATGTTGGAAGAAATAAATAGAAATGTATTTTATTGAACCGATAATTTGAGTTGTGAAAGAAGTAAAAGGTAAATTTATAAAACTAGAATGCTAGTAAAATTTATAAAATGTTATGTGATTGTTTAACTTTGTTGCAATGAGACAATGAAATTAATTGCATATGCAAAACAGTTAGAAACATTATGTAAAGTAATAATAAAGACCATAATGATTTTGGCTAGAAAATGAGAGATTTAGGTAAATTGCTAGCACAGTCTACACTACAATTTCTATGTTTCGTCTATATTTGGCTGGTAGGATGAGGGTAGAGTAAACCTAAAACATGTATTATATAATTTTTGCGATATGTCTATTCTTCGACATGCAACCACATGGAATGTGTAAGGCGTATTAGTTATACACATATCTATATGTTTATTTTTCACATGCAATATATGTATGCATGATACAAACAATTCGGTTCAGCCTATGCATCATATGTCCATGATGGAATTTTTTATCAAATACATAGCCGTTTATTTTTTGAAAAGGCTAAGGATGAATAGTCAATATAATCACTCAAATCCTGAGAATTTTATTTTTAAGTAATTGAATTGATGAAAATATTTTGTTATCAATTCAAAGAATATGAATTCATATTGGTATAACACAAATGATAATATTTGTGGAGAAGAAGAATTAAGTCACATGAAAGATATAAGAACTTTTAATTATAAATTTTAACTGAATCGTGAATGACATGGTGCATGATGGTATGCTTTATGATATCTATATAAAAAATGAAATATTGTTCATGTATGAGTGATGTTTGAATGTTAAAAGGTTCTTGTAAATGCATGGAACAAGAAATTTAGAATTTTCAGTCATAAGTTATGTTATGATGAGTTGAACGTTATATGATTATATTTGGCATGTATTTGCATGTTGATGAAAGTGATAATGTTATGGATTCTCTTGACTACTTAGAGTTTGAAGAGAAAATTCTGGTCACTTAAAAAGATGATATCATCGAGTAAATTGATGAGTGAAACATCGAAAGTGAAATGTAAATTAGCAGAAACTTAAACTACTAGTAAAGAAATAGAATGATTACGAAATTTGTATATGAAATTCAATTATGGCCAACAAAGCCGGTAGGAGGCTAAGTCTTATAGTGAAGTGAATAATGCAAATTTAGACACTTGGGCACTAGGTATAGTGTGAATCATAAGTTAATAACTCGTGTGTGATTTTAGTTGATTTTGTAAGATATTAGCATAGTCTAGCGGAACACTTGACGAAGTGACTAGTTAGGAACTTGATAAACAAGTCGGTGATTGGGATGAGTTTAAAACCTATTTAAATATTTGATAATGGGATACCCAATTTTGCTCTGATACGATGTTAGAGTAAAATTCAATGTGGAATGCCTATTGTTTGAGATTGAAACATATGATTTTATATCCTGAAGATAATATTTTTTGACCTACATGGAATTTAGGTTGAAGTTTTAACTTCTTAATTGATCTTTTGACAAAGTACATTTGCAGGTGTACGATTAAAGAGATTCACCTATATGAAGTGTGAAGTGTAGTCGCTTCAATTAGCCCGGGTTGGCTTTGTATGCACTCATGAATGGATAGGGACACATGGCTTATATAGTGTCAAGTTTAAACTTTTGAGTTGTATTTGAACTTGTGTGTGAATTATTTTCAAGTGTTCAATGGGTTGAAGGGTTCAATCTTTAGAGATACCTCGATTCTCGAATATTTGGAATGTGTAATTCACTAAGTTGAAAATTCAATCTTCAACACATTTTCATTTATGCACTTTTTTGGTTTGGTTGGTGGATTTTCCGAATCAATGATAGTACATAAATGGGGGAGGATTGTTGCTGTTTTATGAAACACAAAGCTATTTAAGTATAATTGGATTTGAATAGTTGTAAACTTGTGACGTTAAAACAAGTTTGGTGGTGTGGAGTGCACACTTGTATAAACTATCTACGAGTTTACAGTTAATAGGATAAGGATTAATTATGTTGGTGATGACTAACATGACTTGTCCTGGAGTTTGGAAAAATATATCATTTCAGAATTTGTTATAATTCTAATGGTGATGGTACATAGTGTCTAAATCATTAATTGAAAGGATGCGGATGAATTAAAAAGGGTAAAGATGTATTATTTCAGAATATTTACTACGTGACTTTTCGTAGAATGATGAAAATTTGCATCATTTCATGAAATCTGTTGTCTCTCCACACACACACACACACACACACACATATATATATATATGCGCATGCATGATACATTAGGGTGAAGGATGACACACACAAACACAGAAAACAAAAACAAAAACATGATAGGAAAATACACGATTTTCCCAGACGTACGTAGCAACCAAAAATACAGGTGCTCAAATGCATCTCCTGATTCAAGCCTAGAACATGAGGAGAGTTTCTCGATTGTTTTATTCTCAAAGGAAATTCGTGTAACCCAAAGTTGTAATAGGGTCAAATTACTCTTTAATGAAAGCGTACGTAACACGACTCACATCGATAACCAAGAAAGTTTATCACAATCATCCAAGGTTGAATATACCGTTCTATTGGAATGAAGTATTACAGCAAGATAACTCCAACATAATTATCCTATGACTAGTGAGTTATAAGATTTATTCCTTAAATGTTACACACACCTGACTTTCTCTTATCGAGATAACACGTAGCCAAATAATTACATATCAAGCTTTATGTTCTTTTTTTGCACATCAAACTTTATGTTCAATATTATTGATGGGTGAAAATTTTAATTTATAAAAATGTCAATATTATTATAAAAAAGAAAAAAAGAATCAATCAATGAATTTATTAAACATAATACAACATGACATACTCTACGTAAGTAAATATGCTCTTAACACAATTTCTAGTCGCCGTAATTCCTACATATGAAATGGGAACATGAAATTGGTGTTGTTTATTTGAATGTTGGGAGCTGAATCTCAATTTTGTTGATCAACGTTAGGCCTGTACATCTTCACCCAACGCTTGTTTAATGCTTGGACTGGTCTAGCATTTGCCTCTGCGCTCTGCAAATCATCAAAAACACAATGGTTAAGATCTATTTATTGCAAATTATACGTTCAAAAAGTTAAAACGTGTCGTTTTTGCAGGGACGGAGGTAATATGTATTTTTACGTTATCATTAAAGATATCGAACGGAGAAAAGTAAACGTTAACTTACATCATGCACTGCTTCTCTTATGATTTCCACTTGGTGCCTTGAAACAGTTCTCACCTGAAGAGGTACGATGAATTAGATGAGATCAACATATGCAGATTAAATTATTTTAAAATTTAACTAATGAATGATTAATACAATCAATATAGATTAAATTTGACTTACCTTTTTGATAATAGTCCAGATGCATTTTCAGTACAAGGAGGGGTTGTAAGTGAACCAAGATATCTATAATACTTCCTCCTTCCCAACTTTATTTGTTTTGGATCAACAAACCCCAAAACTTTCTCTACATCCTTTGTATCAGCCAGAACAAAGTTATTTATGGTTAACATATATATATATATATATTTATTGACCTCAATCAAAATAACAATATTTATATACAACAAAATGTAAATTTCCATTTAGATTATACATAAAATCACAAATTCAACGTATTATATTAATATTATGTATATAATAGTTGAATTTTTTGTCAAGCTTACTTTGAAAATCATGATAAGAAAGTGGGAAGAAAATTTTAAGTTGGAGGAGTATATGTTGTGATGTAGTGGTTGGAATTTGAACAGTTAAATGTGGTCATTGAAAAGAAACGAAGTTGGTGGCCAAAACTTGAAAGGAAGAAAATTTGAAAGTAGTCAGTAAAAAAGTTGAATTTTCCCTATAAGACAATTTACCCTATTACTCTTTCTATCTCAGCTATATTTGTAATTCTACTTTTTTTTACACTATTCTCTATCAAATTTTGACCGTATATTTAAATAAATATATGAACAATAATATTATCGTATATGATATTGTTCAACTCGTCGTAACAAATAGTTTCTAAATATCAACTTTTTATTTATCGTTATACACGTAGATAAACATATTAGCGGTCAAACATGTTTCTTGAACAGCGTGATAGCGATTACAGTGAAGATAGAGTTGGGACAGAAGGAGTAAGAAAATTCCACCATTTCATCTTCTTGTATTCGCTAAGATAAAAAACGCGTGAGTTTACTATGTTGTTTTTACACCAATATAGTAAAACTAATATACTAGTATAATGTACTCTTTTCGTGTATTTCAGACTCCACACTTTGAATTCAATCAGTTGAGTTAAAAAATGTTTAATCATTAACATCTTTTATTGAGAATAATTAAAACTTATTAAAATCGATATGATAATTTGAAAATATACTCTATAACAAATCTAAAAATGTATTAAACAATAGTATGTATACTTATATCAATTTAATTTATTGACTAAATGAATGTTAAATTGCAGTTTGAAATGAAAAATAATAAGCAACAAAATTGCACGTACCTTGGATAAGAAGGAGTCGGGTCGTCCGGTCTTGTAAAGAATTCCGACCACCGCAATCTTTCCATCAGCGCTTTGATGAACCAT
>JAULKM010000006.1:11481802-11506805 GCA_032355605.1 Rubia tinctorum | reverse complement strand
TTTTTAAATGACCTATTGTTCCCCCCCCCCCCCCTTTTCTTCTATTTCTTCCACCTGCTATTCCACCCACAATATTTAGTTTTCAAGGCGGTGGGAGGTGGCGGCGAGTCGTTGTTGGCAAAAAGGGTTTACTTAGAGATGAAATTGCTTCTTTTTGGAACTCGGCTTGTCAACTCAAAATGTTAGCAATTTTTTTGTCTATTATACTTATTTAGCATCATTTTCCTTTCAAAGTTATCTCTTTGCGTTGTGCTGTTTGATTCATAACTATAGAATTCGACGAGAATTTTCTCTTAACACTTGGAGTCGGTTTGCAATTTTAGAGTATTTCCTGGGTTTGAAACTTGATGCATTTTTTCGCGTGTGGGAGTATTTTTCAATGTTCGAGATATTTGAGGCGAATTATTTCTAGGTATTTTGGATTCTGGGTTTCTGGGGATTCTGAGTTTCTTCACCGGAGAAATTCCTCACGGGTTCAAAACTAGGAATGGATTGCAAGATTAGGGATAGCTCATTGGGCTTGGATATTCGCAAGAGAAACAGAGCTGGTGGTGGCGGGAAGAGGGTGGGTTGGTGGTGTGAGGAGGCGGAGTGTGTAATATGGGTTCACCGACGGTGGAAAATGGAGAGAAGCGGGAGGAGAGGTGGTGGTAGGCGTCGAGAATGGTAATCGGGGAAAGTTTGATGGCCTGGAATCCATTCGAGTTTCTGGTTTATAGGATTTGTTGTGACTTTATTTTTTTGTCGAGCCCGCACTTGTCGTCGGAAACAATGGCATGCATGTTTTGCTTTGGGTTCTCTCCACGGTTTTCTTGGTTTCTTCGTGCCCAGAATTGGTTAGATCTGGAGCACTAGTGATGGCGGAATCTGGAGGAGGCGGATGGCAGTTGGTTTATATGATAAAGAGGGGTATAATGGGGGGAAATTTTGCAGCCTATTGGGCGAGGGTGTTTTAGACCTTTCCAGTTTGGTTAATACCCAATTTCTTCAGTTAATATCAATATTAGCAAAAAAGGTTATAATTGCACAATTTGTCATAAAATTAGGGTTATTTTGGCACTTTCTCCTTTTGCAAGGTTAGAAGTGTAAAAATCTTATATATAAATTATTGAAAACTAATATTCAACTTGGATTTTTTTTTTACTATACAAAGTTTGTTTTAGACCGTAATCGTTAGACGGAGTTAGTTTATAAAATTTTTTAGCAAATGAGGTATTTTGAATTTTCCAATTCTTTTATAAGTGCATATATAACCCCCAGTTGTCGAAAATGCTAATATAACCTTGGTCTCATATGAAAATTTGGTTAACAATGGTCTTCGTTGGAATTAAATAAAATGACCAATTTTCCCCTCTTAAAAATATATTTAAAAATAAATAAAAATGCGTTTCCAACCCTATGTATTGGTCAAAAGTGCAAACATAATGTTGTAAAATCTGAAAATGTCAATCTAACTCTATGTTTTGGATGAAAGTGTCAATCTAACCCTGACAACCTGAATTGGCCGGAAATTGATGAAATGACCATTATACCCCTGAGTTTAAAAATGAATATAAATCATTTTAACCTCTTCTCTTGATCTCTTATCTTCCCCAAACCATGTTCCCTGTCGCTGACTCGCTGCCAATATTTGTTATGTAGATCGTGCCCCACCGCTGTTAATAGAGCCACCACCGTCGCTGTCAATATTATTGCTCCACTGCTGCCATTGGTCTCCATCACTGCCAATATTCTTTTTCAATGACATTTTTCATTGTCAATGATTGCTCTCTATTTACTCAGTGGCACGATATTCGCTCTAATGGTCGTGGGGTGGTGGCACAAGATCGTCATCCACCACATGTTGGGTTATGACGCTTGAGATCATCATCAATGACGGGTAGGGTTACGACGGAGCGTTAGAAATCCGGGGGTAGTTTAGGGGTTTAGGTTTTGTAACCGTGGGTAAGTTGGAGCACTTGAAATATCAGGGGGTGAAGTTTAGGGTTACGACAGGTAAGGTTATAGTGAGGGTAGGGTTACGGCCAGGGTATGGTTACGAGTGACATTGGAGATGGTGTTGGAGAGGTGGTGTTTGAAATGGGGGAAGGAGGCGGTGCTAGAGCTGGTGGCGGTGGCGGAGTGGCAGAGCGAAGGTGGCGCTCCGGAAATGGTCAGGGAAAGAGGTGAAGCTAGAGAGCGGCGACGGTGGTGGCACTCTGTGGCAGCGGTTTAGGGTGTTTGAAGAAGAAGAAGAAGAAGCATGTGGGTATTGGGAGGACGTCTTTGTGCCTCTTAAAGATACAATTTAGGGAAAATGCACTTTATAATACTGAGAAAGTGCAGGAATAACCTTGTAAAATATGAAAGTGGAGAAATAACCCTATATTTATGTCAAAATGTGTAGTTTTACCCATTTGGTCATTTTTCGGCATTAACTTATGTAAGTCCAGCGTTGACTAATACTGAAATGATAGAATTACCCCTGGATGGAAAATAGTTTTTTCTTGACAACTGTAACCTTCCTTACTTCTTAATAATACACCTAATCATCTTCAAAACCCTAAACTGCCACCGCAACCGCCAATCACTACCACCTCCGTCGTCGAGCAACATCGCCTCCATCGCCGATTCTTCATCAGCATCAAAATCTCCAAACTAATTCCCCAATTCACTGCCTCCCCCACCGTTGTCCACCACTTCACCGCCACCGATTCCCCACTCACCACCTCAATGCCGTCGATTCCCCCAACCTGTTCACCACCTCTTCGTCCACCACCTCAGCCATCTACCACTCACTGTCGCTAATTCCCCAACGGATTCACCACCTCACCCCGTTGATTCCTCAACCAATATCTTCATCCCCAACTGATTCACCGCTGCATCGATTCACCACCTCCGCTGCCCAACACCATAACCTCCACCTCCTACCCTCGCCAATGCAGAATCCTAGAAGAAGAGAAAGTGCAAAAAAATTACCCATGAGCTCGTTCATAGGCTGTAAATATGTGAGAGGTACCCAGAGGTGGTCCACCGCCGACCGCCGCCGCTGAACCTAACCTAAGCTGCCATGCACCACCTCCTCCTATATCATCGCCACCACTTCTTCCCTCCCCTTCCACGCTCCACCTCACCCCGCCACCACATCTCCCTTGTCATGCTCCACCCTATCTCCGCCATAACGCACCGCTGCGCTCCAACTCCCTCTTGGAATATATCTCAAAGACTGAGATGAAGGGTTTGGGTTGAAGATCGAGATGAAATTGGGAATTTAGGGTTGAAGTTTGGGGTTTTGTTCAAAGATTTATTTCTCCGGATGGGTTGAGGAGGCAAGCTGGGTGACAGGGGTGGTGGTGGACATAGATGGGTGGCAGGTGGGGGTAATGAGGAGGGCTGGGTGACGGTGGTGAGCGGAGCTAGTTGGAGGGTGGGGTGAGGAGGGTGTGAGGAGGATTTTGGGCGTGAGAAACCGAGGGAGTGAAATTAAGGGAGTGAGGAAAATGACAGAGATATAATGGTCTTTTCTTATTTATTTTTTTGAATTTTTTAACTCAGGGCTATACTAGTCATTTCACCTATTTCCGGCCAATTCGGCTATTGACATTTCGGTCAACAAAATCCAGGGTTATTTTTGCACTTTCAGATTTTACAAGGTCATTTATGTACTCTCTACCAAAATACGGGGTTAAAAACGTACTTTGCTCTACAATTTATGAAGCCATAATGCGGCTAACTACTAGAGAGTAGCTAGTGCCAAATCAGGGTTATCCATAGAGACATGGGATCCAATCAAGTATTAAATGTAGTTAAAAGTCACACAAAGATGTCACTCTAAGTGTGTAGTAACAAAGTTGGGGGTGTTTAAGTTTATAAAACACTAAGACTACTTTAAGCAACTAAAATTACATATAATTAGAAAGAACATGTGAATACGATCACAACTAGCATGAAATATGTAACTATGATGATAACGAGTCTTGGGCGCAATTGGTCTACAGTTCTAGTTATCCTTTGATCATTGACTAATTATTATATTTTTATGCATTAACCGCATATCGTGGAGAACTTATCAACACCTTTCGAGTGAAAACATTTCTCACCTCTCATTGGTTATAGTTAGAATGGGCGATCGGCGCCACACAATAACCTTACCCTTGGGTCACTCTATACAATCAGCATCGTAGAATTCCCCAAGAATAGCAATAAGCATGGAGACCTAATACAACTAACACAATGTCCTACAAGCGAGAAACATGGGGATAGAACAATTATATTTCCTAATGACGACTACAAGGATAGGCTCTCATGCTAGGCGTCAATTGTGCTACTTCGATAATTATTCAAATTCATATCAAACCTTAAGCAATTCCATCAATCAATAGTCATAATTAACAGTTACACCAAATTATAACCTAACTTTAACCAACGATAATCACATCAACAAAGAGATGGACTGTTTGGGGTTTGACCAAAAACATAGAAAATAATCAACTCACAATCATCAAGTAGTTGTACACCCTAGTCTAAACCATGCATTAATCACAAAACAAAGCATACAAATATGATTGATAACCATTACCCAAAATAAGATAAATCAAATCTCACAAAATCATACTAGATATGCTTACCAATTGCTCCCAAGAGTATAATTAGGCTAGCTAACTAAAACCCGGAACATAGAACACAAATCCACAAAGAAACATGGAAGAAATTGAAAGAGAAATGTAAAAACTAGCATTTTGGAAGCCCCAAGTAGGGTTCACATCAAATGGAGAAGAAGGGTTTATTTATAGACTAGGGAAATAAAGGAGAAAATCCAAACCAATAACAAAACAAAATTAAATTCTGGGTGTTTGCCACAGACCGTGATGTATGACACAGACTGTGGAGGTCAATTTGACCCCTTCTTCTTTCCATTGCTATGAGTGAATCAATCATTTGTTTTGGGAGTTCTTGTAGTCATTTTTATAGTACTCGCGAAGACAAATCCAATCATGCTATTAATGGACATTGATTCATCTCGGATCATTCTCAGAACCTGGGTCCAAAGACGAGGATCATTCTTCCTCCGTTACTTTGCCTTCATTCTTTAAATTCGTATCTTTTCTTCTACCATCTAACACATTGCCCTTCACTTCTAAGCTCTTTCCATGAATTTTCATACTTGATTCTTCAATCCATGAGTATGATCACAAAGTACACTTCAAAACCCCTAAAACTAAAGTGTTAAGATAGAAATCCTACATCATCATCTTAACCTTTTTATTGACAAAAACATTCATTAAGCTTACGTAAAACTTATAAGGGAAAAGTGCAAAAATGACCCTATAAGATTGAGAAAGTGCAGATATAACCCTGTAAAATTTGAAAGTGCAAAACTAACCTAAGTTATTGTAAAATAGTGCAATTATACACAAATTGCATTATTCCGGTATTGACCGAATAAATTCAGGCATTGACCATTTTTGAAAAGATAAAAATACCCCTATTCTTAAAAACACAATTTTAATGACAAAAAAACCTAGGGTTCTTCTTCTTTTCATCATATTCAAACTTGCCACCAGCTTCACCGCCGCCGTGGCACGAGCTCCACCTCTGCCGCCGCACCACTAGCTTCGCGGCGACCCCCTTAACCTCATTTAACAAGACTGAGTCTACCGTTTGTTTTAACGAAATCCAAATTTTCCAACTCATTCATCAACTAAATCCAAATCTTCCAACCAATTCATCGCCGCCGCGCTCTGTCGCGCAGTCCACCAAAAGCTCTGCCGCAGTCACAAGCTCCACCACTGCGAAACCACCTTAAACCCCGCATCACCACCTCTGCACTAATCCCCTCCGCCCAGACCCGTCGTGCCACAGCCACCGCCTCCACACCTCTGCCCCCACCATTCCTCCCCTTCGTGCGCCACTGCTCAGCCTTAGCCCCCACGCCACCTCTCCCCCATCACTCCACCACCTACCCTAGCTCCACCTCTGCCTGACCACCACGTCTCCCATGTCACCCCGCCACCACCACCCAAACTTACCCACTAAGCCTTCATCGATAAACCACATCACCACCTCGTAACAGCCCCCACCATTGCATCATAGACGCCTACCACCACGCTGGAATCCTAGCTCGCATGCCGTTCACACCACCCTCTCAAAATGGATCCGACTTAGGCTTCTGGTCCGGCAGCGGAATAAGTTTTAGGCGGTAACTAGGCGGTAACGCAGCGGTGGTGAAGGAAATGGGGAAAGGAAAGAAAGAGAGGCATTCTTGTTGTTTTGTTAAAAACCAAGGGTATTAGTGTCTTTTTAAAAAAATTAAAAAGTTTTAACCGAAAGGTAAAACGGTCATTTCAACGATTTCAGGCCATTTCTGCCGTTGACATTTCAGTCAATGATTTCCAAGGTTATTTTTGCACTTTCAGATTTTATATGGTCATTTATGCACTTTCGCCCAAAACATAGGGTTAAAAGTGCAATTTACTCAACCTATAATTTATTACAAATATGAGTTTCAAGTGTGCTAAAAAGAGTGTATAAAGTGAAAACACCATGTATTATGGTCATTAGGTTTTTTAGGTTTTTTAGGTTTTTTAGTTTTAAGGTTAGGGGTATTTTGTCTTTTGAAATTATGCCAATGTCTGAATTCCTTTAGTCAACACCGGAATAGTGCAATTTGGGTATATTTGGTATATTTGCACCATTACTTAAAATCTTAGGATTACTTTAACACTTTCAAATTTTACAGCGTCATATCTGCACTTTCAAATTTTAATAGGATTATTTATGCACTTTCCCCTAAAAAATATATAATGTATACTGACCATTTACCCTTCAAATCCCTAAATTCCATATCCACAATTATTCACATTCTTTTTTGGTATTTGGGGGTTGAGATCGAGTTCTGAGATCTCAAATTTTAGTTCTGAGATCCCTAAATCATGGAATTTTCATAACCGGTCAATCGCCAATTCTTCTACAACCTTGGGTGGTGCTTTTGTGTACTTGTTAAGAATCCAAAAATGGATTTTAGAACAAAATTGTGTGTATAACTGTTGATGAAGTAAAATAAGTGTATAAATATGTTTTATTTGACCGTCAATTTTTTTAAAATAAGTGTATAAATATTACTTATTCCATCCTCAAATCTTAAAATATGTGTTGATTTAATCACAAAATTCTTGTTTATGTTTAAACGCTTCAGGAATAAAATCATCATATTATTGAAAATAAAATGAAGGTATTTTGATAATTTTCAGTCTGGTCAACGGCAAAATTTGATCAATTAACATCAGTCTCTGGTGAGAGGTTTATGAGTCTATGAGTCAATGTTGATAAAAGGTTATATTAGCACATTTGAAAAATTGGGGTTATATCTCCACTTATCAAAGAATTGGGGGTTATCAAAGCATTTTGCCCTATATATATATATAATAATAATTAGGCAAAATTTCTGGAAATACCGTCTTTCCATAGGCATATGAAAAGATGAGGTCGAGTTAAAAGTATAGAAAAGTAAGGGGTTCTAATTGCAATATTAAAAATTTATTATGAAACATGCAGTAGTTATAAATTTATGACCCGATTAACGCAACCCAAAATTTTTAATTTTATTTCTTCTAATTTGCACGTTAAACTTTGGTTTTTCCATAAGTTATGGAAAACTCGTCTTTCAAGAGACGGACTCTAATAATTATAATTTTTTTATTTCGATAGTAAATATAAGAGAAAGTCCCTTGTTAGATCGACTAACTGTTAGACCAATCATAGAAAATCTCATTCCAAAAAAATTTAGGATCAAATTATAACTATTCATACATTACGATACATTTTAGAAAATTTTCAAAGTTATAAGAACCTCGTTGAAATAAATAAAAACAAATATCAAATCGTCAAATATAAAATAAACTCGTCTAACGGTTAGTCGGTCTAAAATAAGACTTTGTGTAATTATAAAGTATAATTAAATCATAAAATATAAAATATTTATATAAAAATAATATAAATTTTATTTATAAGATTAAAATATTAATTTAAATTATTTATACTCCCTCTGTCCCAGCTGGACTTGCACTACTACTTTTTGAACACTATTCTCTATCAAAATTTAATCACATATTTGAATAGATATATAAAAAATAATGCTATCGTATATGATATTGTTCCCAAGTAGTTTCTAATTATCAACTTTTTATTTTCCATTAGTATACGTATATAAACATATTAACGGTCAAATGTGTCTCTTGAACGACGTGCAAAAAGTAGTTGTGCAAGTCTAGGTAGGATAGAAGGAGTATAAGAAAATAATATATTTATATTAAAGTATTGTAACTATTATTTATAGTAAATTATAAAATAATATTTTTTTATTTAAAATGTAGTTTATAAAAATATATAATTTCTCAAGTCCCAAAAATAGTTGATCGAATGTAGTACCATTAGGGATCCAAAAATAGACTGGTAACCTACGGTCAAGCGGTTGTATATTTTTTTAATGCGGGTGAGTATGTGAAAAATGGGTAATGCGTTCTTTGGGCAATGAGTCAAATGAATAATTGAAAAATATGGGTCAGAAGGGTTATGTTTGTGCGTTAACCATGAATATACCCATATGGGTTGAAATCTGCGGGTCTATTCATATGAGTTGATATATAAACTCATATTAGTCAATATATGGGTTGAAACTCGCAGGTTTACCCAATTTGAGTTGGTATGCAAACTCATATAGATCAATATATGGGTTGAAACCTGTGGGTTTACCTATTTTCAACCCGTGAGATGAATGATTTTTTATCCGAGGGTTGAGCAAGTTTAACCCAACCCTTTTTCTTACCCATTATAAAATGGGTTGAAATTAGTCAAACTCATAGTTTTCAATTACCCATTTTATTCAACTCATATTCGACCCGTCCACCCATTTTCATCCCTAAGTACCATATGTTCAAAAGTCATGTCAAAGCTCCATTTCTTTTTCTTTCTTTTTCATATAAACTCTTTTGCACCTTTCCATGAATTTTGTTTTGAGAAAATGCTTATATAACCCTTTAGAATTCATATAAGTGTTAATATAACTTTATGATAATTGAAAGTGCCAATATAACCTAGATAATAAGTGAAAGTGCAAAAATACCCTCCCAACAACTTTTAGTTGGTATTTTGTGAAAAGACACTTTTATCCTTTTGTAAAAAAACTAAAAATTTGAAAAATAGAAAATGATGTTTTGCCCTTAGTGGTATTAACCACACCACATAGAGTTATATCAACACATTATGAAAGCTAATAAATTAAATAAGTACATTTTTAAAACATATAGGGTCATATCAGCTAATTTGTAAAAATTGTGGGGTTATATCAACACATACTATAAAAACAAAGAGTCATATATGTAACACACACAACCGCCATTTAGACCTTTTATACCAATTGTCGGCATTCTAAAGTGTGATTCCGATGGCGAATGAGGGGCTTTGGCAAGGTCGACACAATGAATGTTGAAGCGGGGACGCGAAACCCTTAGAAAATGATAGATTCATCCAAAATTTCCCTTAATTCATTAGATTAATACGATATTGAGTTTGATTTTGTGATTTTATTTTGCTTCTATTAATATGAATAGAGATGTGCGACACATATGGTATAGAATATTGGAGTTTTTATGATATTTTTATTTATTTTGTTGTGTTTATTCCGAATTGATGATTGGCTTACATTTGGTGTTTTGTGTGTAGTTGTTATTTTGTTGTGTTAATCAACCTAAGGTTCTTAATGTTGATGGGTTTTGAAATGAGGTTGGGATATGTGACAATGGTGTTTAATATGAAAGAGAGTGCTATGATGTCAAATTTATAATGTATATGATGTTGTGGTCGCCCGTTAAGGCCAACCAAGTGTATTACCACACACTTTGTTTTTTATAGTATGTGTTGATATAACCATACACAGTTTACGAATGTGTTGATATAACCATACACAGTTTACGAATGTGTTGATATAACTTTAGAGCATCTCCAATGGTTTCATCTATTTTACAGTTGATACAATGTACTTTTTTAGTTGCTACAGTGTATTTACTCCAACAGTTTACTCTACATCTTCCTCTAAAAAGAATATTCTTTTAAATTATTTATGAACGTTAATTTTATAAGGGTTCTAATCTTTTATTTAGTTCAAACTTATCACGTGTATATATTTAATTTGAATTGTTAATTTTTTTATGTAAAATAAAAATAATTAATTTCATGATAAAAAATTGTCATTAATGAAACACTTAAAATTACATAGAATATAATAAACAAGCTCAAGAAATAAAATACAACCAAACAAAAACAATACAACAAAACATAAAAGTAATTTTTAAAAAGACCACAACATTTCCATAAAATAATAAAAATGCAAACATGTAATTACTCAAAATATCACTTTTCACAGTTAAAAATAGAATTATATTTATCATATATAATATATAAAAATAATTATAAATATTGAGAAATGAAAGAATAAAATAAATGATATAAAACATTCATTATAAATAATCCAAGGAAAAAGGGAAATGAAAGGAAAGAAAACAAAGGAAATGAAAGGAAAGTAAAAATAAGAAGAGATGCTCTAAAAGAAAACGATAAAGCAAGTCAAATTCAGATTTGGCGTGCCAAAAGTGGCTGCTACATTTAGCGCACTACTGTACATATGGAACGCATAAACGGTATATTTACCTTACCACTGGAGTTGAAGAACACAATAATATTTTGTCGTTTTCTCCATGAAACACAAAAAATGCACACTATTTTAGGAATATGCTGATATAACTCTATTTAGTCCGACGATGGTAGGTAAAGGTATAATTGTCTATCCAAATTCAACTCTTGATTTGAGGGCATTTTTATCATTTTAGGGAGGTCAATGGCCGAAAAAGGGTTAATAGTAGAAAGTCCACTAGAGAGTTATATATCGATTATGTATATTTCTTTTTGAAAAATATATTTTTATAACCCTACCTAATTCACATAAGTGCCAATATAACATTTTGATCATTGGAAATGCAAGTATAACCCTAGATAGTTAGTGTAAGTGCAATCGTACCCTTTCTGATAGACATTGGCCGGAATTCAATAAAAGACTATTTTACCCCTATGAAAATAATAAAAAGAAGAAGAAATTTACAATTAGACCCTCCAAACCCTAATCTACCTCCTCTTTCCTTCTTTTGCCAAATTTCTTTTCTTCTTTCCCTGCAATTCTCTGCAACTCTTTCTTTCTTTCTTCCCCCCACATTTCTTTTCTTCTCTCTCTGCACCCTTATGTCCACCACCCCCCTGTCCATCGAGCGTCGCAACTAAGCAGCCACCCATTGTCTCCGCGACCGGGCGCCTCTGCGACTAAGCCCCGCCTCCACCCTCCTTTAGGTCACCGCCGCCAGTTTTGCTCCTTTTTGGGCGCCAGACTTGCTCCACCTTTGAGCGCCAGATTTGCATCGACTCTGTGGGATGGTTCAGCTTCTACCAACCCCCGATTTGCTCCGCCTCTGCTCGACGGTTCCACCTCTGCCAACGCCAGATTTTCTCTGCCTCTGATTGACAGTTCCGCCTCTGCTGCCACCGGATTTACTCCGCCTCTGCGCCACCGCCGGATGATGATTCTCTTTCTCGTCTTCTTTTCAGAAGAGTTGTTCTTCCGCCGGATCTACTCTTCCTTAGCCACGTGAGTTAAATTATTAAAGAAGGGGGTGAGTTGACACAGGGTGTAGGTGGCGGTGGCTGGGGTGGTGGGTGTAAGGGGGTGAGGGTGGTGTCTTGATGGCTGGAAGCAGTGGAGGTGGTGAACTGGCCGGGGTGAAGGTGGCTGGGGGCGGTGGTGGTGGTGGTGGTGGTGGGGTGGCATGGCTGGTTGGAGGAGGTGGAGGAGGTGGTTTTGAGGGTAAAGTTGTCCTAACATATATATGTTTTAGGTCTAAGGGTATTTTTGTCAATTCATGTGCGGTTAACGCCAGTCAATGCCAGAAATAGTGTTTTATGGTTATATAGGCACTTATGACAACTAGTTAGGGTTGTTTTTCACTAAAAATTATTCGAGAGTCATATTGATATTTGCTCAAATAGGTAGGGCTATATTGGTATATATACCTTTCTTTTTTTGAATTCTTGATTATATTAGTGTTATATTGCTGCAAGTATTGGCACTAGGTAGGTTTAAAACTTGTTGAAATGGGCCAAGCCCACCACAACCACTATATAAAACCGAGAAGAGTACCTAATTCATAACCCGGAAGGCGCGGAAGAACCCTGAACAACAGGAGCAGCAGAAGCCATGGCGGTCCCGTTACTGACTAAGAAGATAGTGAAGAAGAGGACCAAGCACTTCAAGCGCCCCCAGAGCGACCGAAAAATCTGCGTCAAGGTGCGGTGCCTTTGATTACCTTCTCATGACTTTATCGGCGGTTTCTTTTAGCTTTATTGGGAAGATGGTAATAGGAATTTGCCGCCCCAGTCTTACTTGCATATGCAACCTGGTGATTGGCATCCAATATCTGATTCCTGTAAAGGACTTTCAAGATGTTTCATTTAGCATAAATGATGTTAGTTTTCTTGAGATGCAATTTGGTGATTGACATTTTATATCTGATTCCATTTAATTTAATTGATCCTGTGAAAGATATGCAAGAGGATAACTATCCACCTATTCTGTCATTTGAATGATGAACAATGCATGCACTACCATCTGATCTTCATTGCATATCTTTTATGTAATTATCTATCTGAAAATGGGTTTTTAGTTGAACCATCTCTTTTTATTCTGTAGCTGGTTTCAAACGTCCATTCGCAATCAATGATGAAGTTTTTGTGGCTGACTATCTGTGATTATCCAAAACGATTTCACCATCTTTCGGCTGAGATTGCAAATACAGTGTTAATGTTTGAATCTTATGTTTTCACAAAATCTGCCTGTGGTATCTAAGGTCCAGAGTATATCAATTACTGGATGTTTCGTTTTTTATGGCAGGGAGTAATTGAACAGGTCTTTGTGACACATTTGGCTGTAATACCATGAGCCTTCTGTTACTATATCCCTGATTATACTATGTTTTCGTGGCTGGTTTTCTGTGGTTATCCAAAACGATTTCACTATCTTTCAGCTGAAATTGCAAATATAGCATCAAAGTTTGAATCTTGCCTGTGGTATCTAATGTTCAGAGTACATCAATTACTGGATGTTTCGTTTTTTTATGGCAGAAAATAAACAGGTCTTTGCGACACAGTTAGCTTCAATACCATGAGCTCTCTGTTACTATATCCCTGATTACACTATGTTTTCACTTTTTCTTTCAGATGACTTGTCTTTTAACTAGTATGATCTCTGACATGCTATGGATTTGCAGGAAAGCTGGCGCAGGCCCAAGGGTATTGACTCCCGGGTGAGGAGAAAGTTCAAGGGAGTTACGTTGATGCCCAATATCGGATATGGGACTGATAAGAAAACCCGGCATTATCTCCCTAATGGGTTCAAGAAGTTTGTCGTGCACAATGTTTCCGACCTTGAGTTGTTGATGATGCACAACAGGTAATCTTGAATTGTTTAAACATTAGTTTGATCTGCATCATTCTTGACTTAAGCAAAACTCTAAATGTTTTCCAGGACCTACTGTGCGGAGATTGCACACAACGTGTCAACAAAGAAGAGAAAAGATATTGTTGAACGAGCTGCTCAGCTTGATGTTGTCGTCACCAACAAGCTTGCAAGATTGCGTAGCCAGGAGGATGAATGAGCCATCAACGAGGCTGCAATTTTAATGCGATACACATAACAAATTACATGTGAAGCGGTGTTTCTGTTGACTCGTAATTTGATTATAATTTTTAGTTTTCAATTGCTTTTAACAACGGGATTCCCCTCACCATCACCAATCCGCAAGATGTTAGGGCAATACTTTAATGTACGACTAATTGATTAGATTTAAGCAGAGGGATGGAAAATTTGCTTGAATTTGGCTAGATTTATTAGAAGCATGATCAACTACCATCAGCATCAACCTCATTTTAACAACGCAAACTTCAAGAACAATCCCTCTTTATATCTCAATAAGAGATGTATGGAAAATCTGAACTCATGAAAGCATGATGGAAGGGCATGGCTAAGAACTGCACAAGCTTAATGATTACCATTGTTTTTCAGAAAGCATAATCGGTACTGTGAAATATTAAGTATCCTGCCTCTGGGTCAAGAAAATCTTGAGAAGCTGATAGACTGGAGCATAGAATAAGAAGTGGATCGCTATATCTAGCCTTGTATTTTACTTACTCGCTCCCTGTAGTTGAGGTATTTGATTACAAATTCAAATACTTGTTAGAGGAAAAAGAAAAAGAAAAGCTAATATAATTTAGTGGATCAATATATTGATTAATTAGCTAATACTGATTAAATTGCTAATTCCGGTTATTTAAGATTTGCGGAGGCGGTGGTGGCGCCGGCGGGGTGGTTTCGCCGGTGGAGGTGGCGCCGGCGGTTCGGCTCTCGTAACTCCGGCTTGCGGGTCGAAGTAGCCGGTTAGGCTTGTGTTCTTCCGGACGCGCATGGACATGGCCGGTCCAGCTCGCGTTCCTCCGGTCGCGCGTGGATGAGGCCCGGCCGGCTCGCGTTCCTCCGATCGCGTGTGGACGAGGCCCGGCCGTCTCGCGTTCTTCCGTGCGCGCAGCGACGTGGCCGTGCCGGCTCTCGTTCCTCGGTTCGCCCGTCGATGAGGCTGGGCCGGCTCAAGTGCCTCTGTTCGTGCTTCGACGGCCGGTCCGGTTCGCGTGCCCCGTTCACGCGGCGACGCGGCTGGTCCGGGTAGCTTGCCTCCATTCGCGCATCAACGTGGCCGGACCGGCTTGCGTTCCTCAGTTTGATTTTCGACGTGCCCGGATCGGGTCGCATCGATCACGGATTGTCCGACGCGGCCGACCCTGTTAGCGGTTCTCCGGTCTTGCCTCCTTGTGAACGGCCCGGGTCACGAGCCCCCGGTTCGCGCTTCGAGCTGTCCGATTGTGGTACGCGATTTTCGATTCGCTTCAGTCGGTCCGTGATTCCCGGGTCGCAGGCGATTTTGGTTGGGCTTTCTTTTCTCTCCGTTCACATTCCCTTTGCATTTTTGGTTCGCACTTTCTACTCCTATTTCCCCATTTTCAATGCCATTTTGTTCGAAAATTATTTTAAAAATGTCTATAAAAGAGGAGGTAAAAATGTCTATAAAAAAATGTCTATAAAAAATGTTTCAATCCCCAACCGGAAACATTGACGTTCCCTTCGTCACGGAATGAATCTCCTCTACCGTCAATGAGAAGGTTCAGATCCGGACCATCCCATGTGTTCATATGATCAAAATGTGCAGTGGACCTTGAAACAGGTGGCTCAAGAGGTACCTCGTGATCTTCGTCATTTACGGGCAACTGATCATGGACGTACGCACCACTTCGGCCCTGCCTGAAGGACCAACTAACACCCCTTTCACGTATATTGCGACCTTTGTGAACAGGTCAGCCGTCGGCGCTCATCTGCAAAATGGAACATAATTACATAATTAGTTCCTAACAATGACGTAATTATAGGAGAAATATGTATAACATTAATAATAAAATGTGTACTGTTCAAAATAATATATTACATATTCAATTACGTATGTTCAAATAGTATACACGTAGAACAAATTCGAAACAAACATTCAATATATTCTATGCAACGAACCAATTATTTTTGTTACGAATGAAATAAATATTAATTATCTAGTACTCTCATCAAATTTTACATACCAAAATTTCATTACAAACAATTTTAAACATCCTATTATATACTATTTAAATGAGACAACTATCAAATTTTGCACTGACTTTTTTTTATCCGAAAACTATATTTCAAATTACTTCTAAAAATTACACCTTCATTTTCAAGATTGTATTTTTGCTATTATTTGCTTCACCTATATTTCAACATTAAGTTCTTTTTCCAATCAAATCCTATCCATAGTGTAAAAATGTCCCATTTCAGATTTTCATTAACCCACCCATCTAAATTTAATTTTAATTAAAGTTAAAAAACCCTATTCCAACCATTTATTTCATTGCATTTTAATTTCATTTCAAATATAAAAAAATTCCTTCATCTAATTTCAAATTTCATTAATTTCACTTGACATTTTAATTTCATTTCTCCTTACAATTTAAAATTCAATACAATTTCAATTTCATTCACCTTTCATTTATTTAATTTTCATTTAAATAACAATTACATTTTAGTTTCCCTTTAAGTTCATTTCCCACAAAAACCCTACCCCTATTCCTCCACCACTCACCGGCGGTGCCGCCCCTCACCGGCCTTCCGCTACACCACGCCCCGTCCCTGGCGCCATCTCCCTCACCGACGCCGCCTCTCACCGCCAGCGTCGCCTCCCTCCGCCAGGCCGGCCTCCAACCACACACCCATCACCAGCCCTGCCTCCCCTCACCAGAGACGCCTCCGCCTCCCATTATCCATCCCACCTCCTCCACCCATCCGACCACCATTCTCCGCCCGTCTCTCCGCTGACCCGCCGACCCATCCGGCCGACCCGTCCAGCCGCAAGCTCACCCTACCCGTCGGAGCCCGCCCCACTGGCCCTCCGCTACCTCACCCTCCACGACCAATCTCCTCCACCACCGCACTGCCCACGACCAATCTCTTCCACCACCGCACCTCCCCTCAACCCTCACAGCCTCACACGCCACTCAACCCTAAAAAAATCCAGCCGATCTCACACACACACACAGAACCAAAAATGGGCACAACCCCCAAAAATGAATGAAAATCACCTACGAGAAAAAAGAATACTAACTTTTTCAGTGCTTTCACCGGCGGGCAGCGGCGGTGGGCGACGGACTGCTGCGTCTGCTGGAACGGAACCGGGTGGAGTGGAGAAGGGGGAAGAAATGTTTAGGTTAGAAGATTTGAATGGAGATTGATGGGTTTGAGGGAAGTAAATATGGGGGGAGAAACAAACAAAAATAAAAGGAAAACAATAAATAATACACGTATAGATACGTATTGATGACGTAACTGGTAAAATACAGGGCGAGATATAGCAACAAGTCTAAAAGACATCTGGCCTCACGTGATTTGACAGAGAGCGTGATGGGTAAAAGTGTGAAACCACTTCCATTGAATTTCTCTGTCCTATTTTGGATATTGAATCCGAAAGTGCATTGGACTGGATTGGAAATATGTAAACCTTTCTAAGTTTTAAAACGGTCCAATGAGTGTATTAATTTTTAAAAAAAACTCACTTCCAATGAGTATTGAAATTTAAAAAGAAAAACTCACCTCCATTGAAGAAAAAAAAAGGTCGTAATAGATATACATCTAAAGAGAAACTACACATTCTCAACAAGCAAAATTGATGTGATTTTCTCACAGGTTGAGATGCACAAATCGAATAAAGACTAGTTGAGTGGTAGAGCAAATACAAGAAATTCTATATCAGTGTGAATTGGATTTGGTTTAGTGGTATTTTACGCTATTTATAATTGAGAGATTCATGATTCAAATTACACCACTATCAAGAACTGTGAATATTAGTGCAATTTCTTGACAGAGATTACCTAGCATTGTGGGACCGTGTCAGTGGTCCTTGTTGTGGTTTCTCAACCTGCAGGCGGTTAATGAAGGTGAGATCATAGTGGTTCCGGCTTTGGTGACAGCGGTTCATTGGTGGTACATCGTTTGAGTGTTCTCAGGTGGGCATCCCTAACTATTCAAATGGATGGAGTTTAAGACTCCATCGATTTTCAATAGATTCAATGATGGTGTCTCTTAATTAGGTCGTAAAATAGGTGTTGCTAACTTGTAATCTTTAAAAAATCTATATCATAGAGATTTTAGGTGATTTTAAACTACTTTTGTGTGTCAATAGGTTTTCTATTTATTATTTTTAAATCACTCATTCATAAATGATGGGGAAATGCCCCACAACAGTTGAAATGAATGAAATTAACATCCATTCTAACTAGTTACTAACAATAATCAACATATTGCAAAGATATATAAATACATGTCAAGCAAACTAATCGTATATACTATTACAAATTAGAGATCTAATAAAATTGTTAAGAAGTCACTGGGATATTAAGTTGCTTCATGCGAATACTATAACCACTCAGCAGAGAGGATCATATTACTCATTAATATCACTACGCCAAATAGGAGTTTTCAACAACTGTAACACCACTTGATCTAAAACACAATTTATGTTGTCCAAACTGTAAACACCTTAAAAAACACAAATCTAACCCATCCAAACTAATGGAAACCCTAATACAAAAACACGAACAAAATTGTAAACACGTGATCTTTACAACCAAATCGAGAACAAAAGATCAACACAAACAACTAAATTGGGTTATCATCACGAACGCAATGATATGATCGATTAAGTCGTAGAACAAAACTAATGTATAGAGACAACTTGTACACTTATTCAATAACATTAATATTAAAATATATATCAATTAAAATATACGGTTGTTTCTCATCTACCTATAGTGGAATGATAGAGAAAAGAAGATTGAAGACAAAAATAAGATTTTGGGAGAGAAAGAGTGTGTGGCTGCAACAAAGTTAGGTTGTAATTCAAATAAGGGCAAAATACACTTCCAGCATTATCTTTTGCTGAAACTACCAATATAACCATGCAAAATAAGAAAGTTTCAAACTAACCCCAACTTATTGATGAATTATGCAGTTATAACTTTTTTGTCATTTCTAGCATTGACTGAAGAAATCAGTCGTTGACCGAACCTGAAAAATCTGAAATACCCATGAGCTTTAAGAAGAAAAAATTGATGTCTATTTTACCCTTGATGACGTGGCAATTATTTGGATTGAAAACGGTTATCTCTATTTCAAAACCAAAAATCATTTTCTTCTTCTTCACTCCCCCCCCCCCCCCATTGCTTGTTTCTTCCTCATTCCTCGTCTCTTCCGCCTCCCTCATTCTCTCTTAAGGTAAGAAGGCTAAGTTTGTTCGCCAACCACGATCCCACCTAACCCGATTTAATTTATTGGTTTCATGTTATGAACCCTATCTTTAGTTTGGGGAAAATTTAATTTATGAAGGGTATTTACTTCCGTTAATAGGTTAAAGTATGATTGTATACGGATTTGGTTGTTGTCTTGGTTGATGAAGTGTTTTAAATTTTGAAAAATGTGCAGAATGGATTTATCGAGTTGCAGCGTCAATCGAGTGTGTTGGGAAAGCTTAGTTTGCAAGGTATGCTCCTCTGAAACAACTGTATTTATGTAGAGAACAGGAAAAAAAATCCGGGCAGAATGTGTTACGGATGTAACGTCCACAGATGGCAACGGTAGGTTGTGCCTGGTGCGGTTGAGTCTGGAAGAGATAGTGTTGTCACCTTGTTTCATTCCCAATAAGGCGTTCGTAGAATGGTAATGAAGATGGATTGTCCGAATGAAGTTGAAGTCAAACTGGTTGCTCTTAGTCAAGGTATCATTGCGCCAGCAAACGATTGCAATTGTCCAACGGCTGTTAGTTCCTTGAACGCGGTGAATTTAGTGTTGTTAGGTGCAAACATCTTAGAATTGTTGTTTTAGCTCATTCTACTCAGTAGTTGCTAGTCGTGAGATGTTGACTTGTTGAGTGTAGTGCCCTTTAGTTTATGTTGTCGATGAAGTACTTTTGATTTGATGAATGAATTTGAATGTGTTTTATGCTATTTGGCTGGTTGTTGCAGTTGTTTTTGTTTCCTAATTCAATCATTTGAAAAGGAAGTTCAATGTATTCCATCTAGGAAGCTATACTTGTTCAAAGAATGTTACAAAAATAGTACTAATCAACCATATATGTTTTAATACTCGCAAAGAGAATGACTCGGTCTTTTGTTATATTTATAGAGAGAAAGTTGAATCTAGACGATGTTTAAATGTTTTTTAAAATGAGATTTTAGTTGAGAGAGAAAAATTAATCTATATTTATGGAGAAGGAAAGTTGAATAGGTACTTAGGTAGAATGAATATTTGATAAATACTAGATGAACATACAAAATTAAATACCATTTCCCCAAAATGATATATGGGTTGGAGTTAAAGTAAAAAATTATTTAAAAATAAATTCCGGTCCCTTATGTCAATTAGTGAAACTTTCAGAGATTTTTTAAAACTTACTTTAAGTTAAGAGTTTATATTTGGTATGCTAAATCAATCTCTATATTTTACTTAAGTCCTAATATGTATACAAGGATTTCTGCATTTTCTAAAAATTAAATAAAACTGCAAAAACCTCCTCACATCTTCCACCCGAAATCCATCATCGTCTGAAATCCAATTCTGGCTAAAATCCACCACCGCTAAAAAAAAATTCTAATGAATTTTTTGTTAGATGGGATTCAACCGTTGGTGTTTCCAGCGGCTACTACTCATCCTTCTATTTCGTTAGCTGAATATTTTGTTTAAAAAAATATGGTGGTCTACTGAATAAATGGTAGCATAAGTAAATCAATAGTATTGTGTTTCTAATTCAAATTTTGTGAAACATAAATTGTAAGAAAATGATATGAATAAAGAGCGTAAATAAGCAAAATATAGAGTATAATTTGATTTGATGATTCATTAAAAAAAACAAAAAAAAATACTGCTCATGCTCGGCATGCATTTCGTTGTGGACTTGCGTGGCCCAAAGTTTCCATGAAAGATTAAAAATAGAGTTTGTATTCACGGGAGATGTTAACAGTGAAGCTTATTGAATTAGGCTGTTTTGGTTTTGTACCACTAAATATTATAAGGCCCAAATGAATAAGAAAATCATGGGATGGATGCAACCAAGACCATGATACACAGTAAGGGTGGACGTCAGGTCGGTTTAATCAGTTTTATATTTATTTGGGTCGGATTATTTGATTTTGTTACTAAAAATATCAAAATCGAAACTGATCCAAATAACCCGAGAAAATGAATTATCCAAACCAAATTCGAAATTTGGTTTCGTTTTGAATTCGATTTCAAACCGAATAAATCGAATTCATGGGGAATTTTATAAAAAAAATTTACTAAACATATAAAAAATAATTTAAAATTTTATAAAAATATGTAATTTAATTTCTATATCATCAAACTCATGTGTTTAAAATAAAAATCCGACAACTACAATACAAAATCAACCATAACAATTTCTTAGATTTTTAAACTTATATTATTAATATATATATATATATATATTTAATGAGTGTGTTTCCTAACAGTCGGCTTGTCCATAAGCTTATGGACAGGCCAATGATCTATTTGCAATTAATAAAAATATTATAAAAATCTGTGGCCCAGGCCATTGGATTCAGGCCGGGTTATAACAAACATTTCTCTTCTTCATTGTGTTTCTTTCCTTCTTCTTCCTTTTGCAAACCAACCAGCAGACATTCTTCCTTCTTCTTCATTCTTTTTCTTCTTCTTCAATCGATCTGCAAACATTTCCCCTTCTTCGATCGATAAATTTCTCAAACATTCCTTCTTCTTCAATCAGCAAACATTCTAACCAACCAAATCCTTCTCCGATTGATTCGTCTTTTTTCCCGATGAGCTCTTCAAACGACCGGTATGTTTCCAGTGAAATTTACGATCAGTTTTTTGCCCTGCAACAAGATCTACATCAACAAATTTCAATTATAAATGAATGAAATTCAATTTCAAGAGGATGAAATTTTGCCTAATAGTGTCCAAGATATGAATTTCCTTCTATGTAAATTATTGTTGTTGAAACTTCTGAATGTATTCTGCTACCGTGAACATGTCAAAAACATGTGGCAAATATTCAAATAATGGACTATATGCTGCCAAATTATTTTTTATATACTATGCACCTGTTGCTTTACAATACGTATCGTTTGTATTAAAACAAGCATTTTTTTAAACGCACTGATATATGAATTATGAAACTTTTCCAGGAAGTAATGTATAAGTTAACTTATAAATAGTTTGTGTTTTGTTAAAACATGCACATGTTATCCTACAACTAGTATATGTTATATTTAACACAGAACGGGGAGACTAAAATTTGACAATTTTAAATTTTCATATTTACTCTGGATTAATTACTTTACGACATGTACTGTTATAATAAAACCACGTATCTGATTAAAATTTGTCATTTCTTTTAGGAATAGAAAAACTTTGTCATGAGGTCGTTTAAAAGTTACCTTATGAGTTGTTTCTGTTTTGTTAAAACATACATATGTTAGCCTCCAACTAGTATTTCTTATAATATACATAACAGCCGTCACATAATTTTTGTAGTTTTTCAAATTTTCACATCACTGCATTTAATATCTTTCAACATATACCGATTACAATAAAACATATTTTAAAAAAAAACATGAGCGGATTTCCATGATTTAAATCAAAGAGAGGTCACAGAAAGTCTTGCCAGTGTGAAAGTAACACATGTAAAACATTGCATAGTTTGTATTTTAAAAAATGGAAATTTGGTCAATTTCAAACACAAAGGAGGCTCTCAACATCAAACAAATGGAAGATAAAGTGCTCGTGACAGAAATCTTCCATTAGGGAACTTACAATTACAACATTATTCCTATCTAAATTAACTAATAGTCTCTAATATAATAAATCAATTATTAATCTTCAAAAATGGATCATCTTCGAATCCTCAAGTTCAGTGTCAATTTCATCTGAATCCTCCTCGTGTCCGAACGTCTTGTAAAGTACAATGTTCAATATTGTCTGATTCCTTAAAAGTTATAGCCACTTCAAGTTTAGATCCATGTCTTGCAAAAAGTCATACACGTTGGATATTAACAGTTGCAACATATAAGAAAAATGGTACAATTATTAATTCAAAACAAACAATAATCAACAACGGAAAAAAGTCAAACACAATAAAACTAAGAAGTACATACTGGATATTAACAGATGCAATATATAAGTAAAAAATGCATTTTCTTAGTCAAAACGAACAACCAACAACAAATATATACAAAACAAATCATACACAACGCAACTAACAAGTACATACTAGATACTAACAGATGCAATATTTAAGTAAACGGGTGTTGTTCTCAATTCAAAACGGACAATCAACAACAAATGGAAATAAAAGGGCATACACAGTACAACTAACAAGTACACAATGAATACTAATAGATGCAACATATAAGTAAACAAATGCACCTCATAATTCAAAATGAACAATCAACAACAAATGGAAAAAATAAGGCCATTCACAGTAAAAGTAAACGGTACACGTTGGATAATAACAACTACGACATATAAGTAAACGAATGCACCTCGTAATTCAAGACGAACAATGAACAAGTTCATTGTAACAAGCAGAGGACAATTTAAAACCAGATCTCAGAAAACGCATATAGAAACTCAAAACACTTTAAACGATGTTCATCCAACACTCAACAAAACAAAGAACATACTAAATCTGACAAATCGAACAAAGAATGTGTAGTAATACCGTCAAAAATAAACCCTAGATATACGACATAACTCATCCTGTGAACGATCGATGAATATAAACTGAAGAAACTAAATAGCGAAGCGAAGAAGAATCAGAGAAACGAGCGGACGGAGAATCACGGAGAAGATGCGGAGAAACATAGAGAAGAGGCGGAGAAACGCATAGGAGAGGCGAAGGAGAAGCGGAGAAGAAGATGAGAATTTTCCGGAGAGAAGAGGGAAATATTCGGAGAAAGAAGAGATTCACTGTCGTCACAGAGAGAAGAAAAAGATCCGCAAAAAAGAAAAGGGGAACAAGAGTTAATACAATTAAAAAGTTAATTCTTCATTAATTATAAAAAGAACCCCAATTTGGAAAATAGTCTATGGCATGTCCATAAGTATTTGAACATGCCGCCTTTCCTGAGACTTTCTCATAATTAATTTATTTTAATTGCAATTCGGTATTCGGGTCAATTTTCAGATTGAGTTTCAATATCCAAAACCAAATCAAAAACCATATTCAAGAATCAGTTTACTCAGATCGATTATCCAAAAACCGTATTTTAAATTTGGTTCAGCTTATTCGAATTCAGATTATTTGGTTTTTGGTTTGGTTTTCGATTTTTTTGCCCACCCATAATACACATACATGGGTGTAAATGAACTCAAGCAGCTCACAAACTCAAATTAGTTCAATTCAAATTTGAACAGAGTTTAACTGCACTTTAATTTAGTTTAATTCAAATTAATTCCGTTCGGTTTAGTTCAAATCAATTCAATTTGATTCAATTCAAATCAAATCTAAAATCCAGTTCAATTCATTAAAATTTTAATTGATGAAATTTAGTTTCATTTAGTCATATTACTTCTATTTTCAGTAAACTTATTTTTAGTTCATTTCAGTTCAACTCAATTTAGTACACTTCAGATCTAGAGAATGCGACCGAAATTAAAGAAAAAAATCTAAACCTTTTATATTCATGAATAAAGGAAAAAGTGTTTATGTAATTAAATAGGGGAAAGTGAATAAATAATCGAAAGTGCAAATATAACAATGTAAAATGTGAAAGTGCCAAACTTACCCTATTTTCTTTAGTAAAATTGTGCAGTTATACCCATTTTGCTCAATTCTAGCGTCGACTCAAAGAAGTCAACCATTGACCAAACATGAAAAGACATAAATACCCCTAGTTTAAAATTTGAAAATTTAATGACCATTTTACCCCACATGACACTTTTTCTTCTTCTTAAGCTTTTGCTCTGCAGCCCTGCCGATCCGTTGTCAATGCATCGTCGTTGCTCCGCCGCTGCCCCATCTCCGATTCCGCCGCCGCTCCACCGATCCATCATGCTGCCGCCGTTGTACCATCTCCGATTCACCACTACTTTGCCGCTAGCTAGAACCACCGTCGTCCAAAACTAGCTCATCTCCAAAAACCCTAGCTCCGCTTACAACCCACCATCACCAATGCTCGAAGTCAAAAACTCGGTGACCCACCACCAACTCTCCCCGCCGCACTCCACCCAATCCCCGCCCTCAACCCTAGCCCCGCAACAACCCTCCAC